>OZ021721.1:59396655-59996655 GCA_963978545.1 Linyphia triangularis
GGACAGTGGTCCCTTGAGGATATTCCAGAAAACTGCAATGGGAACTACAGAGTTAAAGATGCTCCAGAATTGAAATAAAGGAATAGCTGATTTAGTTGCTTTTGCAATACTTGTTATTATAATTATTCCCAAGTTAAAAGTAAAGCTTTAATTTAAATTCTTTATTGCATACCTTTTCCTTTTTTGCTGTTATTAATACTACTTAAAACGATATTTACTGTAAATAAAATAATGTTTTGACTGATATAAATAACAGCAGAAAATGGAATAAAATGAAGAATTTAAATTAAAAGTTTGTTTTAAATTTATGAATAATTATAATAAAGAATTATGGACAAACATACTCCATATGCTAATAAATCTGCTCTTGGTAAAACAGTTCAATGAGCAAAGAAATTTTATCTATTGAAATGGAAATTATTAACACAGAATCTGAAGCTATTAAAAATATACCATTCAGAATGCCATTGTTAATGAATCATCTCCCATAAAAGAAATTTCTAAAATGCAGCACTTTCAAGTTGCTGATGAAAAGCCTATTGGTGACATGTTACTAAACAATGAACAGGTTACCAAAAAGAATAATTTGGGGCTCGAAGAATAGTTATCAGTAAAATATGGCTCTAAATTTTATACAAGAGAAATAATTATCCAAGACAATGACTGAAGTACAATGGTATAGGAAAGAAAGAACTGAAATAATCAAATGTACCAAGTCAAATAATGTATAAAAAGGAAAAAGTTTGTTAAAAATATTTGTTTTCCTTTGGCTGTAAATTTCAAAAATCATTTTAGATTTGATAAATGATTTTAAAATTAAATAAAATCTATTTTTGTGAACATATATCTGTAATAATTATTGGTATTTACCTTTGAACAAATCCTTTAAAAAGGAACATAATATGAGTAACCAAATTTCTGTAAAGTGGGTAACTACATTATTATGCTTTTATTAAAATCTTATAAACATCATAATGTTTGGTAGCTGATGTTTAATCTTTAAGCTTTTTACTCTAAGAAAACTATTACAGTTAATGATATTTAACTATATTTTAAGAAAAAACATCATTTATGTTGAATACTAAAAATTCCATGCCCTTTTCAGGCAACATGAGTAACCAAACTTTTTCCCATCAATTCTATTGAAGTATTCAATTTCCACCAAATTTTCTTGCATAAATAACAAAATTCAAGTTTTATTACAATGTTGCAGCATAAAAATGTATTACTAACATATCTGTAAGCAGTAAATGGAAGCGAATGTAAAAACACCAAAATATTGTTAGCATGAGTAATCATGGAATTGCCCGTGACTACACACCATTGAGTTATACCTGTTCTTTTATAATTGAAAACTTTTGCCGGTGTGAAATCACTGACGAAAATGCACTTTCAGAAATGGCATAGCGAGATGTGAGGAAATGAGGGTTTTCACGAAACCTCATCCACATTGATGCTACTTGAATGACCTGATAACGGCATAGCAAACCATCTTTCCTCTTCTCCTATTAAAAAAGCCACCAAACTTTGCCAAGCTAGTACTCAAGTACCAGGTATTCATTTTGAATTTATTTGTTTATACATAATATATACAGTTAATTTTCAACAGTTTTAAGACAGATTCACATTTTAACTTTTGATTAAAAGATGTAAAGGAAAATATAATGATACGAATATTTAAAGGTAGACTCACCATTGTATGTAGAAAGGTATCCTGGATTATAAGTAGGCATATAAGCAGATGAATGTCCTGAGAGATGAGGATGCATCTATAAATAATATCATTTATTTAGAAAAAAAATACAATGTACTTCATGCTAGAAGGAAATAAGGGCATAAATTATACTTACACCAAACAAGCGTGCTTGCTCCATGGCTAATTGCCAAGCTCTAAATGAAAACAATTATTTTATTGCTATATCTTAAACACAAATTTGATAAATTTGGGTAGAAAAATTATATTGTATAAAAAAATTAATAAGTATATAAAAATAATTAGTTGACTAATTTCAATATTTATATTTTAATTGTATAAAATATTTTAGGTTCAGTAACGATTTAAGTGAGTTTTTTAGTAAACAGCAAGACATAAAATTCGAGTTGAGGAGCAAAAATATAGATAAAACGGGACAATTTTGTATGTGTGTGCCACTTTTTGTGGTTTGTAATACTAGCAAAATACTGTGCTATTAACCTCCTGAGACCCACAAGTGTTTGAAACATGATTTAAAGCTAATTTTTATATGCATCATTCTTTTGGGTCTATGTAACGTACTTTTAAAGTTCAGAACTGATCCATGTACTTTAAGTACACTTAGAAAAAAATGACTCTCTCCTTAAGCTTGCAAAAATTCTGAAATTTAATTATTCAGATACGAAATTTAATCATGAAAGGCTGCAAAACAATTTCGTGAGGACGTGATACATAAAAATACTTTACAGTTAGTGCAAATTTTTTTTGTTTGCGCTGAATATCCAGACATTCGACAACATGAGGAAAAAGTCTTAGTGTTCATTACTGGCATGAGCTTCACACCAACTTTTCGTGATGCCTCTACTGGCTGAGGAACTGTTTTTTGCCATTTCTTTACAGGCTCTATTTCGTCACAATCGGTGGAACTATCATCATCTGTAGGACTGAATTCGGCTATTTCATGCAAAGAAAAATTATGAGCCCAAAATCTGATGTGCATTTATATGTACGAGGGTCTCAGGAGGTTAAACAGTTATATCATGTCTTTAATGATTAATTAAAATCATAGAAAAGCAACCGAATCAATAAATTTTTTAAAACAACAAAACCATAGCAGTATCTCGTTATCATTTTTATCTTTGTATTTGAGAGAAAAATATGTGCATATTTTCATTCATAAGTAAACTTTTTTAGTGTTATTAATTTATTCAAGTTGAATATTTCCCAGTCTTATATTAACTTATGAAAAAATATGCATAGAATTTCAAAAAAAGAGTGAGCATGGTTTCAAAATAGATAATTATTAATGAACCCCTTGAGTTCCCCTCTGTCACATACAAAAAAAGTCAGAAACATTTAATTTACAAGTCCATCTAAGGGTATGAGCTGACTGTCTCTTTCCCCATAGACCTAATGCTTAATTTTTCGAGCAAAAATACTTGCTGATTTATGGGAAACAATACTTGCTAATTTAATAATTTTCTAATTGCTTTAAAAAATATGAATTTTCAAATCAATATATAATTCCAATGATAGAAGCTCATTTATAGAATTTGAAGGATAAAAATAACAGTGTGTTTTTAGTTACACCCTAAAAAGTTTTATTATTAATTACTTTAACAAATTTTACAGTAAATAACCACCAGTTATTTTACATTCAAATTTTGTTAGTGAGTTTTTATTACTTCTATTAATCTTGGTAAAATATTTTACATTTTTAAAGAAATACATGTGGCTAAAAAATGAAGCATTAGGTCTATAAGGAAGAGCAGGCTGCCAATCCTTCTTGGTAGGAAAAAAGAAGAGGAATAAAGAGGTAATGCAAAAATATGCAAGAAAATAAATAAATTAGTTTTAAAACCTATAAATTTAAATTCATGAATGTATGAAAACCTTTTAAAGATTACTTATACAAACATATAGTGCATACTTAGTTTTCAAATTAAAAAAAAGTTATCTTCTGTGTTTTTAGCACAATAATTTAATTTTAGGCTTTACAAATTGGTGTAATAATCACTGAGATATTAAAAGCAATTATACCTCACATCATCCAATGATTCTCCACAAAAGACCCAAGTCTTTCCAGTAGAAGAAATGACTGATATCAAGTTCTGGATTCCATATCCTTCTGGAGGTTGAACAGAATCTACCTATAAATGAATTGAAAATACTGTTAGCTTTTGAAGATTGCATTTATGCATTTAACTTAAGCAATAAAATTAGCACATAACTAAATGTAATAAAAGTTTAATTTTTTATACCAAACATGTACACTGTTATTATTTGACTTGAGACAAAAAACATATTATTTACCTAATTAAATGCTTAGCTTATAATTACCAAGACCAACAATAGAGAATAAAAGAAATGAAAGAGTATTTACCTGAAGACCAGCTTTTATAGCTAAACATTCTGTTGGCATAAAAATTATGTCTTCAGCATTTGGACTGCATTCATTTTCATAATATTTTAAATGACCATCTCTGTATAATTCAACCCAACTTTTTTTCCATTTCTTCAAAATTGTAGCTGTAATTTTTATAAGGTAATATTATTTAATTAAATTGCAATAAAATCGGATATTTCAGGAAAGAAGAAAACAAAACAAAAAACATTTGGTTGTAAAGGCAACATCTAACAATATTAAATGCAGTTTCCATTTATGTATTGAGAACACAAAGTAAAAAATATACACCAAAATATTTAAGACTTATTCAAATCAAAATGGTGAAACTTACTCTGTCGTGTAAGCCATCCACTTTTTGCTATGACTGAATTATCCATAACTATAGATTCAAGATCTTCTATAAAAAAGGTCTTCATATAGAAACAAATGTAACACAACATATGTATACTAGATTTAATTAAAGAAGAACTTTATGAAAGTCAATTTCTTAGTGAGAAGTAGTGTAATGGAAAAAATGTTTGAAGATGAAGTTTAAATCAACAAAACATTTCAGTTTTGTTGTAAATTTTTTTTATTTTGTTAACAAATTTGATAAAAACTTTCTTTTCAACTTCTATAATAACGACAACAATTATGAATGAATATGAAATATTTTATGGATAGAAAACAAAGGCACAATAATTATTTTAATTGAAATGATGTATACAAGCTGAGAAAACATTTTCCATACCCTCTTCAAAGGAGATTACCTTCATGTTATTGATTTCACCTTCATTGAAATTGATAAAAAAAAAAAAATACATAATTGTCCCTAGAACCAAAGGCATAACTGACAGCTCTGCAAAGCGGGGACACCACAATGGGAGGAATAAAAGTAAATTACCATAAGAAAAAAAAATTATAACTCCAAACAGTAGTCACATTATATTTAAGAACTTGTTATTCCAATAATAATAATATATTCATTTCTAATCAGTGCAAATTCAGCTATTTGGGATTATGAATTAAAACAATCAAAATAAAGAATAAAAACTGTACTCTTCCCTTAGAGGGTACCTGATAAAAATCTTTAAATTGCAGCGATATTCATTTCAATCTAATAACTTTCAAATCATTTATAATTCCTATAACGAACTGTTATGGGGTTGCTATAGGAACCTTATAAAAAACTGTAAATATTTTGGCTTGTCGATACATTTACACATCATTTAAACATGGAGATACTTAGGCTAGGCATCAACTGGAACACGTTTAACAGAAGAGTACTTAAAAAACTCAATCAACTTTGAAATCTCAAATGAAATAAAATTGAAAAAAACATTTGGTGAAAAAGCGAAAATTTTCTCTCAGAGCCCCCTAGTTTTCAAAATTTTTCCTTTGCACTTCGTAGCAAAGGATTATATTCTTGGAGACAATTTGTTCGAGTGATTCCCTTTTTTAAAATATGGTTTGAAATTAAATCAGGAAGACTTTAGGCGAGCTTTGTTACTATTTAAATGTCACTTTATAAACAAAAACTGGAAGAAAATTTCCGAAACAGAAGCTAAGTGAAACAATGTGTTTAGCTTCATCTAGAATGAACATGTTAGTACTGATTGAATTGATATTTTTAGACAAATAATCATCAGGAGAGTTTTAAAAATCGCAACAGTTCTAATAAATAAAATGAAATTCTTTTTTTGATCATAATGTACCTTGGAAAATAAAAAAGGGATATTTGCTAAAAATCAGACGGACATATTTTGTACATATTTTATATCTACTTTATTATTATTCTTTAACTTACAACCATATTTAGAAGAAAAATTTAAACTCTTTGTTTAAATAATAATTTTTAATTTTAAAAAAAAAAAAAAAAAAATTTGGGCGTACAAAATCTTTTTTTGTCGTGGGGTCTCAAACAACACTATTTCGCTACTTCCTAGAACCTACCAATCACAAGAGTATTTTTGAAAAACGCTTGCTTGAAATTTGTGTGTGTGAGAGAATGACACAGAAACCAGCACTAACCTATCATGAAAGAAAATAATTTAAAACAGTGAATGCGTAGTGGTTTTCCAACTGTTAAAGTTGAAGGCTAAACATATGGCTGTTGTGTTTTGGGATTGAATAAGCTGAAGAGGTGCTGTTGGGGAAGGTTGCATTTAGCAATAGATTGATCTGGCTCCATTTAGAATTAAGATATTTTATGATGAGACTAGGTACAATATTTACAAAGGACTTTAGAAGGAGGAACAACACACATGTGCTTCTCTGCCTGATGATCGCTGCAGTCTGACGGTTAGTTGCTACGCAGGGTTGAACTCTGATGTAAAAATCCCGTGCACAGAGCGTGGGAGCATAGTGTTGCCTGCTTGAGATGTGCATGTGATTGAAGAGTAAGATCGAATTCCCTACAAAGTCATTAAACATACCAAGGACAAATTAGTTTGAAGTAATTTCTATAAGTGTGGAACAACCAACGTCGACCAATTGCATGAAGGAAAATTCCAGTTAGGAAGGTACAGAGAAAATCCTCTAACCGGTAGCTAATTACATTAATGAAAACAGTTTTTATGTAAAAATACATCTGAGAAATATTACAATGTTTTTTGTGCATGGTATGCATTAGATTCTCTTAATTTTATTTTCTCAGCAGAGATTAAAAAAAAAAAAAAAAAATTACTCACGCATTCTTTTTACAGGACATACACAATTCTAATATAATCTTTAGAGCATTTAAAAGAAAATGACAATAGAAGTAGTTAAACTTATTGATGATTAAATATGACTCAGGTAAGACATTGCTTCTGTTCTTGGAACTAACCACAAGATTGTTCTTACTAAAATTTAGTCTTAAAACAATATATAACAAACTTAGACACACATTAAATGTGAAAAATTACCAGTGACACCGGTCAGCCAAGGCATTGGTCTCAGGACCAGTGGATCATTGGTTTGAGCTAGAGTTTTTATTAACTAGCAAGCAAAGTAGTTGTGTTATACAAGAGAAAATTTTCCAAGTTAGTCTGCCTGTGAAAAACTATCTTACAAGTCCAGCCGCCATTGGCTGTTTATACATCTAGCTCATTACTTACCATAATAAGAACAAGAGGAGAGGGTTATTATCCCTCAAGCATAAAGGATTGAATAACCAGTTTTACTTCCTACAAGGTTCGAAAAATATCATTTCAATTGCCAGCCAAACATGAATTTTAATAGAAGTCAATATTTTGAAAAAACACTAAGACCTGTCTTACTTTGAAATTGTATATAAACACATTGTAAGTATTGATCCTGATTCTTTGGTAAAATTTCATTAAAAAAAATTTTCTGAAAAATAATACTCCTGATATTTATCTGACTAATATTTCTAAGTACGAATATATTGTATAATTGTGGCTTGATTTTCGAGCACAAGTGAGAATTCTAAAAGTAATTTTGGTTCTGCTGTGTAAAGTTTTTGTGGAAAAGAATTAGAACAGCCTGAAGAAGTCAATTTTGACTATCAAAATTGGAAAGTGAGTTACCATCTCGGGTGCTGACTTCCTCATAAGACCAACTTCAAAATTACAATGCCTATTTTAAAGTGTTAAGCATAAAGTTGCCATTAATAGGAATTAGAAGTAAATGTATACCAAAATGAAATATAAATAAAATGTGTAAATAATATTATTTATTCATTGGTAAAAACTAAAAAATATGAGTTTTTATTTATACATTCTCAGTGAACTGACATTAAAAAAAAATTATATTTCTTAGTCTACTAACATTAGTAGTATGGCAAGGGATTTTGGTATACACAGGGTCAAGTCTATTTTGTCACCCCTAACCCAAAAATTGAATTTTTAAAATATAAATATGATCTTTACCTGTATAAACTCAGTAGTTAGGTGTAGCATTTTGGTTTGGAAATATTTGAAATTTGAATAAATTTGATACAAATTTGCATCAAAATATTGTTTAATAAAATATTTTTATAGAGATAATTCAAGTTAGGATCAGTTACATTGTAGGTGTTGTTGTAGAGATGCAGTTCTCTATGTTTGTCAAAGAGATGCAGTTCTCTATGTTTGTCAAAGAGATGCAGTTCTCTATGTTTGTCAAAGAGATGCAGTTCTCTATGCTTATAAATTATTGGTAAGTATTTCAATATTCATTCAGAAATATAAAAATATATTTAAAATTTTGTAAGTGGGACTGAACTGCCCTTCCTTTATTTTTAACCACAATGATAATACGATAAGATGGGAAAAAAAATATATAAATATATATATAGATATATACTGTCGGCAAATAAGCTTAATAAATGTTCCAATTGGCTGTACTATTGGTTAAATTATGTTTTTTTGTTGTTGATATTTTGTGTTTTTGCAGATTTCTGTATTGAATGCAGATCAATTGAACAAATTTGCCAAAAAATACCAAATCGTTACGGTGTGTGATTAGTTTAAAGTTTTACATTGAGAAAGGAATACGAATGTACCAGTATTTAGAATTTTTTTTCCAAAGTACTAACATGAGTCTTCTTACATTATATATAGCCACCTATTTTTGGTTTTATAAGTTGCTGTTTATAAAACTTTCATATTACCTACTTATAGCCGCATATTTTTGGCTTCATAAGTTGCTGTATAAAAAACTTTTGGATATTTCCTTTTAAGAAATTTTTACAAATGCAATAAATTCTCCTTCTGTCCCTAATATTACATGTAAGCACACATTTATGCCTGATATGATACTATTTCTAAGAAATGCTAAAAACTAAATGGTGTAATTTTTTTTCAAGGAAAAGAAAGATATCTAGACAACAATTTTTAAGACGTAGTGGAAACACAAAGACATTGCGTCTAATATAGCAACTTCTACCAATTCTGGCTGTGATCTAAAGATGCAAAAGCCACCATGCTTATTGATCATCTTTTATTTTTAAAGTTATGAAATTACAGAAAATTTTTAGATTTCAACTTTTACTAAATTGTAAGGAAAGAATATGACCCTCTTTATTATTTTGTGTCATGTGAAGTGTTATTAGAAGCAGCATGTTGTCATAAGTTTTCTGTTAGCTCTATTTTATTAATTCACAGTCTCCAAGATGTATAGCTTTGACTGAAAAATGCAATTCAAGTTTTCACGATAAAAATATATCTAGGGTATAATAAAAGTGCAATATTAATATTTTTATTGAAATTCCATTGGAAAGAAAATTAACTAACCTTTTTTTAAATATTCCAAACATTAATTGTAAAATTGTGTAGAACTATCTTGTTTATAAAACAACATAATTTAATATAATTACTAAAACTTCAGTAGTATTTACATCGAAATTGCAAAATGAAAAAATAACTGTAATTGAAATGATAATCTTACTTCGGATCTGATTATAGCTTTGAATTTGGTAGGAGTGCAGGCTGCATCAAAAATACCCTACAGTTTTTTAGAAATTCTTTATAATGAGGCAAAATAATTCATCAGCATAACTATGGAATTGTATTCTGAAATAGTACAATTTCAAATTAATTGATAAATAATTCAATCATTATGTATCATATTTTAGTATTTTAATTCAGCATCTAAAACTCAGCATGTACTTGAAAGGAAAATTTAGTAGACTTTTGAATGACAGATTTTTTTTCCTATTGATATGTCATGAGAATAAGAAAAATATGAGAAGAATAAGAATAAAGTTAAAAATAATAATAAACCCTTTATATACATACATATGCATTAATGAAAGAACATTTCAAGTAAATTCAGTATTTAGTGAAAAGATTCTCCAGAATTATTCATGGGAATGAAAACTGCATTGTAATCTGTTTAACCCATTTCATAGAACAAGATTATTACAAACTTTGGGCTTTGGTGATATACTGAGTTATTTTAAATTTATGCAATATTAAAAAAATATAAACACATCAGTAATTTAAAGCAATAGTGTTCCTTGGAAATAAATAAAACTAAGGTACAATGGAAAAATTTAAAGAATTGTGATCAAGTCCACCCATCATCGCTCTACAAGTAATCATTTGTATACAACTTATTACATTCAAATGCTTAATAGCCTATCATTCTGACCTAGCAGTGAGACATTTATTCAGACTTTAAAATCGGGAGGGTGATCATGTGCAATAAAACAATTTTGGTTTGAAGAAAATTAATTTTTTTTTTATTCCAATATATCTCTTGTAAAGTGTTTTACTGTTCTGATTTTTCATCCCTAAGCTTTTCCACTCTAGTTTTTGATTAATCAGTGATGAGGAAAGCTTACAAGATATTTTACTGGTTTTACATAAAGTACACATTGTTTTTAATTTTGTGTGTGTTGATAAGTCATAAAAAACTTTCTTTAAGTTAAAACATTTTGAATTCAAGGGGATTCACTCAAATACATATCAAGAACACAAGGAGCTTATTTTGGCCGAGCATCAGAATTTTTGAGTTTATAATCAAGTATAAAATAGTTCATAAAAAGATATTAAGGCCAACGAACCTTGTAAAAAAGATTATTTAATTTCATTTTCCAAAATTTCTTATGAATGCTACTTATTATTAAAAATGAGTATGTCTATTGAGTTGAGAATATATTACCTTAATTATTAAATAGAACACACGACCCTGAACAAAACAGTAAAGCGAAACTAAACATCGATATTTTCGCAAAACAAACTTATATCGTGTGTTGCCATTAGAAATAAAAAATACCAAGTATAACCATAGCCTACAATTGAAAAAATTCCATTGACCAAGAGATAACAGATTTAGTTCACCAAACACTCATTAATGTCGCTAGTAGCCAGGAGATGCTTGTTTTGCTGGCTAGTGGAAACCATAGAGCAAAGAATAGGAGCAAAGGCGGCGTTTCCCATTGACTTTCATTGGAGAAAAACATTGCATGTTTTGAGGCATCATGGGTAACATACATTCAAAAGAAACAGCAAACGCCTTGCGTACTGTGTAAAATTTTGCATTTTTAAAAATAGCGTTTTATCCACCCCTAATATATGAATAAATCTTATAAAAAAAATTCACATATTTCCCTTAGAATGTATTCATTAGGCTGCATTAAGAAGAAAAGAAGAAAGTTGCGGACAATTTTATTAAATTTGACTTCAAGAAGTTCACCTATTTGGCCGTCGACGGGAAAGTGTGGGGGTTCTTCCAACACATTCTTCTCACATCCTTTGACGGATTGTGGCCGCATCGTTCACCATACAATTACCGGTGAAATTATAAATTTGAATAAAGGAAAAAGTTTCGGCACAACAGGTTTATTTATTTCTAACTATTCATTAAAATAACAAAGAATCGTAATTTTATGTTTTTGAATAATATTTAAGAAATTCAAAAAGTGGTAACATTACAAAATATTCTTTATTAAAATTCTTTAAAAAAAAAAAAAAAAAAACCAAAATAAAAACAATGGCAACAAAACACATAAAATATTATCTCTATCTGTCTACATGATGCAAACAAACGTATCATATTTTTATTTGTTTTTTAGATATTTTAAAAGGTATTTAGTTTAGTTATGAAAGAACAAATAACCCATTAGCGTTAATGTACACTGTTTATTAAAATGAACTTTAACATCTCGTTTTTGTGTTGAAGCTTAAACACAGTAGAATAGCATGCCCTAGTAGCAATCACTGCATGGCGTTTCGTCGGCCAATGATCGGAATTCATCAAAGTCATTAGCGATTCCCCAGACTGATATATAAACACACCCGTATTTCCTCGTCTGCCGATGACCCTAAACTCATTGGGAAAAGATATCTTCCCAACATCGGTGGCCAGTAGAATTTCTGATCATCGTTTTTTTGATCGGCAAGATATCGGAACCACATCGACAGGCGATAAAAAAACTTATGTTTCTTTTTCTTGCAATTCCACTGAATTAGAGGCGATCCTTGAATGTATTTCAAATTTAAATCAAGTATACAATTTGCTAAACATTTCGCTTTGGCAATAAGTGAAAAATATTTTAAAAATAAGTGTACGAAAAATTTTAAATGTAAAAATATATTTTGAAAAAATGCAAACCACATAATTATATATTACTTATCTAATACGTCAATAAAATCCACAAATAAAAGTTTTTATATAGTAAAAAAATATAGGAACAATTTTCTAAAATTAAAAATAAATTCTCATTTCAATTTCAATATAAAATAAAAATATAGTCCTTGTTTTTAAATAGTTTTCATTATAATTTGCTGAACTCATTTTGGTCAGTTTTTTAAACATCTTTTAAGTAAAATAAAAATATGTTTATATGTTTCAAAAAGTTAATCAAATTGGATATAGTTTTTTAAAAAATTTAAAAATTAAATATATTTTTTTAAATGTCAAATTATTAAGTAAACTCTTAAATTGCATTTCAAAAAATATCATAAAATTTACTGGTCAGTTAGTTAAAATTTTACAAAATAGATGGCGACACTATTTATTTGACACTATTATTTTTTTGCTATAATAAATAAATTAATATCATTTTCCCAAATTTATGGAAGATTTGCTATTTTCCGAAAATACCCCATATATAAAAAAAAAATGTCGGTCAATTTCCATGCAAAGTCTGTATGATAGTAGAGTTTTGTACTACAATACAATTGCTATAACAAGAATCACAAGTAACTACAGTCCAGTGGCCATGTCAACGCGCTTCGGAGATGACCGTCCTCGGTTCCATCCCATGGTAAGTAATTTAGATAATTCTGGTGTGAGTAATTTGGTAGTGTTATAACTTCGATTTGTACTCTTAAAATGTCACTGGAAATACTACCATATAAGAATTACGCGCTCTGGGTAAATATTTTAGTTTTGCATTATTTTAACTTGTCGTTTTTAATATTCGATACTTACATCTTTATAATTATTTAATGTTTATTAATTGATATTTTCGACAAAATAACGACCATTGTTTCGATATTTCTTGAGAGCAAAATTTTCCTCAGATAGTGCTCGTATTTCCCCCTTTTCCCTCGGCCTTCAAACTAATTCTTGTCGGCTTCTGCTCGAATTCGATCAGTTTCCAGACATCGGCCAATGGCCGGCCACGGGGACAAAATGGATTAGTTGCCAAGGGAAAGATAAGTTTAGGGTGAGTTTCCGGTGAATCACCAATCACCGGCGATTCACCTGGGGATGGAATTCCGATCATCGCCCGAGGTAAAATTGCTACTAGGGTGGCTTTGAAAAAGTGTAAACAAAAATGTCATCTCTTATTTTGAATACGACTAAAATTAATGATAATTGATAAAAATTGATAATAGCAATTTCATAAAATGGAAATCCCATTTAACAATTAACAAATGCTCAAGAAATTAAATTTTTTCATTCTCTTTCCAAAAATTTAACATATTGTTAATGCATGATATTTAGCACATAATTTTAATGTATGTTATAATAACTATATTGTAGGAATTGAACAGATGTATAGAATAATTACACATTCATTACATAGCTAACAAATTTTGTATTGTTAGGTAAACATGTAAATATAACTTTCGGTTTCACTTTTTCATCTTATTTGAAACTAATTCTTTTACATAACGAGTTCTTTATGAACTGTGACTTTTATTTATTGAATGCACTGCATCATCATTGACTGGTTTCTTAACATTGAAACCAAATTAGAGAATCAACTATGTTTCTCTATTTCCTGAGAGAAGAGCACACATGCTTTCATTCAAACCTTGATCACCTAACGTGACTCATCCTTCCTCTCCAGAAAAGACTGACTTCACGAAAACAATTCTTAAAAATTCAGACACCTCAATTGCCTCTTCTAAAGTGGTAGTTATTAATTAATTATTAAATGACACTCTGTATGCTAATTGAAATTTAATCGAAAATTCCACGATACGCACTATAATCAATGAAAACGAAACGGGTACCCAAATGAAACTACATACTTTCATTTTGAAGTCATTCAAACACAAATAAATAGTTTTAGAAACTAAAATCAATGCAAACTATAATTAGACAGTGTTAAAAAAGAACTTACCTATAAAATGAAATTTTTGGAGCAGTAGGTACTATTTTTGACGGGTGATTTGTGCATCCAAATGCGGAGCAAGCAGCCATAATGAATTGTATGATTTCTTTTAAAAGTATTATTTTCTTCCTAAACTACAACGTTGAAATTTTAAAGTGCAAGCAGCAAGCATACAAAATGCGTTTATGTTTTTAATGTATGTGCCCCACAATTCTTCGCGCGTTTTAGCGGTCAGGGATTTGGAGGTTTATGATCAGTCAGCTTTATTCTTTGGTCTATGGTGGAAACAATTTGCGCTGGCGTATTTTTTTGCAGAGACGAGGAAAGTTGCCAATGGATTGTGCAATGATAGAAACTTTGAACTTATATCGGAATGAATTGTATGATTTCTTTTAAAAGTATTATTTTCCTCCTAAACTACAACGTCGAAATTTTAAAGTGCAAGTAAAGTAAACTTCAATAAAAAATAAAAATTTAAGAGTAAAAGGGGTAAAAGTAGATTATATTCCTATGAAAATACAACATATTTACAAATTATGAGTCCGAGAACAAAATCCATAATAATGATCTTTAAGGATATGTATATATATTTCGTTCCTTTTTAAAATCCAATGAAATTTTATCATCGGGGCCGACCTAAGAGCAAAATGCTGTAAGTGAAAGAATAAGTTTTGGTGCCGCTTACAATGAAAATGAGTATAGAACACCCTCCAAAAATGGTTTGGATGCTCTATAACTAAAATTTGCTGGAACTTAATACCTGAAGTTGGAATTTTAAAGGAATTAAAAACCAAAAACTAAAACTTATAAGTAGTAGTAAATATTAAAGTAAAGTATTTAGTACCTTTTCATTATTTTTATTTTTTAAAATGACTTCTTCTGTTATTTATTCTTTTAACTCACTTTTTCGAACTTTAATAGGCATGCTATACTGTACTTGTGTGAAAAACAAACTCCTAAATTATTTTACTCAGTTTATAGTTTTGTCGAGTAGAAAATAAAAGACACATTTTTTTTATAACTACAATAAAAGTTTTATTTGATTTAATATTCATGAAAAAATATTAACCCAGAAAAAATATTACAAAAAATTTATTAAAATAAGTTAACAGTGAGCCTTCCTAGCTTTAGCAGCCAGAAAAAGTTTTCATTAATGCATCATAATTTAATGACGATGAAAAATTATTTTCAATAAACAAAATTACAAGGTATTTGAATCTTTCTTGTGAACACCTCAGGTAGGTTTTTATAAATTTTAATTTTGAAAAACTTCGCTCAGCCGAAGCTACCGACATTGGTATTGTTAAAATGATATAGCATTATCAGTACTTCCAAGTTAAGGTGCTAAGCGCTTGGAGCCAGTCTTTGTACTATACTTTCAAGCAACATTTTATTTGTTGAACTAAAGTTATGTACATATTCAAATGGGTGATTTCCATTCAAAATTTCATATAAATAAATTTTTTCTACATTATTTTTTAATTATGTATTATTTAAATAATTATATATTATTTATAGCTGGAAGTGTATATGTTATTTTTTATTTATAAACAAAAAATTTATTTAATATAGACTTATGATGCATTTTCATTTTAGGCTTTTGTTGAAATACTGCTTTTACTTATAACTATAGGTTTGTTCAAAACCGAGTCGGCAGGAGTAGCAGAAATACCTATAGCATTTATCTGAAAACTTATCTACCTCGAACTATAAATATTGTAAGGTGTCAATAAAAACCACTTTTTCATATTCTGCATTGCCTACATTACTAAAACACACTACACTTAGAAGAACACTATTTTAATACGAACACCTGCGTAATCTTCGCTCCTTCACATGTTCTTTGCTCTGGCAAGCGCTCAGGTCCTTACTCTCTTTTACTTTCTAACTTTTGTCTGGGAATTGACTCGCGATGTGGAAGTAACGCACCAGACCAACCCTTCAGGCATACACATAGTTTAATTATGATCTCTAATCTTTTAAAATGAGAAGCCCCAGTCTAATACATCATATGATCCATCATGTTGAATTCTTGTGCCCACATTGTAAATACACTCGTCAAACAACGGTTGCAACGTTAAGTGATCGCATCCAGTGGCGGTTCTAGGCAAATCACAAGGGAGGGGCTACAGCATGCAAAAATGTTCCGTAATGAGAAAGCAAAATTAATTAGAGCTACTGTTGTGGTCAATTAGATTTTATCGCAATCAAGAAATAGTACATTAATATACAGTGTGGCAATTATTTAATTAACTTCAATTATATTTGAGTAATTAAGTGCAAATAATTATTTTAATTAATTATTCAAAATGGTGGTTTTTTTTAAAGCAATAGTCTAGGTGGATGACCTTAGTTAAAATTGAGTTGTTTTTCTCGATACATTAATACAAAAACAAAACATCAAATTTTGTAGAGTCTGTGTCTGTGATTTTAGACATTCCAATTTGCAATTTTCATTCGTCTTGCTTTTTTGCGACTGAAGATGTTAATGACGTCTTCTATGGAGATTTTTCTATCCTTTTGAATATTTGCCAGTGCTAGTCCGTTTAATCTTGCCTGGCCCATGGTGCTTCTTAAATATGTTTTAATCCGTCGTAATGTGGAGAAGCTCCTTTCGGGTGTGCTTGTTGTAACGGGGATTGTTCCAAATATCTGTAGAAGAATAAAAATGTTGGGGAAAAATTGTTGATCGCACTTCTTCAGGGCCTCAACTGCTGTATAAGGCGGCTCAATCTCACTATCCCATTTGTTTTTCCATAGCTTTATTTCTGACTTTAGTATAAGCTCAGAGCCATCTAGGTACTGCTGGTAATTTTTTGCAGCCTTGAGGATTTCTTCTTCTTCGTACTTCAAAATATTTTTTGGAACAAGGCCTTCTAAAGGTAATATATCCACCAATCGTTGGGAAAATCTCGATTCCAGTTCTTGAATCAAATGGTCTACCAACGGTAAAAAAACCATTCGTCTGTAATACTCCTCGGGATTTGAAGCATCAGTATTTTCTCGATGAGTCTGTCGAAAGCATTTTCTTGGTATGCGTATTTCGCATTCGATTTCGCTTGCTTTTTGCAAAGCGTCTTCGAAAATACTACCGAATTCGACATCCACAGTTCTTCGTAGATTTCTGAAAACCTCTAATATGCAGTTTATATTTTGCAGGGCATTTCCAAAATCTAATTGTGGATTTTGTAGTTGCTCACTTAGCCTTAGAGTTATTGCCATGCAATATGCCGTTGTTTCCAAGGCTATGATGAATTCTCCTTTTTGAATAGCCGAACTGAGCATAGAAGCTTTGCTTGATGTTTCCGAGTTGGTATCTGGTGAAGTTGAAAGCTGATCAAGCAGTGTTACAATAGGGAGAAATAACTCTTTAAATCTAATTAAGCTATCGTGTCGCTCTACCCATCTAGTGGGGCACATCACCTTTAAACTTTTCTTCTTTATTTCTGGAAGTTGATTAATTACTTCCTCTAGAGCATTTTTTCGTAGAGCAGAAGCAGAAAGAAAAGTTGTTACCGCTCCTACGGTTCCTAACATGTTTCGTATGGCAGGAATGTCACACGATTTTGAAATAACCAAATTCAAGGAGTGGCTGAAACAGTGACTGTAAATAGCCATGGGTTGCTCGTTTGATATCAGGGCTTGCACTCCTTTAAACTTTCCAGCCATGTTAGAACCCCCATCATACCCTTGGCCGCAAAGGTGTTCTTTTGTTAAGCCCAAGGCATCCAACTCTTTATCGATTGCTTCTTTTATAGCAACACCAGTTGTCTCTGTCATTTCTGTAAAACCAACAAATTCTTCTTTGGTAACGAAAGATTGGGTATCTATGTACCTAACACAAAATGTCATTTGTTCCTTGGTGCTGACATCTGTTGTTTCATCGCACATTATACTGAAAATTTTTGATCTTTTAACATCTTCTGATATTGAAGAACGAAAAGTTTCTCCGATACAGTCTATAATTTCATTTTGGACTGTGTTGCTAATCATTGCACTGTTACGCCTGCAAATTGCGAAATGTCGCTTGAGGTCTTCGTCCCCAGCATCCACACGAAAAGCCAAAAGGCTTTGGAAAACTCCATGCTTTCCAACCAGAAGATCCTCATTACTTTCTTCTTTTAATTGTGAAATCAAACCGTGATCACGATGTCCTCTTAAGGGCAAATTGTTCCTAGCACAAAATACTATAGTTTTTACTATAGGCCTCAATCGTTTTCGATTATCCTCAATAATGGCCGATGTTTCGGAATCTAAAACAACGTCAATGCTTTTCTTGCTTGATTCCATTACTTTTGTAAATTCTACTGCTTTTTCCATGGAGAATTTGTGGTACTTAGTATTTTCATGCTTACGTAGATCTTCGGTGGCTTTTTTATATTTGGCTAACGGTTCTTTTACCAGTGTTTTGAGAGCCTAAAAAATGTACACGCTTGTTAAATTTATATTTATACATATTTTAGGATACATAGTTTTTCTAACTAATTGAACATTTCGGTCGTTAAAGTAAAGCACCCGGTTTAGTAGTATAAAAAAAGGATTTTAATAAAGATTTAAAAGTTGAAAGTTTAAATTGATTTGTTTCGCATTAGTATTAACTTTATTTCTCAAAATGCCGACAATATAGGTAAGCCTTCCGCAAAAATTGCAAAGAACGCGTTTCGCAAAATTGTGGAGCTGGCCAGTTTTGCTGTTACACAGTACCTTTACACTTTCAAAATAGTATTACACAAAATGTTCCATAAATTTTGTACATTATTTACGGGTCACTTACAATTTCGTTAATTTTTATTGACAACTTCAAGAGTAATAAAATAAAATATGGAGTCAAAATTTTAATAATTTCAATATAAATTGGGCGAATTTAGGCTATAACTTTTTAAAGTATTAAAAAAACAATTATTAAAGTTTTGAAATATTAAAGTCAGAAATGCATTTGAAATTTTTATTCTTAAATTAATCTTAAATCATTTATTTTTAATTGTACCCAATTTTTTTTTTAATATCTAAGGAACAATATTCGACGATAACGACCAATCAGTTGGTTGTTGATATAATCGTTAAAACATTAAACATTTCATACAAATGAAAATATCACACAAGTTACAATGAAATGCATAAGAAAAGAAAATCAAATATTTTACCTGAGATCCGATACCAGCACCTGAAGGAGCAAATAGAACGCATTGGGTGCAAAGTCCACCGCCTAGCATTTGGCTATATGCTAGCCACTTGTATTTTTTTAGCCAATCATGATTAAATTTCCGTTTCTGTTTCCCTTCTACTAGTTCTGGAAAAGGAAATGTTGTTGGAGGTATCCAAGTATTTTTTAGTAATTTTAGTTTCTCATCATCTGTTAAAACTTCTTTCACGGCTCTTCCTATATCACAGGGATCATGTGATTTTTCATATGTATCCTATATATAAATATAGAAATTGATTAATTTGATAATCACTACGAGTATATACGTAATTTTTTATTTTTTTTGTAACAGAGTATAATAGATATCGTTTTTGTTTTTATTATCCTATATATTAAATTACTTGCATGTACAATTAAGTTACTTGCAAAAAAATTCAAAAATGCATTTTTCGAAAAACTGCAGTTGTCTGGCTTTGGAACTGAACGACACATAAAAATAAATATTTATGTGTAAAGCTTACCGGAAGATTTATCTTGCCAGGATCATAGGCTTTTATCGCACTTTCTGACTTCGATTCCAAATTTCCAACATCTAGCTCTTTACAATGGCTTTTAGCGCTGCTCTCTTTTTTCCCGAAATAATCGGTTAAATGTCGCTTCATTTTGATAGCGTACTATGCACAACTATAAACTGGTATAGGGAGACCAGTAAAAATTCCAGGCTGGTACGAGTCAAAGACACACAATACAATAGGAAGAACAAGGATGTTCTGGAATGTCTTCTGAACTAGTTTTAAAACCTGTTCGTGTTCGTTTGGTACTTTCATAAACGAATAATAAAATAGACAGGACGCTCCAATATCTGTTATTAAGAGAGGGTGTTACCAAGACGGAACACGTGACGTGACTAATTCCAATGCCTTTTAAAAACCATTTCTACCCTTTTCAAAATATTATAAAACATTAGTCTAGACTTTCATTTTCATTTCATTATCAATTACAATTTTCAGAAGTAAGTAAATGATAAAGACCATTATTACCAATTAAAGGCAGCTATGTCAGAAAGCAAAATACAAACTAACTTTTATAAGTCTTAAAAAAATAAAATTATTAAGATAATTTTTAAAAAATGACATGACTGTGAAAGGTTATTGAATCCCCTATTTCAAAATCAATTTTGCATCCAAATCCAGTATAGTATTCTGGCATTTTTTCGGCATTCAAGAAAATAGTCTTCAGCTTTCAATTGTTTAACCTTGAAGTAAATGAAAGAATTTTTCTCCAGTTCCGTTTTGAAGATTGTCGTCACGTGACCGCGCTGTTCGTATTATTAGGTTTTGCCATACAGACTTGGTCTAGTTAATTTATTCTTAGTCTATGGGTACTTTGGTTACCTATTAACAGGGCACTTGGACCAAACGTCGAAAACTACGACATTCTTTTACCTTTTACGGAGAATTGGGGGGAGAAAGGCAGACGCGTCATTTCATATAATTCTAGGGGGGGGGGGGGGCAAAAATGAGAATTTCTGATCGGAAATTAAACTTTTTCTTAAATATTTGTATCTAGAAATACATTAAAAAAAAAAAAATCTAAAATCTTAGGTGGGGGGTTGTTATGAAAGGGGGCAGGGTTGTTATGAAAACCATTTTATCCAGTGTAAGTTTCACCCTCATGGGGGGGGGGGGGCTATAGCCCCCTTAGCCCCCCCCATGGAACCGCCTCTGATCGCATCTTCCATTTTATTTATTTTACTATACTGTCTTAAACTTTATTTGTTACCTTTTTCTATTTTTTGTGAACATTATCACCAAATTCATGCTCATACTCATGAAAATATGAAAGTTTATATAAAAGTTTGCGATCTGTGAAATTTTGTTTTAAATCGAATTTTCATTTTAAAAATGTCTTTTAGCATCAGACATGGCACATGTGCCCCGTCTTTCAAAGTGATCACTTGCCCATTACTTTAATACAAGCCCCTACGCCTTCTATACATGTTTTTTGCTCTGGCAAGGGCTCAGTGCCTAATTCTCTTTTACTTTTCTATTCCCCTCTAGATACTAATGGCGATGAAGTAGTATTGACAATCAACTCATGCAAGCGCTACATATGTTAAATTATGATTTTTGGTATCTTAAAAATATTCTGTATAGTTCCACAATTCAAAAGGTGGTTGAGCATACTAAAAATCTGTTTTCCAAATCGTGAACAATGTAAAGTTTGAAAGTTTGTTGGTTGTTCAGTTTATCATTAAGTTGCGATAAAAAAATTATGAAATTTAAGTTCACATGAATCACATATCAGATTCCGAAAACCATATAACTGTTTATATGTTATGTTTTTGGGATCATAAAAGGCCATACTAAAGTGGTTTAATGGCTTTTAATAAAACATTCAGAATATTTAATATAGTTAAAATTTAAGGTTATTGCTACAATTAATATTGTATTTCAAATTCGATAAAAAAAATATTGGGTCTATTTAATTTTATAAAAAGTAATTAGTTGTTTTTTTGGGAGTTATCAATTATTTTTGTTGCGTTTGTTATGTTCTAAGTGAGTAAGATACGGTTGAAGGATATTTTTATTTTATTTACTTAGAACCTAAAATGGTCGTAAGAGGGGTTCTTTTCCAACGAAACATCTTTTCCACCTTAACTGAAAATATACACTTTTAATATTATGTCACTTTATTTGTTCAAGGTCATTTATGGAAAGGGTGACTGACATAAAACTATAAAAAACTAGCCTCGATGAGACGAAATTTTTTTGAGATGATTGGTGACGTAAATTTGATATAATTCGCAAGTTCTTCTATTACTATATAAACACATTATAGGTATGGTCAAATCCCATTGCGAAGCACTTATATTTAGCTTGTGATTGGTGCATAATTTTCATAGAGTGTGTTTGTTTGAGTGGTTCTATAGCTTTAAGTTTTGCTCGTGTATTTGTTTTAGTGGAGCGCTCTGTTAAACAAGTGTTAAACGTAAGTGATCCAGAAAGCAAAAAATGAAGACTGTTTATTTATTAAAGAATAATCTAATATGTAGCTAATTGCAATTTGTGAAACTATAGATACTGTTTCTTCAGGTACTGTAGAAAATACCTCTACTGATTTAGTTTACAGTACGGGATATCACCAAGGAGGTGCGAGGGTCTTCATGCCCTTGACATTTGAAAATAATCTAGGGGTGTGGAACATCGCCAAGATGGCGAAATTGACGATGTTATTCGATAGACCTTACATTGTACTTTCTTGTGTTTGAAACGGAAAAAATCAATCGTTGATGGGCGATGCTCATGGGCAGAGAGCTCTGTATTAAAGGCACACGTTTTTCAACTTTTTACACTTTTATCACCTTTCTACCGGAATTTTGTAGGTGGGGAGGTTTAAAATACCTTAAGGGGCATTAGCCCAGAGATTTAAATCAAAATCGTTCGAGCCGTTTTTTAACAATTGCTGAAAAACATGATTTTTCATGATTCCAACCTTATGCGCATGCGCGATTTTGAAGAAAACCTCTACTTGGCCACCACTAACCCGTACACCAAATTTAAACATCGTAGGTCAATTTGTTCGGTCATTTTTTCTAGACTTTTTTTTAAAACCATAATGCTCTAAAACGCGGTGAAGTGGGGGAAAAAAAAGAAAGAAAAAAAATCGATGTTTTTTTTTTTTTTTTTTTGATTGAATGCTGTTCTTTTATTACCCTATATCAGTGTTCGCCAGCTTAATATTTCCAAAGGGTATTTTCACTTCCTCTCTAAATTTTATGGGGTATTTTTAAAATCCTAAGGGTATTTTTTAAACTAATTTTTTTTAAAACTATAAAACTAAATAATTTTTTTTTTACAAAATTAATAACTTCAACAATAAAAGTGATGCACGATCGCAATTTCGCTTAGAGCGGAAATGTGCTTTTTAAATGCTTACTAAAAACACTTGATGGTTATAAATCTTAAACTACATAATAACACTATGCCGTTCGGTGACGCTACGTTGGTGTCCCTCGAAACTATCGGGCAAATGCCGGCGACACCTCGGGGAGAGGAAAAAAAAAGGAAGAAAAAAAAAAAACGATCGGGAAAATGCCGAAAACACTACGAAAATTATCGCGTAAATGACGGAGAAGTAAAACTTGACAATTTACGTTATCCTAAAACTCTCGAACAAACGCTGGCGATATCTAAACTTCTGAACCAGTCCAAAAAAAAAAAAAAAAAAAAAAAAAAAAAAAAAAGAAGAATCCCGATTAGACGTGCGGATGACATAGTGTTAATTTATGTTTTCCATGAACTCACGCATGTGGTTACCTTTACCTCTATACACTTAATTAAGTAACTTACGAAATTCCATTTGGAAATTGTGGAACGGCCCTCTACAATCCACCTACTAATGGCTCACGTGGTATCGGCAGCCATTCAATGATCTGTGCGGGGCACGTTTGAACATGAATGCGCATGAGTAACTGACGATTTCAAAAGGGGGGATCCGTATA
This sequence comes from Linyphia triangularis, assembly GCA_963978545.1. Classification (NCBI taxonomy): domain Eukaryota; kingdom Metazoa; phylum Arthropoda; class Arachnida; order Araneae; family Linyphiidae; genus Linyphia; species Linyphia triangularis. The sequence goes on from OZ021721.1 coordinate 59,420,379, forward strand.
TCGCTTTCCGTTGGAAAATAAATGAGAATTTTGCTTTTTTTCAGAAAAGGACGCTATTTTCAAAGAAAAAGGTCAGAGGGAGGTAGCGAAACCCTTCGAAAAACGGCTAGGCTGATCTCTGATTTTATAAAATGGAGGAATATTTTTAAAATGGGGGAAAAATTCTATTGGATAAAATTGATTTTCAATGCGTGATCACGCAGATTTCACGCATTTTGGCGAACTCTGCCCTATATAAACATATGGGTAATTGAAAGTAAAAAGTTAAAGTATAAATAATTGCTAAAAGAAAATTCATTGTATGTGTAATATAAATTAGAAATTATTTATTTGAACTGGAATTTTACTAATTACAGTTCAATAGAAACTCAAACAAATATTTTTTATAAAAATAAGGTTTAAATATAAATTCTAGTCGCTTCACACCCCTTGTGTGTACTTTGCATTCCTCAACAAATTATACTGCACACACCTAAGGCATACAAATATTTCAGAATAATTTCCAATAAGCTGATTTACACTCATGTCCATAAATTAAGGATAATTCAGTTTTACCCTAATAACTTTTCAGTGGAGCAGCGTAGACACTTGAAATTCACTTCAAAGAGACATCTTTATGCAACATAATGATAATTAAAATAACTCAGTCGCAAATTGAAATGCAAAGTGTACAGCTGGGGCATATGCAAAAGAATGGAGTACCATTAGTGTGCAGTTGTACAGATGCATTTACATTAAAAATCACTCAACTCATATAGTGGACTTCTACTGTGAGATATGATCTCCCCTGTCATCAGTGTTTACTTAGCACTGTATTCTCATACTTAACATGAGTTACTTGATGAATTGTAGTGGCTAAATTGCTCGTCCCACCTTTTGAACTGTTTGTAAGTGATGGAAAGTTCCTAATACATCAAGTCTTAACACAATTCATATCGTAGAAGCGTCCCACACATGCTTGAAGAAATTTGGATTAGAGGAGTGACCTGGCTTACTTATAGGAGCGATATTCATATTTTTTAATCGCTTATCCAAGGCAAAAGTGGAATAAAATTTGCCATAAGTATCAATAAATACGATTTAGAAACCGATATATCACCATTAAAAACTTGTCTAGATCAAGTTAACATAATTACAGGGAAAAAGTGGAACTTAATTATCTTTTGGTCTCTTGGGGAGCTTATGTAACCAAGTCAACATACTGCCCCCAAAGACCAAATCTTTTTAACATCATATACTATTTACTGAAAATAATTTTGTCAGTCTCATGAATAATATTGGACATCAGAGGATCTGTAGAAAGGTGGGAACTTGATATTTCATGGTAAATGCCAGTTCAAGATAATTATTTGGTGGGAAAAGAGTTTTGGTCTTTATATTCAATTTGTTGAATTTGTTTAATAAGCTCCCCAAGAGCGCAAAAAATAATTAAATTCCACTTGTTTAAAGTAATTACGTTAACTTGATTTAGACACGTCTTTAATTGTGAAATATCAGTTTCAAAATCGCGTTTATTGATAGTTATAGTTTATTTTATTCCACTTTTGCTTTGGATAAAGGATTAAGAATATGAGTATTGCCCCTATAAGTAAGCCAGATCACTCCTCTACTCCAAATTTCATCAAACATGTGTGGGATGCATCTACGATATTCAGGGACGACGGGAACGGGGGGCGTAGGGGGCGACTCGCCCCCCCAAAGTTTTAGAAAGTTGAACAGTCGGCACATTTTTAAAAATTTTATCGAGATTTTTCTTTTTCTAAAGTCGATCCACAATAAAATCGAATTAAACGAAAAAAAAAAAAAAATGAACAAAAATATTAAAAATATCTGAATGCAGCGTGACCCGAGTTTGACGAATCGGCATTTTTACAATAGAAGTTTATTATAAGGGAGTCAGTGTCTTTTTTTCCGGCTATTATGATGGACTGCGAACGCAAATATTACCCTAAGTTTTTAGAAAGGCTGGTAGTCGGCAAATTTCTGAAATTTCATCCCTTCTTTTAAAAATCCCTACTGACCGATGTTTCAAAACATATTGAATGGAAAAAGTACAAATAATTAAACTCATCATTAGTATTATAAAATTGTGATCACAATGCAGCCTCAGTTGACGGTCGGCAATTTTGAATTGGAGTAAGTATATCCTTTTTGACAGGAACATTAAAATAATCTAATCCTTAATATCTTCACTGACATTAGATAACTTTGATGTGTTACAGTAGATGATACACTTGTATTTGTGGTACGTCAGATAACGCCTCAAAAACCATGACATACACATTAAACGTCATTTACATAAAGTATGTAATGTACATCATATGAGTTAAAGGTTTTATACAAAATTTCAAAACACCAAAATTTTGTTTACGAAATTTGACCCGCATTTTACAAAGTTATTGCAATTAATGTCAAGTAGAACTCCGTAAATGATGTTATGTACAGGATGGTCGTAAAGAAACTTTGCCGATATATGGATATCTAAAGGCAGTCTCATTCAACAGATCGAGATGAGATTTCAGGTATAGTTATTCAGAGATATGAGGTCGGAATTCTGTGAATTTCAGCAAAATGGCGCTCACGATTACCCCGGTTATAGTTACGAATAGCAACGCCTACTTTTTCCTATCGAGAAATGATCACCGCATGCGAAAACCTTAAAGAACGTTGGAATGGTACGTGTATCACAAAAAACGGACGCACAAAATACAGAACTGCCAACAAAAACACTATCGAAGCAATGGAGGCCGCTCACCAAATATTCAGCTTAGAAAACCGATTAAATTGCCTGTGATGGCACTCATGTGAACTTTAGCCTCTGTCAAATGCAAATTTCCATCTTGCGCCTCAATCGCGTTTTTGTTGGCCGTTCGCAGAGTTTTTTTTTGTGCGTGCATAATGCGTCCGTTTTTTGTGATACACGTACCGTTCTATCTCTCTTTAGGGTTTCCTTACGCGCTGAGCATTTTGCGACAGGAAAAAGTAGACGTTGTCATTTGACAATTTCGTGCATGTAACTATAACCATAACCGTGAGCACCATTTGTTGAAATTCACAGAATCTCGAGCTCATACCTCTGAATAACTATACCTGAAATCTCATCTCGATCTGTTTAACGGAACGGAAGCTAGAGGCCCACATATCGGCAAAGTTTCTTTATGACCACCTTGTACTTCATATATTGAAAATGCATTCCCAAAATAATGCATGCCACTTGTAAACTGGAAGGCGATATCGAATTTATTCTCACAAAATAATCTTTGGAAAAGTGTTGAAAGGTTTATTATAATACTATCTAAAATTCTTAATGTTCCCCGTGCTCAAATAGCTGTGAACCGACATTGTCCAATACAACCAGGTTCAGTGTATTGCAAATTGTGAGTATCCTTTCACTCCTTTGCGGGTTCGAGTCCCGTGTTAGGCATGGGTGTTTGTAAATGTATGTTGGCTTGTCTAATGACGAATGTTTCGGTGCATTATAGCCCTCGTGTTGCTGACGGCGCCAGATAATCTGAAAACAACCAACCAACCTTTCACTCCTATCCTTGATTTCTGACGCAGTTTGGTCTTTGTGTTGCCTTTGCGCCTAATAAATTTGAAAAACAGCCAACCAACCTATCCTGGATTTCACCACTTTAATATTCGAAACATCGGGAAAAAATTGTCTTTCAGATAAACTAAGATTTTTTAGTTTAAATACCTATAAAAATATTTCAAATTGGATCAATAAATCTCAAATTAGGATCATAACCATTATGTGTGGGTAAGGGAAATGGGGGTGGGTTTTTGGAAATTTCATGTTGACAGTGATGTTTCTCTTGCTTTGAACATCAAATGTGCAACTTGTTCTTCCTCAAGATCGTATTAACACTGTAGATTTGAATACCTCCCCCCCCCCCACACCTTTCCCAAAAAAACCCACACGTACTATTCTTATATAGTTTGGTATGTTGTGCTAAAAATTATGGCATGCTTTTTTATAGAGTATTTTGTCACTAAATTCGAAGTTCAATTAGTTGCGATTAACTTACCTTTTTGCACATAAATATTATAGTTTGGTTTAATGCTAAAGTAATCCATTTTATTTTTAATCCCGCTTAGGAAAAAAAACCTAGCATTTTCAAGTATACTTTCCTTCTTGAACAAATGATTATTGTTCAAAAAATGAGTAATATTTGCAGAAATTATTGCTGAAAAACCATACAACTTCAGTGAAAAACCACAAAAAAAATCAGTTAATTAAATCCAGCAATTTTGATAAAAATATATACTCGAAGTAACTACTTTTAAGAAGTAGGTTCCTGGATTGCATTGTTACAAAAAAATTAAGTTTTACTATTAACACACTTTTCAAGAAAAATCAAAATCTTTTCTTTTTTTAGTTAGGAAAATGTGTTAAAAAGTATTTAAAAATTAAATAATTAACAAATCGCTTTTAATAATAATTGTCTTTTGCAATGTAATTATAGTGTCCATGAACGCCTACATGATTATTTGCAGGGAGATGTAAGGCGACAAAAGTTTTTGTTTAATCCTTGATTTTTCGAAGATGGGAATTGGATTTCCTAATTGGATGTTAGTTAATAATTGTTCATTAATGTTCTGTTCAAATTGATGAATTAATATCCATATATATTTTTTTCTTGTAAATTTTACCACTTTTTTTCCACGTTACTTTATTTTTCGAAACCCAGAGGGGAAGGAGTGCAAGTGCATGTTTCTTATGTCCCTGACATTGTATCTATTATAAAAATTGCAGTGCTTCGCGTAGGGAATTTTCTGTAGTAGCAATAGTCCGCCAGAATTTTAAAAAGAATTTTTCCAGAATTTGTTTTTTGATCAACCTTTAAACAATTCATTATACAAAAGTCACCTATTTGATCAATAATTTTCATCTATTTAATTCCATGTTAAAGTGCTATTCTCCAACCACTTTCACACGTTTAATTATTATTATTTTTTTTTTTTTTGAAACTGCAATTTGAAAATTAAAAAAAAAGTTGTATCGAAATGAAGCACTTGTACTTTTCAGTTTACTGAATTGGTTTAAGATTGTGGGGGGAAATTCTATCTGCAAAGTATAAATGTCCCCCCCCCTGCCCCCAAATAAAAACGTTTCCAAAAATAATCTCCTTTGTTTGGAGAGGAAGGGTTAATTTACTAAAAAGAAATTAAAAATTAAATGAATTTGAAGGATCTTCAACTATAATGTGATGGGAATTTACTTAAAATTTGACATTAAGTACGTATTGATAAAATGCCATAAAATATTAAAAATTGTTTAGACGGTAATTTAAAAATAATTCAAACTAATTTCACATTAAATAAAACAATTCACAATTAAATAAAAAAAAAATGCATTAACAATTAGTTTTACATTAATTAATAATTAATTATGCAGCAATTATTCATATATTAATTAAAAATTATGTATACGTTAATTTTACATTAATAAAAATTAGTTAACAATTTATTAGCACCTTAATTTATATTTTCTACATTTACACCGGACGTGCCTTGATTTCAGTCGGCAAAAGGATGTTTACGCCCCCCTAACCAAAATTCTTAGCGACGGCCCTGACGATATTCATTGTGTAAAGATTTAATGCATTGGGAACTTTCCCTCACTTGCAAACATTTCAAAAGGAGGGACGAGCAATTTAGGCGCTAGAATTCATCAAGTAACTCATGTTAAGTATGAGAATACTGTGCCAAGTAAATATTGATGACAGGGAAGATCATATCTCACACTAAAAGTCAACTCCATGTGTTGAGTGATTTTTAATGTAAATGCATCTGTACAACTCCACACTAATGGTACTCCTTTCTTTTGCATATGCCCCGCTGTACACTTTGCATTTCATTCTGCGACTCAGTTGTTTTAATTATCGTTTTGTTGTATAAAGATGTGTCTTTGAAGTAAATTTCAAGTGTCTATGCTACTCCACTCAGAAGTTATTAGGGAAAAACTGAATTATCCTTAATTTATGGACATCAGTGTAATTGAGATTTAATTAAATAAATGTAGGGAAAAAAATTCAGATACAGATTTGTACAAATTTACAATTTGTGAATATTTGCTTTACATTATTACGTTAATTCTGAAAATCTCACTTCAAGAGAGATGGGAAAATAAATGTTTGCTAGAAATGCTAGCTAGAGAGAGGAGAGCGAAAGAGAGAGAATACAATTTAATCAAGGGTCCTAACCAAATTTTGTCATTGCTTTTAACCTCTCCTCCCATTTCTGAAAATCTAATTTTAAATCCAATCACATTGTTATTTTAAATCAATTACACTTACTTAGGTGAAAAGAATTTAACTTCGTCATAGTTAAAAGTGGTTTTCTTCATTTTCGTTTCAATTGTGGGAATTTTAAATTGTAATCCTCCGAAGTTCTCACCGCCACAGAGTGCTCTTAGTTTTTCAATCAACCTGCCTGGTTGAATTTAGGCCAAAAAGAATTTTCTTCTCTCTGGACCGTGACCTTGACGCTAAGTGTGGGTTTTTGATGATTGAATTTAACCTTCTAAAACATCGAATAAAGGAAGAACATTCTTCAAGTTCAAACGAGCCGTATATTGTTCAATAAGGCGTTTACCCCAAAATTAAAAAGAAAAAGATTTAGTGACGTAAGACTATAGCCAATACAACCCTTTTATGCATAAATTTACCATATGGTTCAGCCAATCATGTGCTTCTTCTTTACGTTTTTTAATCGTAGCGTAAATATTTCTAAAATTAATTTTAAAATGTATAAAAATGCTTATGTTTGTAGTGTCCCACGCCTTATTTCGTTATTTTACACATACTCATCAGATATATTTTAGTGCAAAATTTTTCTTTATAATCAAACGCATTAATTGGGGGATTTTATGCAAGTAGGAAGTAAACGACAACATGCTCAAAATTAAGTTTTTGTATTGTTGGATTTAGATTGTCAATATCTTATAATTTGCAGTGATTTTACTCTAATATAATAATTAGCTAGTGAATTGTTTACTGAACAGTTAAGCTACTCTTCATAGAAATACTACAAAAAAACTTTCGACGTCTCGAAAACCAGATGATCGTCACCTACCTAGTATTTGCATCGAGTCGTCCGATTAGGGGATGAAAGTTAATTCTTAAAATGTTTAACAGCATACAATGCATAATTTAAACAAAAGTTTAATTTTCAATTCATTGAAATATTTTAAAGGTTATAGTTTTATTACATTTAAATGTTTGCCTTTTTAAAAAATTTACGACTTGGGTGTTTTACTGGTATAACTTTATTATGCAGCAATTGGTCAAACTTTCGATATCACCCTGTCTTTCGACATAATAACATCTGCCGACGTTCATGCAAGAGGACCTGTTTCTACCTATCAATGGTTGTTGAAAAATCTACATTGGGTTAATTTTTTTTAACCAATCACAAAAAAGTGGCATTTTTTACCCGATCTATCAGCATTTAAAGAAATTTTGCTAAATTGTAATGCTCATAAAAAATTATACCAAATTTATTAACACTTAATTGGAGAGGCATTCAACAAAAAGATTTTACACACAGCGGCTTGGAATTTGAGGCATTAAAGATGGTGAATATGCATATTAAGTCACAAATCTAGTTTTTTAACATAATAATAATAATATTAATTATAGTAATAAAAAACTTTAAAATATTTTACTAGCAATTAAAACAATTGAATTTTATTTCCGGTGATAAAATAAGTTTATTTTAATCATTATTTTATTTTTGGGGAGATTTGCCTTCTTTTTTTATAATGTTTATTTAGCTTATGTAAAAAAGCTGCGATCCATCGTGATAAACTGGGAGTGTACCTTTACCAGTTCATTATTGGTGCAATTTTATAAATAACCCTGGTTCTGCGCCTGATGAAATTTCTGGAACTTTAAGTTGTTCACAAATCGGACAAGTCGTTAAGGTGAGGGCATTCCCATTTTACGATGGAATATTTCTGTGGGTTGATGTTTAAATGCTTCCCATTTCAAGAATCAGTGAAGTAGGTCATTGTTCTCTAGCAGGACAGACCTCAATCCCTGGGGTGACGCATCCCGTATAGCCTCACACTTATCAAAAAAGTTCAGGGTCAGGTCAAAGGTGGTCTTAACAAGGAACAGACTGATTTTAAAAAACGCCCAAATTGTAGACTTACGGAAGGGTGTTGATTGTGAAAAGGTTTTTCAATATTTTGCTCATTACGATATTTGTTAGCCGGTGTGAAGGTAGACTATATTGCCGTGCTAAGTACGGAAGTGACATCTGCAACTGAGCTCAAATGAGAAATGGCGTGAAAAGTTGAACAACTTAATGTAGTTGGTGCTAATTTATTGACTGAGTTATTAACTTTTTAAATATTTCCCTTGCAGATACAACCATTAAACTTCACCATTATATAGAATAAATTGTAGAGAACCACCTGGTAACAATAACTCAATTTGGCAAAAAAAAAAAAAAAAATGCAGATATCAAGGCTTAGCACTGTAATATATTTGTATATGTGCAAAATCAATTGCATGTTCAAATTATATTTATGATCTGGTAGAAAAGAGGCCAATGCTAAAGTGATAAATTTGAATTGTGTTGACTAATTGCTTTATAATATTGATACATTATAAAAAGTCTACTCAAGTGCGAGTTCTCTCACGTCGAGTGTTTTTTAATCAATGTGTTGTGTGAGTATTTTCTCCTAATTGACCAGGTTTTCCACGCTAGAAATTAGGTGGCAGTTAGTAGATGGCTTATTTTATTATCAGAATGGTCACGAAATTTGCGTTCAGTCAATTTTAGACACATTGATGAATATATTTTTATAATTGGTACACAAAATACACAAATTTTATCTCAAGAATGTTAGAATCTTATTTATTACTTGGGTATTTTCTCTTTTTTGTAAGCAGTAATTAAAAAAAATTAATAATAATAATTACAAAAAATAAATTATATTCGATTTGGTCCACTTCTTACGTTGCAGTTCAAGCAGCCAGCTTTCTCTATTCAAATTTATTTTAATAACAGACAAGTTAATAAACTGAGAGCAGAATTATACTTAATGGGCCATAAGTTTAGCATTTCGACATTTTCGTGCTACAATGGGAATACTGTAAATTTATCAAAATATAAAACTTCTAGTCGGTGAAGTTTCCCTAGTTCTAACCTCCATGGAATGTTCCCACCTCTGTTTTTTTAGTGTTAACTAAATAAATAAACCTGATTAATAATATATTTGTGGAAAAATCTGGGTTAAACATTTAATTATTATATAAATAATTAACTAATCACAAAGAAATATAAGTTTTAATTCATTTTACCACTTTATTTTAAGCACATAAGTTGTCCCTGGGATGCTGAGGTAACCTATCTTTAACTTGATTAAAATTCTACTAGATAGCAGTACAGTCTTCTTTACCAGAGCTGAAGTGAAGCTCAAGTCAACCATTTTGTGTTGTGATGTTGTTGGATGTGCATAGTTTTATATTGTTTGTGAAAAAGCTGTCCAATCCTCAAAAATCTGGTGAGTTCTTTTTGATCTTGTAACCTCCATGTTCAGTAATGTTATTCCTTTTAGAGTTAAGCATACTTTCGCAGTTAACCGTTAACTTTTATCAAATAGCCACTTTTTTCTCTAAAAGCAAAGCCAGTTATCCTCAGTCTTTTAGGTTAGGTTTTAAGCATGGCAATCTACTTATTTATAGCCTCCATAGGTTGTGTTAACCACGGAGGTTACGCGCAAAAGTAGAATTAATTTTTTTTTCTAGAAAAGATATTTTTCCTTGAAATTTTTTTGAAGAGGTAAATGTATTAGTTTCGTTAATAAAATTATAAGAGTATGTTACGTCCATCACGCGTCACCAGTGTAGCGATGTGCGCTAACCGGGAGTCGAACAAGGGACTCCTATATCCGTAGACAGATACTCTACCGCTATGCAAAAGAGTACTCCAGCGCAAAGAAGCTTTATCTGCTATTTGAACACAAGACCTAAACAAGTAAAATTTCAATTTTGTTTTCTATTTTTTATTTTTATGTTTTTTACCTCCTTAAATTCCCTTTAATTTCAGAATTGCTCATGTAATATGATTTAAAAAGGTAACTTATAATGCAGAATTAAGTTAATCGTCTATGTTTCCGACAAATTAGCTTTTGTACCCATAACCTTGGTTTTAGTTTCAGGCGGTGTTGTAGTGAAAAATAAAAAGGATGTGGAATGCAATCAATGAACATCTATTTTTCGAAAGAAAGTGACTGAATTCAGGTTCTCTTATAAAAAAGCAGTGAGATGTCGTTATACTCCATTCCCCCTCCACTCGGGGGATCTAGGCTAGTGCATAATTGGCCTAATGTTATTTTACGCCCTTTTAATATATATGCTATGTTACGATAATTATGATTATTCTGTTAGTTATTTTTGCTCAATTTATTTTACATACAAAATATCTCAAATTTATTTCTTTAGTTTTTGCACTTTATTTTAGTAAGAAGTCCATATAATCTGTGGTAATGTGGTCTGTCAGTGTCAGGCCAGTGGCATGGATTTGATGCCGAATATTATCAAAAGTGAGGGTGAAAATTACGGCTGCTGAAAAATTACGGCGTTATTCATCAAAATAACTGAAGTTTCGTAAAGTGTGAAGATGGGGTTAAATCTGGCACTTTGTCCAAAAATTCATAGACACCTAAGCATAGGTAGACCCTCCCGGGTACCGCCTACGATGAATGGTTTTCGGAAAAACTATTTCAACTGATCAAAATATCACAGATTGAAATTTTTTCTTTCGTATTTAATATTTAAGCCTGATGACTTGGTTATACTGTCTTAAAAGTGAACTACTAAAACTAAATAATAACATTCGAGTAATGTTCAAAGTGACTTCCTTGTTAAGCTTATGATGTTGACAGCTAAAAGTTCGATTCCCGTCCTTCTGTGTTAAAAAGTGAGCTGTTTAAAACCGCAAGATTAATTGAAAGCTTACGGATCACAAAAACTGGAGTGTGAATATAATTACAAGTAGTATGGAAAACTTGATGTAAGAGGTACTTATACTCGATTTTTTTTCTAATTAACTACCATCTTCGTGCTCTACCTCACTACAATGGACCATTGATTGAATTTCCTATTGCCTTAAGAAAAATACACAGTTCTCAAGCTCTGTTTAAATTGTATTTCTTTTAAAAGACAGTTAGCAACGGTTGAAAAGATGCGGTCAAGTGAGGTTTCTAAATATAAAGTAGAAGTTTAAACAATTTAAGTGAATCATAAATAGGTTTTTTAAATAAAAACAGGCATTGCTTGATCATGTTTAGAATTGAGCCAAATCCTGTTTTAGAAGTTCGAATCGGGCCACTGCGATTCCTACAAGCGTTAAATTTCTTTAATTGTTCTTTTAACAATTGCTATTTAATAGAAAATCGAACCTAACTGCTGAAGAGAAAAAAAGTTAAGTAAAAAAAGAATCGCAACTTTAAATATTTTGTAGTTGTCAAAGTTATTGTACGTAAATGGCGAGTTTATTAGTTAATTTTATTGATATATTTTTGTATATCGGATGGGGTTATTATTAAAAAAAGTCTGTTTAGAGCCTGTTTTAAAGAATATATCTTAAAAAAAAATTTAAAATATGTAGTATTAAAACCATGTGGAAAGAAAAAAAAAAAAAAAAAAAAAAAACATTGATGTAAGAATTTAATCAACGTGATGGGATATCAAAAATCGCATTCTGTATTATATTCCATGACATAAATATATTTTTTCAAATTTGTCGGCACATGACAAATATTTTCCACTACATTTCCACATAGGTATCATTATCCAAGTATTTAATAATTTCTTTTCTTAAGTTGGTAAACGTTTTCAGATTCCAAGCAAGAATTTTATGGATTAAACCTAGAAATTATTCACTTAACCGTAACGTATGGGGCATTCTCCCAATACGTCCAATTTGGTGTCCCATGTTTTCAAAACCCACAATAAAACATTTTGACGGATATTTTTTTTTTGATATGTTCTCAATATCTTTCAATCGACAAATGAAATGCATCGGACTGTTTTTTCCCCTCATATATTTAAAAAAAAAAAAAACACGCAATTATTAATGAAATGTCTTAGTATCCATTGTCGCTTTGCACAAATTTGGTCTTTCGATGGTTGATGTATACTGTATAAAATTTAATGTACATTTTTTAATTATCATTTTTTATTAAAAATGAAACATTTCAATTCCAAAAAATATAGATTTACCTTTAAAAAGTATTAGAAAAAAAATGCTGTGATTTTTTAACTTGTCACTTGATTTTGACCACTTGAGCAAAAGACATTTTAGGGTTTTAATTGAAATAGTAATAATGCTTGGATATATCTTTAAATGTTTACTTAAGATTGCTGAAGCTGACAATTTGTAAATTAGTATAAATATTTTTATTGTTTAATCATTACCATTCTTACTATTATTTCTATTAAATTCTATTTAGTCTTATTATGTTAGATATTCTTTTGTAAGATGAACTTATGTTCTAAATTTGTAATTTAAAAAAAAAAGTTATCATTCTTTGCTTTATGATTTCAAAAATATGATGAAATATCATTCTCATTCTCATACCTAAATTTTTATGTCCTTAATTAATTTATTTTTGAATAATATACTTTTGATAGACTTTTAAATGGTATACCATTATTTCAAAAATTTACTTTTCTTTGAAAATAAATTTTATGCTAAACGTGAATTTTTCCCCATTCTACAAAAACAGTAACTGTACAAAAACATTTATTTTATTAAAAAAAGTTAAAGAATAGTCCATAAATAATTATTGACCTAAAAAAACTAAGACAATGCAGTATTTAGCTGATTTCTAGATGATTTAGGATATTGTAAATTTGTAATTTTTAAATTTGATTATTACTATTGTGAATACGTAATTTATAACTTTGATTTTTTTTGTAAGTAAAATAGTTATTTACATTGCAGAGTAAACTGCCCGTTAATTAAGTAGATTTCTCATTGCTTTCTTGCTTGCTTAAAAGTAAAATGTAGTAACAAAATGTTTATATTATAAATTTATGTTATTGTCATTTTTCCTTTGTGACTACCATCTCCATGACTAATTTTACTGTCATTAATCTATTTATGTTTGAATATTTTATTGCTATATCCCTAATTAAAAAAATTAACATTATTTAGAGTATATGCCTTGTGTTGAGTATGTAAAACAAAATGAGCCGACCAAACGGTATAGTGGTTAGCGTGCTAGCTTCTAGACCGCGAGGTTGCGCGTTCGAGTCCCGTGTTAGGCATGGGTGTTTGTAAATGTATGTTGGCTTGTCTAATGACGAATGTTTCGGCGCATTATAGCCCTCGTGTTGCTGACGGAGCCAGATAATCTGAAAACAACCAACCAAAACAAAATGATATGTTCTTCATTCTACAAATATAGTTTATAAACCAAACCTTTTTATTTTATTTAAAAAAAATATATAATTAATTTGTGTATTTATCTTAATTGCTGACTAGCCCATAATTATCGATCTAAAAATGATTAAAATGTATCCAGAAAAGACCCCCTAACCTTGAAATGACATAACTGCGAAACAGTGAGAGACAGAACGAAGAGACAAGTGATAGTAATTTAAATATACCGGTATGTATGGAATTCAAATACACCGGTCTTCAAAATTAATTACAATATTGAAATGTGGTTACCAATTGTTGTAAAATCTTAATATGGCAGAATGAGTTTACTTTTTACCTCTTGAAAAAGAGCCATATGGTCCTTTTATTGGATAGTGCAGCCCAAACGGTCACTTTTGCAGAATGCAGTGATTTTTTTAAAGTCAGAGTTATACGGGTTTTGAGTATCCCATAGTCAATAACTTTGTTAATTGACAAATACGTAGAAATAAAAATGGACTCCATCGGTAAACCATATGCACGCGACTTTAAATTTACAACAATCAATTAAATTTGCAAATCGGTGTATTTAAAATTACATTCCGGTCTATCGAACATACTAGTTGTCTGATACCTGGCAAGTAATTTTTGTCTGCGCTCTTGATGTAAAGTAAAAAAAAAAAAAAAAAAAAAAAGAGCATCTTTTTAAGAATACCACAGAAACCGAGTACAGAAATAAAGTGCAGTAAACTACTTTTCTGCCTCTTTTCGTGTTATTTTTTATCCAAATTTTACTACCCGGTGAATAGTTTCATATTATTAATTAGTCTATCGTTTCAAGAAAGGTCAAACATAAGTTTGAGAATATTAATAAGGAATATGCCAGATAAAATTTTAATCGAGGTCACTAGTCAAAAGTAGCCAGACGTAAAGATTTCTTTTTTTTTTAAAGATTTTCTCCAGTATCATTCGTTCAACGGTAATCAGTCAGTCATCCAGTCCGAAGATTCCCCAAAGTGATTTGGATCTCACAAAAAATTATTGGGTCGTGACTATTTCACTTAAAGTAGAAACAACCTTGGCGAATTCTTATATAGTGTAGCAACCCTGCCGGAAGACGGCCCAAAACTAGGTGAATGGACTTGTGACTGAAAATGGTGATAAAAAAAAAAAAAAAAAAAAAAAACGGAAGGTAAGAAACAAAATCAGGTGTAAGCTATAAACTCATTCACCGCATCTTACATTGAATAAGAAGATTACAATAAGAAATGGTTTAGTGGTTTTATATTTGCAGGAATCATATTTTTTAAAGCTCGATTATTCGGTTTTTAGTATAGCCGGTTAATTGAGTTTTCCGGATAATGAAAGTTATTCAGTTTACCGTAAATTCTGTTATTAATGGTATTTGTGACGTCTTCTTGTTTTCGTTGCTCTATGATTAATCATTATAAAGCTATTTTTTTTCTCAGTTTGTTGCACTCAGTAAGTGTAAATCATAACTTCATTAGAGAATTAATATACATTTCTGTACAATAAAAGAAATCGCTTGAAGAGTTAAGGAAAAAAAGGTTTCCTAGGGTGCAGATTTCTGTGAGTTTTTTTTTATACTTAATTTGAAAAATATTATTCAGTTATACTGCAACAAAATCATGAAATTCCGGCACTTTATTTCGTTGGAGTTTTTTGTGTGTCTGAAGGTAAAAGTATATGAAAGTATTGAAAATCCACCATGGGCTTTTACTGAAACATAGTATAAGATAAGGTGTACACAACATAAGGTATACGAAAATCTTCGGCTGCCATTTTTTTAAAGACTTGTTTTGTCTAAAAATTGACTTTGTTTTTCTAATTATATTATGTTGAAAAGTATATTGCAATGCTCAATTTAAAAAAATTAACGAATAAATTAATACTTTGAATTTAAAATCCGTAGTGTTAAGAAAAATGTGTTTTAAAGTTTGAACTAGAATGAAAAAGAACTTATTTTAAGGAAGAAAGGGTTTAAGCTTTATAGAGCATTTGATAGTGAGATACTGAAGAGAATTCCCGTAAAAAAAGTTATTCATAAAATTCTTACATACCCGTATAAATTTTCCGTATTTTCATATTGTCTTTTCAAATTTTTAATTTTCCCTCACAAAATTAAGTAAATAATAATATAATATCTATAAATGTACAGTACAAAAAAAAAAAAAAAAAAATTCAGAACGATGGCTATATCTTGTGATCTAATTGTTGAAATAACAAACAAAAGGTACCGTTGTAAATCGTGGAAGGTTTTTAATAATTTCCATGTAGTTTTTTTTTTGTCATGAGGGGTCATCTACATATTAAAACAGAACCAAACTTTAAAAAGTTCAATAGTAACCTCATAATATTATCCCATTTTTGGATTCAGCATCCAAAAAAATGTCGAAATACAAAAATTCGTAATTTTCTAATGAATGGTTTGTAATTTAAAGGATAAAAAGAAAATGATAAATTAATGTTTAATAAAAAAGTTGTTTTTTTGGCCATAAATACTTAAATAATTAATATATTTCAGTAATTTTTTTTCAAAAGATAGTTTGTAAATTGCCAAACATAAATAGCAATCAACTTTTGCATCCATTTCTTTTTTAATAATTAATTATTGATTAATAAAACAATTAATTTTTTTTTTGAATAGAAACATATATATTTTTTGCTTTTAATTAAATTTATCATGGTCTAAAACCCCCACACAATTTTTTTCTTTCCATTTTGACTTTTAGTTCTCGATTTTTTAGCGAAAATGTAAAAAACGCTCACTTTAAGGGACCGTATAATAGACGACTTTAGAAAACTGTCAAAGATTAATTCAAGGTAAACTAGAGGTGTGGAAATTCGCACAACGTTCAATAATCGTAAAATGGGGAGAATAGGAACAGCGGGGTGAATCGGAACAGAATTTCTTGAAATTACAAAAAGAAATATTATTTTATACAAACAAAGCAGTTTTATTTTTTTATATATATTTTTTTAATCTGTCTAACGTGTTTGGAATCGTGGAACATATGTTTTGTGTGGTTTTCAACAGTGTTCTTTTTTTAAAAAAAAATTACTTTCTTAAATTACATTTATTTAAAACAACATTTTTAAGCAATTTCAATAAGTTATCCTTTAAAAATTTTACTGAATCATGTGATTTTTTTATTTTATAAATAATTTCAACAAACAAGTTACATTTGTGTTTACAGTGACATGTTTCTGTAAAATAATCACGCTTTGCTGAATACTGTTTACTAATGCCTACATTTTATATATATTATTTTTCTAATTATCAGTAGTATACGTTATACTTCTGCAATTACAGTTTTCGATATTTTATTTATTTCGTGTGAAGAATGCACATCTTTAATGTTGTAAATAAATTATGTTACTTTTGCGTTTACTTGCTATTTTTGTATTAATCTTAAACATGACACTATAAATCAAAGTAGTTTCTATGCAGTTTTAGACTAATATTGGTATTTTTTAACGTCGGTGAAACGCCGCACTGAACGTTCGATTTCTCTCGCTATGAAGTAGAACCTTAAAAATACCTTTCGTTTTATGGAAATTCTCCCTGAAGATCGGTAAAAAAATGGTCGAAACATTTTCGCTCATAAGTGACGTGTTTTTCAACATATTGCATTGAAATTTCGTTTACAGAGTAAATGATGTATTCTAAATCGAATGAAATGATAAAAAATAGGGGTTCGTATTGAAATTTTCGAAGATAGCGTTACTTTTACTTAGTAAATGGTCCCTTAAGAAAAAAAAATTGCATCAGATATATAGAAAATCGTAAGCAAAACATTTTGGTGCAAACTGTAAGATTCTACGATAATTAGAACCGAAGATATAGCCATCGTTCTGATTTTTTTTTGGGTACTGTACGAAGTAAAATGAATACTTATGATATGTTCTCTGAAATCTCATCAACAATCGTTAAATGTGAAAAGTAGCTGGTTTTTAAACTTCTTGTTAACGAAATTTGGGCAAAACTTATCTCACCTAAGAGTAGCTTAATTTGTTTACTTGTAATATCTGTGCAAGAAGTTTTCCACCCAAATGAAAGAACGGTTTCAAATACTGGTTAATTTATTATAAATGCTTAGAAAACTTAGAAAATTTGTCCCTTAAATTAAAAAAAAAGAGAGTGAGAGAGAGTGTAATGCTAAAAATAATAAATCTTCAGATCGACATGGTGTATATTCTATTTTGAAATAATTATGCATCTCATATCTATCTGTTTTATAGAGAGAAATTTAAATTTAATTATTTGAACTAATTATTTGGAATATGGTTAGGGTGGCTATAGTTAAATTGCAACTGTTTAGAGTCATTTAGACCCTGTTTAAATCAACATATATTCATAATATTTGGTGTACTTAGGGGAAAGTACCCCAAAACGGGATAGCTTATCTATTCTTCGCTTTATTTCTTGTTGTGTACAAGGTACATTCCAAAGCTAGACGTCATTTAAAAGTATACCTTTTCAACTACTTAAAATAAGACCTTTGTCGCATTTGTTCAATAATATTTATGTGAAAATACTGGTTTCACAAAGTCTTACACGATCCCGTTTTACCCTACCAAGGGTGGGTAAAAAGGGATAGGGATTTTTATGTTATTAGGTTTTTGCTGATTTTACTTTTGATTTAGTTTTCAGAACAAAAATAGGCTACGTTTTTATAGGAAGAAACTTTTTAATTGTAAATTTGAAAAATTACATAACACAGAAATCGCATAAAAATGTGTCGTCTTCTTTTTCTGCTCTGGAACAGGCTGCGTGGGTCCATCCCTGGCAGCTCGAGCATTGTATCCAGCCTTCTCTAGATTTCGATTTAAGATACAGAGCGTTGCAGCTTCATCGTACATGCTTCATCTTCTGAAGACGACGTCGTCCAACCTTGGCTAACTGAGGATTTTTAAAAATTTTTTTTTTTTAGGTTTTCTTATGGGTCATTCCACGTCAAATCGACCAGAAAAAATGGATTTCGACACCCACCCCTTCCGATTTTGATGAAATTTGGTGTGAACCTTCTATTTATGGTTATTAAGAAGAATCTCAAATATTTTTTGGATATTCCTATTGGTTAAAATTTTACAGCCCTTTAAAATTTGTGATTTTAGGAAAATTTCGATTTCTGAAATTTTCGAAAAAAAAGACATGTGTTAGGAAAATAATTTTTTTCTCAATAACTACTGAATATATCTTTACGAATTTTTTTCCCCAATACCATGAAACTATAACAAATCCATAAAAAAATATCAAATCGTTCCAAGTTTGTATAAAATTTCACAATAAATTAATAAATTGTTCTAACTCGTTTTTTTTCTGCAAAAAACGTGTTTTTTTGTAATTAAAAAAACTCAAAATACGTCATTCAGAAATTAATTTTTTTGTACATGAAAAGTTTTGCAAGAACATATATTATCTTTCTAAAAAATAAACTCGGTGGGACCCGACCTTTTTATAGTAAAATTTTTCACTTTTGTCAATTTTTCTGAAAAAAAAAACGTGTTTTCTTAAATTTCAATTTGAAGCATGAAAATATTACTAAGTCTAAAGATGATACACATGTAAAGAACTCTTAATATATGTACTATCTTAATAATTAACAAAAAAAATGAATTTCACAACCTTATATTTTTAAATTGCAAATTTTTCGTAGTACATTTTGTTTTTATGAATTTAAATGTTCATCATAAGGTTCTCACTAATCCTAAAGTAATAAGACACTAAAATTATTGTTGTAAAATTTACTTTTTGAAAAGTAAAATGTAATGGTATTTTACCCTTGTGGTTGAAATTTTGGAAATTTGTCAAAAATTTTTCACAATTTTCTCTTCGTGTAATCGAAATTTTTTTAATAATCCAGTGATCCATATAATGCAAACTTTGCAATTTATTTTTGAGCGCCCTGAAATACATCTTGTAAGAATTTTTTAAGTAGGATAGTTAAATTAAATATTTGCAAGTTTTGAGTTTAATTTTTGTAAATTAATTATGGTTTTATGCGTTAAGAACTCTTCAACGGAAAACATTTTCTTATTATCTAAATTATACCTCTACTGCTAATATGTTCAATTTTGGAGGAAACTAAACTTTACTCTTCATACCTCTAATGAATAAATACTTAAATGTCATTTTTAATGGATACTTCTGTTTTACTCTTTCTACTGGTAAGTTTCAAGTCAAAGGTAAAAAAGGGCTGACTTTTGTCGGGCCCGTACCATCGGTACGCGAGCAATAAATGTCACGGCCAACGTTTGAGTAGAGAATATTTATTGCTTTTGAGCGGAAGGAAGGAGAAAGAGGGGAGCGGGGGGGGGGGGGGGGCTTTTTTTTTAAATTAAATATTTTAACATTCTCAAACAGTTAATGAACCAGGCATTTCTTTGTTAACTTTAAAATGTCAAAAACAAGTTTTTTGTTAACTGTAAAATGTCAAACATAAGTTTAATTGATTAGTTATTAAACTATGATTAAAGTTGTTTTTCTAAACGGCATATTATAGTAATTATTGGTAAAATGAATGAAGCTAGCATTAATTCTGATCATTGCAAAATACAATTTCCCCACAATCATTTAGTTTTCATATGGATATAAAGCAATTATATATATGTTTATTATTTTTTATATACTTTTTTAAAATATTCAATTGCAAGGAATTACATTTATATTGAAAGTTCAGAGATTTCAAGAAACGAAATTTTTCTAATTCTTTTGGCAAACTTACAAAATTTCAACCAAAAGTGTGGAAAAACTATTATTTTAACTTATCAAAAAGTAAATCTTCTCATAATAATTTTAGTGTCTTATTATTTTAGGATAAGTCAGACCCTTGTGATGAACATTTCAATTCCTAAAAACCAAATTTACTACGAAAAATTTGCAATTTAAAAATATAAGGTTGTTAAATTCAATTTTTTTTTTGTTAATTATTAAGATAGTATATATATTAAGAGTTCTTTACATGTGTATCATCTTTAGACTTAGTAATATTTTCATGCTTCAAATTGAAATTTAAGAAAACACGTTTTTTTTCAGAAAAATTGACAAAAGTGAAAAATTTTACTATAAAAAGGTCGGGTCCCACCGAGTTTATTTTTTAGAAAGATAATATATGTTCTTGCAAAACTTTTCATGTACAAAAAAATTAATTTCTGAATGACGTATTTTGAGTTTTTTTAATTACAAAAAAACACGTTTTTTGCAGAAAAAAAACGAGTTAGAACAATTTATTAATTTTTTGTGAAATTTTATACAAACTTGGAACGATTTGATATTTTTTTATGGATTTGTTATAGTTTCATGGTATTGGGAAAAAAAATTCGTAAAGATATATTCAGTAGTTATTGAGAAAAAAATTATTTTCCTAACACATGTCTTTTTTTTCAAAAATTTCAGAAATCGAAATTTTCCTAAAATCACAAATTTTAAAGGGCTGTAAAATTTTAACCAATAGGAATATCCAAAAAATATTTGAGATTCTTCTTAATAACCATAAATAGAAGGTTCACACCAAATTTCATCAAAATCGGAGGGGGTGGGTGTCATGGCCTGGTCGATCTGACGTGGAATGACCCTTATGTTAGGTCCATTTTCTTCGATTTTTGAAAAAAATTTCAGATTCAGAGTAACATTTTTTAACTTTATCTGCCTGTTTTGCATTTCCACTTGGTTTTCTTTAACGCCTCGTTTGTTTTCTCTTCGGAACATTCAAGAGACTGGTTTTGGCAGCCCTTTTTTTCAGCTTTTGAGTTCTTTCTCGTTCTTTTTTTTCACGCTCTTCTTCTTCCAACTCAAGTTTATATGGGCTTCCTGTTATAATTGCTGTTTAGTTGTGATTAGCTTATGTTTTTATAATATTATAGTGCGCACAACGTGTGGTTTTCTGGTTTATCTTTGTATACGCCGCCCCCATAAAAAAGATTTAAAAAAAACCCTCATTTTTTTAATTTAAAACTTAAATTTTTGGTCAAAACATTTTTCTGACTTACAGTTTTAACCTATAACTAAATTTTGTACATAAATCAGGCCAATTATTTGTACCCCAAAAGTAAAGTAAATTATTTTATTTCGAAAATATGATTATTTAAAATTAAAATAAATTGTTGTAATTGATTATACATATTTTAATTCATTACTTATTTCAATTTAAATAACTTAAACACATTGCCAAAACATTAATGGAAATGGTCGGGTAAAACGGGACACATCAAAATTGTATCCCGTTTTGGGCACCCCAAAAGTGTCCCGTTTTGCCCGACCGTGATGCTTTTGACAACAAATATGGCTGACCCCTGAACCGTCACTCACTAGCAATATTTAAATACATGAAATTGTTGTTAAATGAGCTATGAACAAAACACAGTACTTACCGGAATTGTTCCGAAGGACGGAGAAGCACAAGGATAGTTGTTCTGCAGTCAAAAAAAGGACAAGGTAAGTAAAAATCTCACTTGAAAACTTGGAAAAAATATTTCTTTGCGAAACACGTGGCTAGAGTTGAGAGATCAACTGAGAATGCTGTCATGGCTGTCGGAAACCATTTTAGCCTTTCACCTGCGAGATAGCACTTCCAGTCAAGATCCGAGGCTCAATATCCCGTTTTGCCCGCCTATTCCGTTTTGGGGAACTCTCCCCTACTATTTATGTCATGAGATGTGAAGAAAAATATAAATATCAATATTATAAATAAAATATAAGTATCAGTAAAAATATAAATATCATACGAAGAAAAATATAAATATCAGTTTTAATTTCCGCCACTAAATGAAAATAAGGCCCTTTAAGATCTACTATATGAAAATTACTTTCCAGTTGGAAATATTGTGAACAAAAAGTTCAGACAAAAATAAAACAATTTAATAAAGTTTTGATTATCTATGATATAATTATTAATGTTCTTGAAGCGTCTTTTTCAAAAATTGTAATTTATTAAAAACTAGCTAAATATCCGTGCTTCGCTACGAAATTTTAACATGTGCAATATTTTAGCTAGCTGTGAGGCTTCGCGTTGCGGAAATCTGTCATTCGTGTATAAGACCCAGTTTTTGGCGCTTCGCTCGCAGGAAGGTTCATCGCTACGCAAAATCGAGCTCGCTTCGCTCGCTGAAAAGTTCATGGACACGTAAACACAGGCTTACTTCACTCGTTAAAAAGTTCATTGCTATGTAAGCATAGGCTCGATTCGCTCTCTGAAAGGTTCATTGCTGCGTAAGCATTAAGCTCGCTTCACTCACTAAAATCTAATACTTACGTACTTAATATTGGAAGCCTCTCCCTTGTCAAGAAAAACAAAATTCCTCGTTAATACAATAATACAACACCCCTTTAAGATTATTTTAACACGTGTTTGTGGAAAGCAAAATTAGAGGCTAAAACTACGTATGTTGAAACTTTCAGAGATCTAGGCCTATTCGTAGTCGCTTTTTGTAAAAAAAATTAATTGAAAAACAAATTAAAGTTTTAACATTCTTTTTATCAGTCCAATTAGAAGGCCAAAACTACTTGTGTTGAAAATTTCAGAAATGTAGCCCAATCACAAATCGCTTTGAAAAAATATTTGTTAATTAATTAATAATAAAAAAAAATTAAATTCCGTTTTTTAAAAATCCAATTAGAAGGCCACAACTATATATGTTGAAAATTTCAAAGCTGTAGCCGTATTTGAAATCGTTTTGTAATGTATATATTAATTAATTAAAAAAATTAATTAAAAAGAAACTAAATAAAAATTTAAAATTCTGTTTTTCAAAAGTCCAATTAAAAGGCTGAAACTACTTATGTTGAAAATTTCAGAGCTGTAACCCAATTAGTAGTCGTTTTGTAAAATGTTTATTAATTAATTAAAAAAATTAAAAAGAACTAATTAAAATTTTAACATTCTGTTTGTGATGTATACAATTAGAAGGCTAAAACTACTTATGTTGAAAATTTCAGAGTTGTAGCCCTATTAGTAGTCGTTTTGTAAAATGTTTATTAATTAAATAAAAAAATTAATTAAAAAAGAACAAAATAAAAATTTAAAATTCTGTTTTTTAAAAGTCCGATTAAAACACCAAAACTACTTATGTTGAAAATTTCAGAGCTGTAGCCGTATTAGTAATCGTTTTATAAAATGTTTATTAATTAATTAAAAAAATTAATTAAAAAGGAACAAAATAAAAATTTTAAATTCTGTTTTTTAAAAGTCAGATTAAAAGGCCAAAACTGCTTATGTTGAAAATTTCAGAGCTGTAGCCCTATTAGATATCGTTTTGTAACATATTTATTAACTAAAAAAATTAATTAAAAAAGAACTAATTAAAATTTTAAAATTCTATTAGTGATGCATAAAATTAGAAGGTCAAAACTACGTATGCTGAAAATTTCAGAGCTCTACTCCAATTTTAAGTAGGTTTCTATAGATCCACAGAGACAGACAGACACACAGCTTGTTTTATTATTATAGATAATCAATTAAAAATTTAATTAATTATTTTTATTTTTAAAGATCATTTCCACATAGTGTCAGTTGTATGCATTCAAAATTTTACCATCTGTTGGTTAGCGCCTATTTAAAACAAGTCTGGATTCATTATGGTCGCACTATATTACTATGAGTACTATTTACGTTTACTTTGCTGGGTTGGTTTAGTAGCGCAAGGGGAATTATAGTTACGAGTATAATACAAAAAACTTCAACGAAATAATATTACTATTTATAAAGATAAACGAATTTAAATATGCTTTTAAAAAGTCATAATTTTTAAAAGGGGAAGGGGATTTTTTTATTTGGATATTTTGAAGTCAATTGAATTTTTAAAATTTTTAATTATAATATTTTTTTAAACTTTGAACACTTAAAAAAAAACACTTGTAAAAGAAACTGAACTACGGATTTCTTTTCCTCTCACCTCTTCAAACAAAGTAGTTTCAGTTACCTATAGAAAAACATAGTTGATAGCTTGTCTCATTGTCTTCAAATATGACCTAATTAAACTTGAACTTCCTCGATTGATTAATTACATGAGTTCACGCGAGTGCTAAACTCGGCTAATTTCACCCGATCAGCAATTTTCAGTTCATTTAACATAGAAAAACCAGCTAAAGAAAAGAAATAGTAGTAAATGTATAGCTCTGGCAGGGAAGAAATGTTACCGACGTTTCTTGGAGTCATCCAAGGGTAAACGTTACGTTTACTCAAGGCAACATAAGTGAAGCGAAAAGGATGCAAAGAGCGTCAACATTGCATTGGATAGATACAATAGGAAATACTGTGGTTTCAAGATCAGCACCTCCGAATCAGAGTTGAACGGACTTTCTTTCGCTTGTTATGCATAAGGAAACAATTGTACGATGGCCACTAACTTTTAATGTTGCACTTACAATATACAGTAAATTTTGTAAGGATGAAATTTTGATAAAAATTGCGATTTGCTAGCGTCCTGAAACTAACATTCGTATCAATCACTGAAGGGTTATTCATCGGCCAAACTTCGAAACTAATCCGAAATCATCTGTTACTAATTGCTGACCGCAATTTCGTATCGGCAACAGAACTTATTTCCATCATCTTCCGATTATATTAAATTCTTCGAGAGAAGCCATAGAACTGCTAACTTTCACCGATGATTTTTCGAATCTTGCAAAACCTACTATTATTTTCACCTATTCTCATTCAATACATCAGCATTTGATCGTATTTTCTTTGACCCGATGAGAATTCATCGGTTATCGATGATCCATGGATGATCAAGAGGACAATTGCATTTGCGTCTCACTTGCGGCTGAGTTGATGAGTTTCGTGCTATAAGCTTATAGTCGGCCACTCACCGTGCCATCCTAGAGCGATGAATGGCTAACCATCGGCGAGGAGTAATTGTTTCTGGGGAAAGGTCACAAAACGGAATGCTTTTGGTATTCCTTTGATGGTCTGATGCGTCTGTTCATCCGAAAAACTAAAAGTTGAATAACGACAGAACTAGTTTTATATTTTATATGGAATTTATTCTAGTTATTGCATTATTACCCAAACAGATGTGACTTATAAAGGAATTTTTTTGTAATATTACATATTTTTTCAAGTTTGTAAAAACCTTTTCTTCAATTATGCTATTTGTTCAATTACGTGGTATTCGATACGAAATTTAAGCTACAGACAAGACAAATTCTAAAATATGTTAGATGTATGGCTTTTGCCATAAATTTTATCAACGCAACAACTGAAGTTCAATATATTTTAAATGTATGCTGTTATTTTCTAAACATATTTTGTTAAGAATTATATACTTTCTGAGGTCAAGAGTCGAGTAACTCTTTAGGAAAGCCTTTTAATTTAGCATTATAAGTTTTAAAAAAATATTAATTAGTTACACTGATTAAATGAGATAATTAAATGAATGAAATGTAAACTAAATCATCAACATTTTATGTACAAAATGCAAAATTTTATAACTACCTTTCTCGAAGTTTAACCCATCAATTCCCAATATATTCCCAATAACAATATATTTTTGAAAACAAAAATGACTGCAATGTTTTATTTATGAATCAAAAATTTAGTATTATCCAACCAATGACAATTTATTTCTTAAACATAAAAATGCATGTTATGTTTTATTTATAAATAAAAAATTTACTAATATTCATTTTAATGTATTTAAAGAATATTCTTTACTAATGTTAATTTCTTTCTGCGTATATTTATTGTTAAGTATTAATAAAAAGTCTGAAAATTAATAACTATGTAATCAAGGGTGGATTTATAGGTCATTATAGGGAATGTGATTAATGAGAATAGGTATTAGGTGTTTGGAATTGCAGACTCTGGATTCTTTTTTATAGTAATCCCCATTTAGAGGAAGTGTGGGGCACATTGAAAAAAAAAAATTAGGCATTATAATTTTTTTGTACGTAAAATTAGTTTTTTTTTTACAAAGAATACGTTTCAGCATCATTCTATTAAAACATCCAAGGTCAAAGTTTAAAAAGTGTATTCCTTCTAAATCTAATTGTCATGGGAACTATTCCTGGTCTTTTTCTTTTTATGCCGAAGGGCAATAAAGTTACAATCTTAAGTCTACGTGAGATTTCTGTCATATGAGGAATTGATGCAAATTTTACGCGAAATGAAATTAATTTTCCTTTTGATAAATTAGCAGTTAAAGATCGAAATTTCACCAGGCAACTAGTAACTTTTCATTCATTATACAAATTGTTTGTTGAATTAACAATTCAATTTAATTTACATTGAAATGGGAATATAGTTTTTAAGAACAATTTTTTAAAATTACTTTTTAAAAAATATCTTCCATAAAAATCCTTGTAACATTATTTTCATCTTGTGTTAAAACAATTAATAATAATAATAATAATAACAATAACAATAATAATTCTTAATGTGGAATTGTTTTATTCAAATGATCCGAGCACGTAGCGCCATTCATGTGTAGTTTTTTTCTTCAAAAATATTCATTAAATCCCAAACGCTGAAAAGATAAATTTTAATGTTTAGCGAAAACAATATCTCAGAGTCATGTAGTTGCAACTCGAAAATTAGAATCTACCACTTTGCAAGCATGCTAACCATTTTGAAAGTGTTTGGGAACTTTCATAAGTAAGTCACTTTTTAGTAATTTAATATTAATCAATAAAAAGTTTATCAATTGCTTGATGTTAACTGACTCATGTCTAATAGATCTATTAAGATTGGATTCTACAACGAATACTCGTGGACATAATCATATCTAAAATAGTATACTATTCTAGTTCGTATATTGAACTCTAAACCCTTGAAATCACCCTGTTTGATAAATTTAAACAGCTGAATCGAATTCCCCTGAACCTTCTTTCTTCCAATGTATATTATATTAAGGTTCTTCAATCTAGCATCACTATTCATTGTCGAGTTTCCCTGAATCATTTTTGTTACTTTACGCTGAACCTTTCCCAACAAATCATTATCCTTTTTGAGATGAGGCGGCCAGAATTGTTCCGCATACTCGATATGTGGCCTAATCAATCCTCTATAAAGTGGCTAAATAATATCACTATATTTAGATGAAATAGTCTTCTATAATAATATATTTTTATAACTCATTAGTTATTGAAAATATTAATATTTTGACATTAATTTAATCAAGGTGGTAATCAATATTGTTATTAATTAAAAAAAAAATAATAATAATAACTACCGCCACGGGGGGGGGGGGGGGGTCAATATGCCATGTTGTGCCTAGAGTTTTTACTTAAGAATTACCATGGTATAGTTTCTACTTAGGAATTACCCATGTTACCCAAAGATAAAAATCTCGGATACTTTAAAAATAAACTTTCTTCAAGAGTTTTGAAACAAAATTAAATTGGTTAGAATAAGCATACTTACCATGCTAATGTGCAGCAACTTGTTAATTCTTTCGTTTTGCGCCACAATAGATAATACACAAAAGAAAATCGTGCTAAAACTGAGAAATTTCGTCATTTGAGAGAATCCAATCCAAGGGGGATCTATTCAATCCAAGGCAATATATCCAGGGGGATGCAGTTTTCTCCTAGATATCGCAGGTAGGTATATTATTTCTTCCCCCTTTTGTTGCTCAGAGTTTCAGTGAAGTAAGATAAACTGTTGGGCGACTGCACTATCTGATTTAAATGAGAAATGAGAAATTTTTATAAAATGCTCATTTTGTTTTCTTTATTATAAACTTATTAATAAGTCTAAATACATATTAAAATAAGGAAATTTTGATTTCTAAACATCTCATAAACAGTTACTCTTATAGGATTGCTTTTTTTATTGTATAGTCAATAAAATTCAGAATTATTAAACGAATTTTCTTGATTGGTTAATGAATTTATTATTGAAATAATATATAATTGAAATAATAATAGTGAATATTAAATGAATTTTATTGATTGATCACTTTTGAAACACATTGGTTTGTTTTGTACTCTCAACGACCTATACTTGTGCACAATAACGGCTAATCGGGTGGGGACCTACAGCTTAACGTGTATTCCGAGTCACAAGGAACATCCATGCCTAACCCGTTATTCGAACCCGTGACCTTTGGCATGCAAAGTCAGAGCTCTAACCCCACAGCCATCAGGTGGGCTGAAACACATTGTATATGGAACATTTTACATTTATAGTTTAGGTTTAATTAACTTCGGTTGAAATTTTGTATGGGGACTTTCCATATGACATATCGCACATGTATATACCATTTGTAGTCTTATTTCATATTTTATAATAGCATAATTGTGAGTTATTTTATCTGACAATTTATAATAGCCCAATTGCGTGGTCGCAGACTAACATCATATAAATATTTCTTTTACGATATAGTTTTAAAACTATTTCGGGCTTATGTCCCACTTAATTTAACTTCAATTTATATAAAATGTTCTACTTAATGGGAAATGGCTTACAATCTTTTCAGAGGCCATATCTTTAACTCGAGGCAAGGCCACCCAATGGACTTATAACAAACATATCAAGGGGTTGCATAAATGAGCATCACATAATATCAGCATATGTATGGTACGGGTAATGAAGGGTTTGGGGATGGGGATTACTAATGAAGCTTCCAATAGACACAAAACAACTTGCTGGAGATATCTAACGAGTGTTTAAACTTTAGAATCATAGGTCGGATAGGTAGGGGTAGATTGATCGTCAGTAATTTAAAAAAGATGTGTCCAGGAAGTAGTCGACAGAATTCTTAGAAGCAGAGTGTCGTTTCTTGTACCCCAAGGCATCCATTAGTAGGCAAATTCACTTATTCTTTCGCTCTTCACAAACTAGTGACATAGAAATGGGTTCGAGGTCATATCTAAATCACGCTATTTTAAAATTAAAAGCCATCAAAGGCTTGGAAATAAGGAGACTGAGATTCTCTAGATTGATATTCTTAGTCGGGAGTTTTAGTGTTCCGTGCCCTGAGGTCAGAAACGGAATTTTTATAGAGCCACTTCGATGTCTGTCTGAAACACTAAAAATTGCATTGAGCGGAACTGGTTGATTTAATTTAGCCATTTTGATAGTTCATACAATACAAATCAAAACATAGACAATTAAGGACATTTAAAAAAAAGTATTTTTAGTGAAAAATTTATAATTGTTTTTCAAAGTTTGATAATACTTAGTAGAATAACCCAAGTAGCTCAACAAGTTTGGCTAATATCAGCAGATTGGCTAATACCGATGTGGAACGTTGTAAATCGGTCGTAGGATATCGATAGTGGCCCATCTCGCCCACTTTTGGATAAAATAGATACACTGGAAATTTTGAAATGCTAATGCACAATTTTTTATAATTGAAATATTTTATTTATAAGAAAGGACAGAGGGCCAAAATATGTTTTGCGATGTTTTTGAAATGTTTATTTGAAAAGAAAATGGTGTATTTTTGGAACTGTGCTCGAGTTTCGACCAGAATTGACCATCTTCTAGAACCCCTGTTTCTGATTTTCGCAAATACTGTTGTGCTACCTGGGGTTGTATTTTATCCAGTTATAAGTGAGAGGATTTCAAGAATATATGACAAGTATGGTTTGTAATATACTTTCTCACCAAAAAATCGAATTAACTGATAGAAAATTTGTCCCCCCCCCCCCCTGTGAAAATTTGTGTCAATCACAACACTTATTAACAGATTTAAAAAAATAAAAAAAAAAAAAAATAAAAAAAATTAGGAAATTAGATGATTACGATTAGTTAGAAGGAAAGTGATTTTGATTCATCATAACTATAAAAATATACTACACTTATCTATAAATCTATGTATTACGTTTATTAGCTCTGTTATTATAATATTCAAAGCTTCTAATTATAGATCTAATTTTGAATTGCTACAATTTAAAAATAAGCTGAGGACGTATCTTCACTTTCGCATACTGACTTAGTTGGTAGTTTATGAGGCTAGAATTCTAGCGGCCAGTTTTAAATTCCTTTTAATTTGTTGAACTCTTTTGTGACCAGTGTGCGACAACATTTTCCTTAATTTTTCGTATCAAATTTTAAATATATAGTCAGTGACTTTAAATCTTAAATTATATTTTTAAAAACCACTAGCTTGATTATTGCAACTTTTATCTTGCAATACCATTTCGAAATTAATTTTGATAACAAAAATAAGTGTAAAAAGTTCCCAACGTTTATGCTTTTGGGCAAGTAATATCCCCCAATACCCATTTGTCACCCATGCTAAGGTATGAAATATTTTAACTTTGGAAACAACTTGTTCGTAAATTGCAAAAGTATCTGTTTTTACGTGCTGCAAAAAGATTATATACTAGTTCTCAAGTGCACTTCATTCTGATACAGAGCACTCGAAATGTGAGTATTCGAATTTTTTTTTTTGAAGAATAGTTTTTTCTTTCATACATATCATCAATAATCGGTTTCTATTTTTCTCACCTTTATACAACAGGATAAAGTCATATGGAGTAAAGTGAGTGCGATTTGTGCTATTTTAAGAATTATGTTTATTAATAGTTAATTTAACTTAATCTTTCCCAATGTTTCTATTATTGTAATTTTTTTTATCTTTAATATACGAGTATTTACCAAAAAATTTGCTTTTAAAAAGTATGAATACTTCTCATTTAGTTTTTATATCCATTTTACCTTGGGTGAAACATGAATAATTACACTAATAATGCTAAAATTTACATTCATAAACTATATTCACACTTTAACTATATTACTTACAACATCATATTTAAAATTATTTAATAAAAAGGAAAACTAATCTACCTATAGTTATTAAGTCGTCGTTCTTTAAAAATTTTGATTTTGAGACAATGTCCGCATAATCTTTCAAGGAATATATAATAAATACGATTATGGAGTTTGTAAAGTTTTGTTCTCTCAACATTTTAAGAATTTGCCTTCTCTTCAATAAATTTAGTTTAAGTTTTCCTATTTATGTGGTTTAGTCAAATTCATTAAAGTAATTCAAGTAAATTTGCTGCTTTTCCGAATTTCTAATTGGAACTTTGGATGCATTCTTATTCTTTTCAATCTCCTCTATAATTTTTATGGATGAAACTTACTTCCATCCATTGGAAACTGCTTTTTGTAATATGGTGTACCAGAATACTTTGGAAATTGCAAAATTCTGTGAAAAATATAACTTTTTATTATTATTCTAAAACGTTCTCAAACTCCGTAGCTTTAAATAACACGTACTTTACGATATTCAATATACTTTTTAAATTGTTTATTTTTGTGATGCACAAAGGTTTTTAGTACACAACATTAAAGAATTTAAACTTGTTTAGGAAGAAATTGGTTTTGTCAGTGTAATGTCGTTTTCACCAAAGATAACCCAAGCGTATAAAAACCTACTTCAAAATGAACTTTTTAAATAAAATTTAAAGTATAATGTAGGGCAGGAGATCAAGTAGAATCAAATATATCCATGGGGTAACTAGTTTCTATTTTAATTTTTAATCTTGCTATTTTTTATAATACTTTTAAAACAAAATTCTACGATTAAAAAGCCACTTAAATTTGTTCCTAATTCTAATAGGGAATATACATTAACTAAGTATGTTAATCATTTTCAAATAACTAAAAAAATACAAATTTAGTTATTATTGGTATCATAAGTACCTATTTAAATAATTAAATGTCATTAAATTAATTAAATATATGATTATATGAAATTTTACCTAGGTTTTTTTTTTTTTTTTTTTTTTTTTTTTTACCATTATGAATTGTAAAGCAAAAAGGAATCTAGTTTCATACATTAAGAATATCCAAGATAATACTTTTTTCCTTAAATTTTAGCTTTAAATAATATATATGGATCTCACATATACTAGAGAGTTATTGAAGAATATATTGAATAAAAAAATAATATTAAGGATGACTAGGTAATGTTGGCTTACGTGGGATATATTCCAAGCTCTTTTGTTAAGAAGTAACTTTACATGTTCAAATACTTGTCTCCTGTCACGTTTTCTAGATTGTTAGTATAAAAGTCAAAGTTTGACCGTTTTAGACCAGTTGCATTTTTTTACATGTTTAACAGGTTAATAAATTTATATTATGTGTAATAATTTTTTATAAAGAATGAAGGGAACGTTTCGATGAATGGAAATGAGACATCTTGTTTTTCGGATGTTTTATTTGTAATAAACTTTTTTAAATGTTTGCTGATTAGTCTTTTATATTGTCCGTGATAATTAAACTTATTTTTAAATTTCCAGTTTCTAGCTCTTTGTGGGAGAATGAAGATGAACTCATTTAAAATTTTAATCAAAATAATTTTCAAATGAATGGCCGGACATTTGTTTGAAGGCTCTTTCTCTTAGCATAATGGCAATGATTTGCATTCAAATTTAATATAAAAGTACTCAAAGTAGTTACATCGTAAAAGTTCCGTCTTACTGATAAACAGTATTTGCCGTTATGAAATTAAATCTAGAATTAGGTCAAAAGTTTGATTTGGAACTCTGTTATACATTATACTTGTTTAAGTTTATTCTCAAACAATATGTTGTACGCTGAAAGCTTCAAATCAAGTGTGTTCCGCGGTTTAGTGCCGCTTGATTAGAGTTGTTTTTTCTAATTATTGTAGGAAACTCAGTGGTTACATTTTAGCACCGTACCTTGTTTGGTTGATTGTTTTTGCACAATTTAACTGCGTAAAATTCTGCTTAAAAATATTAAATTGTTTTCAAGAAAGAACGTTGTGAATCTTTGGTTCTTGGGTAGTTAGTTTTGTGATTCGCACCTCAAATCAAATGAGCTTAACTCACACTTAAGGAAATTTACAAGCGAATGGAAAAGCTGAATCCTACTCATATTGGAAGCTGTGTTATCAAGAAATATCCAAGTAAGAATATAATTTCAAAAAATGTAGATAAAGCGTACATCAATTATTGTGCGCAAAATCACTAAGAAATTGTTAATTATTTTTTGGCTCCAAATAATATATATTAATTTAATTATATTAAACTTCTTATTATTACTATTATGCAAAGCTTTTATTTCACAATTTGTATTGTTCATATGTGCCCTAAATCCAAAGAAAAGTAATGTTTCAAGATTTTCCAGTCAGTAATTGGACGATTCTCTGGTGTCCACATGAAACATTTTGGCTCTTTTTCTACTCGTAAACAAATTAGAATTATGAAACTAACACAGAAGTGTCCAGTGCGTCGGTGGTTTATAAATGTATATATGACCTAATAAAAATAACTATATACTACTTAGTATAAGGATATAAGTATTTTATTAACAAATACTGTTACTTGGTCAACTTTAACTTTGGAGAAACTTTCTTTTAAGTTAAATTTACATTCTTGTTTCATATAGAGAAAAGCTATTTAAAAAAAAAAGAAAAACGAAAAAAAAAAGCATTTTCGAATTCTTTATTAATTTAATTTTATGAAAGCATGTATATTAATAAGCTCTACTTAAATCTAAATATACAGTTATGTACATAATGAGGAATTATTACTTAACTTTATCTCTTACTTCCAAGTAAAAAACTAAGTCGCAGAATATTCATTCAATTTTCGATCCTTGTTCAATGCTAACTGTTAGGAAGAATAAATTGTTTCCTTATTAGTTAATATTTTTATTATAAGTTACGAAATTATAAAATTTATCTTTCAAGATGGGAGTTGTAGGGTGGGGGAAAGGGGGGGGGCATTCTTAGTATGATATCACTGGTAAAAGTGATTTGAAATTTCCAGGATTAGATATGTTGTAATAACTTGCAATCAAAAATACTCGACAAACTCTTTTGCCATAGAATGCAGTCCGTTAAAATACAATATAAGAGATTTGAAAGGTTCATTTTTAAATAGAAGGAATACTTGTGCCAATTTAGCCTTTTAACTTCATCGGAAAATGAGAGAATTAATGATGAGTAAATGCATCAATTAGTCGGGACTTTCGCTTTTATGAACGTAGAGAGGAGAGATTTAAAATGTGATAAATTTATTTATAATAATAATTACAAAAAAAAATAAAAAATATTGCATTAAAACACTGATCCCCCCCCCCCCCTCCCCAAAAAAGTCGGAATTTCGATTCTGACAGAAGCATTGAATGTCATTCCACTGTTCTATCCTTATCTTCGGATCACTGTTTTTTAATTATTCCTGATCATAGGACCCTTTCTTCGTGTATTTAAATATGGAGACAAAATTAATTGAAGCATTTTTTAATAATATCCCTGTAATCGATACAGTTTTTAATTTTTAAATTTTGTTTTTCTTTCAAAAAGCTCACAAAGTTAAAGATAAATTTTTCAATTCCATAGCTTTCACATACTTTAACTTCATTCATATATATTAGTCATATCCATCCAATTTATTGGACTAAGAAACAGTGAAACCGACTACCTAATGCACAACGGACGATAAATCGCCAAATCTGGTTTTTTTTAGATCTAACCGTGAATCTTGGATGTTCAACGAAGCTGTCATTGGTTTCAAGTTCAAGTGACGTCACTTCTCGGTGAATAAAACTCATTGCTACCGTACGCAGAGGTTTCAAAGAGTAAAGTATAAACGCGCATGCGACGTGTGACGTATTATAAGTATCGTGGTTTGGATGAGAGAAAAACAATTTTGATTCACAATCACAGGACTTATTACGCGAGTATGGAATTTCTCCTTCCGTGGTTTCTGTCGGTTTTGACGTTCATCACAACCGGTGAGTCTCTAGTTTTGTATGATAAAAATAAATAACAAATATAAATTTTAGAATTATTTAATTAATTTTTAAGTTTATTAAATAGTTTATTAATTGTATAAATAATTTTATTGACATTTATTATATTTCATTATTTTTGTGTGTTACGTGATGTACTTTAAAAGTATAGAATTATTTCAAAGTTTTGGTTTCATTTATTACTACAGCATCCTCCATTTTATAATATTTAAAGTAATTTTTAAATGAATGAATTTTCCAAGTGAAATGAGATGTAATGTTTTTCATTATTATATTTTAACATTTTTTAATTATTTTTTTTATTTAAGTATTTTGAAATATTCTTTTAATTTGTGTTTTAATGGTTTTTATATATCTTATTATATGTATAAAATATTATATTATTTACTATATATTATTTGTTATTTAGGCAATAGTATTATTTTGTTCATACGATAATATGATTTGATGTTGGTACAGTAAAATTACTTTTTGATTACTTAAGGTAATATTTAGTGTATTCAAATTTCTCGCAAAATATTTTTAATTAAAATTGTTAAAAACACAAATACAAGGGGACATTCATTTTGTTTTGTATACATTTCGTAATGCATTTACTTTTCTTCATAGTTAAATTATTTTAATCCTTTTACGGTAGCAGTTGATAAAACTTTTGTAAATATATCGATAATAATATAGAATAATTAGAGTGTTAGAATAATTTCGTTTTAAAGTATAAGCTCATTAACTAATATTTATCAACTTTTACCTTATTATTGATTAACCTTATTAATTGATTTAGTTGGTTTTACATTTCACTAAAATTCAATTACATTGGAATATTTTTGATAGTTGCATCAATTTCTTATGGCTACCGTTTTAGAAGGTTGATATTTTTATTGTTCTTTTACAAAATTTGCACGTAAAATTTTTTTTCAAAATATTCCCCATTGCAATTTAATTGTCTTTGGTTTACTGTAAACAACTTTTGAAATAACCGGTTTAACCATAAGTATCTTATTAAATATTAATTTCCTGGTTATCATACAAGTTATATAAACGTTGTGTTTCTATTATTAAAATTTGTTTTTATAACATTCAAGAAAATCTCTAGAAATTAAGTTGTTGAAACCTTTTAAAACAATTTTCTTATAAAATAGAGTTTATTGGAAAGGAAATTGTTTTAGAAAGTACCAGCAACGTAACGTAGAAGAATTTCACTTTGGATACCTCAATACAAAATAACTGGGACATTATTTTAACGCATTCATGAAGTTTTCATTTAACTTTTGAATATTTAAGTATTAAGGTAGTTTCGTTCGTAGTATTTCAATTTTAAGCGGCTCTACAATTTAAAAAAATCTTTTTGATTTATTTATACGCAGCATTGATGGAATTCTTAATTTTGAACAATTTATGGAAATTTAAGAAATAAAGTAATTTAATTAGGTGATTACCCACATTAGGCATCTCATAGCTTAATTAAATAATATTTTTAAACAAAATTTGGAAAAATCACTAATGTCTAATAAAATTAGTTTTGATATTTTTTTATTCAAGTAGGGACTAGATCTCGTGAATCCTCATCCTTATCTTGGATACTCAATTTAAAAGTAAGGTTAATTTGTTTTGAATGGGTAAAAAAAACAACATAAAGCTCTACTGAAAACCATAGGCAACTAACTATACAGTAGAATTATCATAACTGTAAGAATCTACTGAAAATCATAGGCAACATATTTACGGTATGCTTATCATAGCCGTAAGGCTTTACTGAAAATCTTAGGTGATTACTTTGCTGTAGAGTTATATAATTATTACCACTCAAAGTTAACAACAATTAGTTACCTTCCCCCTCCCCTCTTCACGAGCAATCTCATCTAGTTGGTCACCTACAGCTTAACGTGGATTCCGAACAACGAACATCCATATCTAACCCAGGATTCGAACCCGGTATCTTTGGCATGCGAGGCTAAAGCCTATCTTATCTAGATAACTTAATATTTTAGAATTCAGGAAATGAAAACTTCAATGTTTTTCAGTGTGAAGATAAGAGATTTCAGTTTTACTTGATGGTTGCATAGATTATTTCCTATTCTTAGAGTTGCAACATTGTAGAATCATCGACAACATAGGTCATTGTCATCATGTCATCATTGTAGACAACATAGGTGTCAAGCTATATTTATTAGAAATGTCCCATAAAATTCCCAATTTAGAAGTAACTTATTAGAATTTGATAGTTGATGCTATATCTAGAGAGAGTTTTTAACCGCTGAGGTATTTTTTAATGAGGGTTTTCACGTGGACATTAAAACGAGTAGACATCACGTTGATAGTGAAATATGGTATGCTTGGTAGATATTTTCCAGGTTTTCTTCTTATCGAGCCACAAATGCAAGGTGATTTCTCTTAAAATACTTCTCAGAATGGATTCCTCTTATTTAAATTTGAGCCATTCTTGCGCCTAAAAGAATTATATATAATCAACCAATATGGACGTTACACTCGCAAACTCATCTCCATTTAATTTATTCAACGGTAATGGATTAGTATGTTGGGTTCTTCACAGTGCAAGACTGCACGAGAACACTGAAACATCATTATAACTGCACTGCTAAGTTATTTTATAAGGGTTTTCCGGAAGATCTTTCAAGAGAAAACGGCCTATATTTGCGTTTGTTAAGAAAACAGGAAAACACCCACCAAACTATTTGTCGCAATCGCTGTCGTATAAGTACTTTTTTGAAATCAATGATTGCAGAGAACACGGAAAATCGAACATGAGATGTGCCTGTTCTTAATTCATGAGTCCTTAGTGGTATTGAATCAGTGCGGTATTTATTGCCCAATATTTGGCTGTGTAAAACGTTAAATATGCTAAAAATTAATAGTGTATATATTTTTCTTTTAATTAAAAATACAGAATATTAAAACAGTAGAGACCATTAAATATAATTTCAAAATTATGTACCAAACACTTTTTCAAGCTTTAAATCATAATAAAAAAATATTTGTAAGTCGTAAAAAAAGAATGCTTTAGTACTATTGTATTTTTTTAAATTTCGCATATCTTTCGCATTTTTCCGGGGAGATGATCATTTAAAAAAATAAATAAAATGGATGATTGAAATTATAATTGTAAATTGAACTGTAAAATTATGATATGAAAAAATAAACCAGCGTCTTGGTAAGAGGTTCTGGCAAATATTAAAATTTTTATTTAATTTGAAGAAAGTTGAAGAAAAAGAGTTTAAAAAATGGTATTTCATTAAAGTTCAAAAATAGATTTAAGGCACAAAATATGGTTTAATCGATAATTTTCAGTTAACAAGGTGTGAAGGATATAGTATAGTGACTTGTAGACAAAGAATTTCCGGAGAAATACTTGATAAATGGTCAAAACAAATCGCAAACGTATACAGAAGAATCATTTTCTATCTGCAACGGAAACTTTCTATTTGAACTGGAAAATTCCTTTTGTCTTTGCTACGCTTCACCTACCTTTTGAATCCTAAGAGGCGCCCTGGGGGCCCCAAAGGGTGCGGATTCCGCAGGTGAAGTTCCATGGCCCCAGGGGTCTTTATATGAACTTATTTCCTTGATAGCTGCTTGCATTGTTGAGTTTTTCTTTGAATTACGTAATTTCTTAGCACTTGACAGCTTAAAACTATGCTACCTCTTTGCTATTTTAAAAATCAATCGGAAAGTCATTTTATCGTCTGTTTTCGATATTTTAAAAACAGTTCAATTCAATTCTAGCACCTGTTTTTGGTATTTAAAAAGAGTTGCAGATTTTTTAATTGTTTGGCTTCGGTACTTTAAAAATAGTTGAATTTATTTCTACCTCTTGTTTTCGGTATTTTAGAAATATTTGGAAATTTTTCAATCGTTAGGTTTCGGTATTCTAAAAACAGTTGAATTTTATTCTACCGTCTGTGTTTGGTATTTTAAAAACCGGCGAGCATATTTATATACTTTTTTTTTTAGTATTTTAAAAACTATTCTTTTATCTTTTCCAGAAAAAGTTTGGAATAAGATTTATTTATCACTTGTTTTAGGGGTTTGATAAAATAAACGGCACACTTATTTTACAGTTTGGTTTAGTTAGTTGGAATCAGCTTTATGGTTTAAGTATTCCTTTTCGGTATTTTAAATTCTTTTAATAACTGAATTCTTTGATAGTTATGAGGATAAAAGTGGATTGTAACATTTTTTAAAAATCTGAGTATTCGCAATAAAGATGTGCGTTTTAGGCTAACTTCTGATACTTACCCTCGGTCTCTAAACTGCTTATGACATATATTTTGATTAATGAAAAAGGTATATTACATATAAAGGAATTCAAAAGTAAATACTTTAAGAGGGAATACCTCAAATTAGTTTTTGTTACCTCCTCCATTCATTTATCCCTTCAGTTGTTGTGCTTTTGGTATTTTAAAACAAAGAAGTTAAGAATTATTCTGATTTAGTTCTGATCGTTTCTGATAAAAATTCTCGTAACATTATTTTGTACACTGTTAAAAATTTTGTTCCACCTTGCACCAAAAGTTGGTTCCCATTTAGCTGCCACCAACATCTGGTGCTTAGTTTCAGGATTTAATGGTGCAACCTCGGACCGTAAGCACCATTAAATCGCGAAACTAAGCACCAAATGTTGGTGGCAGCTAAATGGGAACCAATTTTTGGTGCAAGGTGGATCATTTTTTTTAACAGTGTATTAATTTTAACCGAAATCTTTATAAACACGTTTGTGAGTTTTTAAGTGCAGTTTGTTTAGCTTTAAAGGTTTTTTTAAGTAATACTTATAATGCATGTAAAGGGCTGGTTTCATTTGTTTCAATTCAGAGTTTGGGTTTGGCAAGTGAAAGAGAAATATCTTATTAAATGAAAGAAAGTTATTAAATATATTCTTTCCAATCGTGTGAATGCTGGGTTTCCAAAATTATCTAATTACTATTTTGTAAATGATTTTTTTAGATGTTGATATTGTGAAAGAGTAGTTAGTGTTTATTATCGACAATCGAGAAAGGGATGGAGTTATTATGTGAATTATTTAAAAACATGATTCTGTGCAAAGAAAGCTTTTCAAAGCTCGATATATCATTGCGCAACCATTTACGAATAAAAAAAATAAATAATCTTCAAAGACCACCTAATTTTATATGTCCATTCCTAGTCTTCATATTGTGATTGTCTGAGAGACTTGAAAGTATTTCGAAATTGAACTGAAATGATTGAATGGAAATGTCATTAAGTTTTGTTTGTCACATAGGCAGTTACTGCACCACTTTTTATACGTGGCAGTGTTTACCTTACATATAAACGTCTTCTATGTGAATAAACTTATTTCCTATATTAAAAGAAAGGTACTAGTAGGTGCATTCGACTGGAAAAGGTGGCAATTTTGTTATAGAAAACAATATACGCCAATAGATCTTGCTGCTGAAAAGACTATGTACAGAAATGCTATTCACATTAGCAAATAAGTGTTCTGTAATATTATATCTTTAAGCTTTCCTAGGAATAGTTTCTCCTATAAAATCAAGATCTAATTTCTTCTTTAATTATTCTATTTTCTGATTAGCATTTCATACATTAAAAATAGAAACACTTACCATTTAAATTAAAGTTCTATATGAAGCGGTTTAGAACTTTAATTGCGCTTTTCACAGTTTAAAATTAGACTCGTTAACGCCAAACCCAATTATTCTTCTAACTGCTATTTCGGTTAATGATTTGCTGTTTCAAGTACGATTTCGTAACTCAATTAAAGTTTTAAAATAAAGCTGTTAGTTTTTAAACTGTTGTATTGACGAACCAGAACGTTAATTGAGTTGATCAGAAAACTATTTTTGTAATATAAAACTAAATAAAATTACTCCTTCAATGGTTTTTTCGGTCAGCGATTTTTGCTTTCAATTGAAGGGCCACGGCAAAAAATGATCAGAGTCCAATTTTTTTTTTTTTTTTTTTTTTTTTTTTTTTTTTGAATTGAAGTTTTCTCGCTCTCTGCAAGGTTGTAGTAGAGAGTTTAACCACGAGGAGTCTTCAGGCAAATAAATATCATGGTACGTGAGATTTCGAGCTACCTACCTCAACCCCGATATAAACCCCGAGACTTGAAACTTTAAATCAGCTTTTCTGGAAAATTGAGAAAACGGACTCTGATCTTTCTTTGCCGTAGCCCTTCAATTGCGATGTCTTGACGTTGATTGAAATGCATAAATAGACGTCTTCTGAATTTAAACTGAAGTGTCGTTGTAGTTTTTATTTTATATTATTTTTCTTTAAATTTGTTTACCTCTCAAAGAATATTTTATTTTGCCTGTATATTGGTATTTCAGTGAATACTTTCTTGATTACTGTTACATGGGTTGCTACGTAATGACTATCTTGATTGAAATAGAAGACCTGACTCTAAACAGTACTACAAATAACATTGGAATCGTCGCGTGAAGTTAATGCTCTGATTCAAGACTCATCGACGCGCGCTAGTAGAGCATTCAGTCACTCAGGATGTCGCCTCTTTGTTACTGCTTCTAACATCTCTTTTTACGATAGTGTTTTTGTAACATGTATAATTCACTGTTTAAAAGCTCATTAATTGGTGTCCGGTTACTACATCGGGTTCGTTCCACTGCATGCTTATCTTTTTCTTTAGTTAATACTTGTTAAGTAGTTTTCATTCTGTTTAATTTAATTTAAAGTACGACCCTCTTTCTCGATAGAAAAACTAAGTACTTTAAATATCATTAACTCTACTGAATATTTTTATCAAAAGGATATTTATAAATTCATTATGTAGCAGGTGAAATCAAAAATTGAGTTTTTAAATCAAGAATCAAGGGTTGTTAGGATTTTTTGTTAATAAATATAAATGCATAATGCATATTTTTTAAAAGCTTCCTTTATGATTTCTGAAACTATTTAGCTTTATACAATGATTCTCTCGTTTAGTGTCAATATGTTTAAACTCGACTTGGATTAATAAAAAAACTTTTTCCCACAATACATGTGTGTTACTTAGAGAAATTTTCGAAACCGATAAAATGATCATTAAAATATAAAAAAGAAATAATTTTTTACCATTATTGTATTATATTACTAGTTAACAATTACAGTCATTGAAACTTTTTCTATATTTCCTTAAGTAATTTAACACAACTAAAAAGTCACACGTCTAAAAATCTGACTAAAAAATCAATTCAAAGTTTCTTATAACAATTATTAAAGAAAATAATTACACACCTGATGAAGAGTACTAATACTTAATAAATTGTCTTTTTACAAAGTGTTAATTTTACAATTATATTCCAGGAATATGTTTATATATACGTGCATTTAAAATTCCACAACGTATACATAACGCTTTCCATCAGAATATCATCTGCCCGCCCCTATGAAAAGAAAACAATTGCGCAACATGGGTAATCCAATGCCAATGACCGGTATTTTTTTACCGGTATTCAAATTCATTATATTTCCGTTAATTACATTCGTCTGCGAATTGAGGACACCAGGGCGAGTCATCCTTTCTTTCGTCTTAAATATGAAGAGGAAAACCACTTCATCCTGTTCCATATTTTTTGACTTCCGAGTTTATTAAAAATTTCTTTTTGAACAGGGAATTGCCAAATGTCAGATTACTTTTGATCGGGAAATTAGATTGGTGGTGGATCTATTCATTATTGTAACAATAGAAAACCTATTTGAATCATTGTCTATTTTTATCGAAATTTAATGTCGAGTGATTAGAATTTGCGTGAATAAAATGCCCGATTGTTGGTTTAGAGAATGGTTTTGATTTTGAATCTATATGTATATTGTGATTGTATGGTACAACTTTACTTGATATACATCGTGATTAATACGTTCTAAGTAAACTATATATTTTTTTGAAAAGTTATATAATTTTTAGTTAAAACTAGATTTAGTTTACGATTAAAACATTTTATTTCATAGTTTTCATTATAGTTATTTAACATCATATTGATTTATTAAACATCATATTAATATCTAGCAAATATTAGTTTAATTTGTGAAAAACACATTTGTATGTAGTTAAAACATTGTATTTGTTTCTTAACATTTTGTAGCTTGAAACTCAATTTTAGCTTGTAGTAGAAAAATGCCATATTATTTTGTAGTAGAAATTTTTTATAACTTTGTAATTTATACACCTTATTAGTTTGAAATCAAAATATCCAATTAGTTTCTAGTTTAAACCTTCAATTGAATGGTAAAACATGAAAAATGTTCGCAGTTAAGCTATGTTCTCTCTGCAAATTCTACTTTCAAAAACAATTAGACACTACGAAGCTTGATAGAAGTAGATAAAATAACATGCAAGACACACATTTTTAATGTTTTATTTATATATAATCAAATAATCGAAAATTGTATTACAAAAACATCTATTTATTCACATTTAATTTATCATTATTAAAAAAACAAGTTTAACTTGAAGGTATTATAGATGTTATGTTCGATTAAAATTTATTTAATTAGTTTTTTAATTTGAATGTAGTGTTACTGTCACTTTGTGCATTTGTGCATTTTTGAATATTTTGTAATTTCCATTAATGCAATTAAAATACAGGGTTATTCTAATGAATGAGTAAATATTAAATATTTATATCCAATGAACGGCATTCGATGGCTCGTCATAACACATATCAATGGATAAAAGAAAGTTAAAAGTTATTTTGTGCATTTTCGTTGGGTGACAAACGTCAAATCAGTGTTTCATTTTTTGCCATACACATCTGATCCTTCTTTTGGAATAACCCTGTACATGACGAATTTTTTTTTTAAAAGTCCACATCTAATTCAACATTAAAATAAAGTGACTTATAAAATAATTCTAGATATGCACTTTATATTTCTGTTATAAAAAATCAGAAATTTTTAACCCGGGCCGTTTTTAAATAATAAGATCTTTTCCAAAACGTGTAAATATAATAACACGAATATTTTATTCATTTCAAAAATTCCATTTTGTAAACTAATTTGATAGATTAAATAGTTATTAATATCGTTTTATAATGATATACTTGTTAATTGAAGTGTTTCCTTTCTAAATTGTATATGTTTGCATGGAATTTTAAGTTCAACGACATTTATGAAAAGTCAAATGCAATTGTTTACCAATATCGCCTTAAAGGTGTAATCTGACCTTAAGTTAAAAAAAGAACTTAAATTATAAACGATTCTTTTAGATGGTGTTTGGTGTGTTGCTTAAGTAAGACTGGTAAAACCAGTGTTAGAGTTCAAATTCTCGACTGAGGAATTATATCCACAGGCAACACGAAATTCAAGTAGTTAGAACTACTATAAAATCCCAACATGTTTTTAT
This sequence comes from Linyphia triangularis, assembly GCA_963978545.1. Lineage (NCBI taxonomy): Eukaryota > Metazoa > Arthropoda > Arachnida > Araneae > Linyphiidae > Linyphia > Linyphia triangularis. The sequence continues at coordinate 59,464,800 of OZ021721.1, forward strand.
ATATAGATAAGTTACTCCATTTGAGAGATTTTTCTGTTGATCGTAAGGTCTTCAATGAATTATCATCGATATTCAAGTAGGAATTACTATCAATGAGAGCTGAATGAAATGAGTTAACTACCCAAATTCAATTGCGTTCATGTGAAATTTAATTTTACATCAATTTTAACTGTAGTGAAACTTAGAGTATATTTTAAACTAAACGTACTTTATTTTAGACTTCTTGCGTATTTGAAATTTATTTTTGGTAGAACATTTTTAGATAATAATCATATTGAAGTTTTAGGTTAAATAGCTTAGAGGAAATTATTTTATAAAATTTACTTTTTTTATTGAATTTTATTTTTTTGAAAAATCATAAATGTATATGTATTTTAATTTTTTTTTTTTTTTAATTTTAACTTAATTTCGCATTTTCTTTACCTATAGTATATTTATAAAATTATAAAATTCATTTTCATTTTTAGTTAAACTATAATATTTCTTTAAAAACTGTTTGAAAACGAGCTTAAATTTAGGTACAGTAAGAATCACTCTGAAAATAAAAATTAGTTTCATATTTAAAACGTTTTCGAGTGTTGTCTGATTGGAAACTTTTGAGTATAATGTTTATATTAACGAAGCACAAATTTATTACTTTTTTGGTGTTGTATATTTGATAAGAAGGCGATTTGATTCTTAAATATTAAATTTTAGGGATTCAAAATACACAATTTTTGCTTTTTAATTTTTAAAATGGAGGGTTTAAAGTTTGACAATGTTAATATTAGAAATATTATTCGAATTGAAAAATTTCCCACGTTAAATATCTGTTCACATTAAAAAATGTTGTCAAAATTAAAAGATTGTCCACATTAAAATTTTTTGTACTTCTTTAAAAAAAATTTACATATTACAAAACATTGTCTACAATACAACAACATCTACCATTAATTATGAAGCAAGCTTTTGGAAAATTCAAATAATTTTGTAAGAAAAATGAATACTAACCACTGCCGATAATACACTACTATGTAAAATTTATAAAACTAGGTGTAAACGACTTTATGATAAATACTGATTTTGTAATTTTTGCCACTTATGGATTATTTTTATAAGTGAAATCGATCGTGATTTACAAGTAAATGACGATACAGCTGAAAAGTTTAGCCCTTTTGAAAATGAATGTAGCAATTTGAAATATTACCCAAAATATTTATTTAAAATTTTTATTTCAAACGAAAGTTTTTCCCCCCATCGTATTTAATTGATTATTCTCTAATGATTCCTATCCGTTTAAAAACTAGACCTTCCGGCGATTGAAGATTCGTTGTTTGCAGTACCAATTTCATACATCATTGAAGTCCATTAACATTCTTGGAGAGCAAGAAACGCTTAACATTGAAGACGGTAATTTTCGTCATCCTCTTGCCTCGAGTTAACCCTCAATTGCCTCTGCTGTTATGCAGTTATTTGAATTATGGTGAATTCGCTTATTTGAAAACAACCACCAAGTTGACATTGGCTGAGGTTGAGATTCTATTCATTTTTATGTATGTTATAGTAAATCCTGTTTACCAAAGTCATTTTAATCTTATAAATTTTTCATATTTCTGAAATTTTTTTATAAGAAAACAAAATTCAATTGCTACGTATAACTGAACGCAAAAGGACTATTTTAGTTAGAAGCTAAGGAATTCAATAAAAAAAAATATTGACAATGCAATTTTTAAACCGATAGAATAAAATAAAATCACTGGCAATTTAACTTGGAAACTTCCCGGCAAAATATATCTAATAAAAAAAATGTTAAATTTAGATGAAATAAATAAAAATTAAAATTTAGTAAAAAGTTTATTTTTGTAAATAATATTTGAATGGTAGAATGTAATTGATTTTTTTTTATGTTTAGAATATGATTAAAATAAAAATGTTTTTACAATTGAATTACGCTACATGTTTTCTAAAACTATTAAACCTTGTATGTTTTACTGTATTTATAAACAAAACTAAATTTATATGATCCGGTGTTGCCTGGGTTCACTCAGATTGATGCATGGCTGGTATGGCTTTTAAAAAAATGGGATTATATAATGACTATGTTGAGAATCGGTAACAGAAATTGAAATGTTATTTGCGTGTGATTAGCCATCGGCAAGTTGTCACAATTTTTGTTCTTGAATTTTTAAAGTGGCGGGATTTACAGTTGCTTTTTTTATTTCTAGCCTATCCTGTAGTGTGTACTCTTAGCTCTTTTTCTTATAAGGAGTTATTAAAAAATTAGTTTGTTTGAGAAATGTTTTTGTAACAACTTTCCCCGACCGTGGTATTTATTTGCACAGACTTCGGAGTTAGATGTCACAGATTATTCAAATGGAGAAAATTGAAAATATAAAATTTTCAATTAATTGCGGTAACTGCATAAGCCACAAGTTGATGTTGACATTAGAAGTGTACCAGTAATTTGAATTCAAGACAAATTTAGAAACTAAAATACTATTTTTGAATATTCAAAGGTATCTCTTTTCACTTTTGTCACTCCTTTAATCACGATGCCTAATTCAGTTTCTTCTCCATTTGTATTTTTAAAATATATTTTTAACTATATTTACCAGAAGCAAGTGGAAACATTTCTTTAATAAAAACCTGAAATGGTTGATATTTGCACGTGACAACTATCTCCGTTTTTTTTTTTTTTTTTTTTTTTTTTTTTTTTGATAACCAATTTCAAAAGGCTGTTTCTGGCAAATAACTTTTTGGTGGAAGCACTATTTTTCCTAACCTCAATGTTGGTGCAGGGTACAACGTGGCAATGTTTAGAATCACAGATATATAGTCGAAGCATGAGTTTCATTTAATACAAAGTGAACCATCAGGGATAAGTATATCGTCCAACGAATACTCGAAAACTATAAAAAAAAAAAAAAAATTGAATCTTTAAAATGAATTCAAGAATAAGACCTTCGTAATTAAGAATTACTTTTAGAAGTACAATTTCTAAGATGTTTACAAATGGTTCAAATATTAAATATGTATCGTAAAAATAAATAAAATCCGCGTCTTAAAAATAAATGTGCATAGTAGTTATATGCATACATATCGTGTATATATAATTTGAAGCAATTACCTACACACTCCTAACACTTGAAATATTCAAAAATAATATCTATGAGGTCAAATTTGCCAGTAAACACATTTATTTTTAGAATGCACGCGCAACAGTAAAACAATTTGGATAGCGCATATTAGGTTGCAAATAGACGATTACATTGTACATTTTACCTCAGAGAGAATCTTTTTTTTAGTTGTTTTCCAATTTTATGTCATTACAGTTTTAAGTCATTACAATTCCATTATGTTGGCAATGCGAGTTTAGTTGAAGTGGTCATATATTAAGTGGTGGTGCTTGGGAAACCATACAATCCACCTTGTACACAGCACAATGTGACCTGCAGTTCAAAGTATCACCTGCAGGTATAGCCAAAATATTTCCAGCCGTGTATATTACGGCAGTGCTCACCTACTTATTAGGAATAGGTATGAATGGGCATCTTGTGCAGCGTTTATCTTTAGACCTGGGGTCACAAAGTTGGCCTACAAAGATGAGGGGCTGCTATTAGAATAAAAGAAAATAGTTTCTTCTCGTATTCCTCATTATATGTCATATTGTAAAGAACATAATTTCTGACAGAAACGAAGATAGATTACTGTTTATTGATGAGGTAGATTGAGTGTATGGTTTAGTGTGACTAATACTGTTCGCGCTTTTAAGAAGTTTGCTAGCAGAATACTAATTTTCTATGATCGCAATTACTTTAAAAACTTGTTTCAGACGTTATTTTTTAAGATGTCTTCGTTACTTTAACGTAATTAAGTATGAGGGTTTTTTTCATGGGGCCACTTTCTGATAAAATTTTATATGACAAAGTTTTATGCATGTGTGAGTATTTATGCTCTTTTTTTATAATACTAAATTAATTCATCAATCGATGAAAACAAAACTTGACTTATAATAGGAAGTGGAGAAAGTGGTCAGTTTGGAATGTTTTGCTTTCTAAAAATCTCCCATCAAATTGCTCCTTTATTTATTAGTATTATCTACTTAGTTCATGTTGCTGAAAATGCTGCTACATTCACAAAGCAAATACGCAATATCTATTTTTAAAAAATGTAGTTCTTTTTCATATATTTATTATAATACTAATAAATAACTAAACTTCTTCCTCTTTTGGCTAAATAAACGAACTACTGCTGGTAGATAAAAAAAACCTTACCAGTTAAAAATTGGAAAAATTATTTTCATTCAAAACTAGAGAAAAAGTTCTACTAAATTATTAATCTAAAACAGTTAAAGAATAGTTTTATGTAGTATTTTAAAGTCAGATTTAGTGTGTTTCTCGCAATCCAAAAAATGTAATTAAAATGTTCTAGGTCAATGGTTTCTATGACTTTTCAATGTCTCCCTTTGCTTATCCTCATGAGCACCCTTGTATCCCCCCCCCTCACGTCACCATCCAGTTATTTTTTTCTTTCATCCTTCACTGAAACGATTATTATCCTATCCAATTTTATATGCCCTATATTCTTTTTCTTCTAAACGCCTCATTTTTATTTCAGTGAACCTAGCAGTTAAGGGGAGGGGGAAGTAGGAATTTATTTTGTAGAGTAGGATATGAATCTTCCTTGTAAAACTATTTTAATCCTGTTACTTTTTCTCCTTATCGAGCTTAGGTATTTGAATATATTTTTTATTTTAACATGAGAGTTTTGTTTTGATCGTTTGTTTTCACGTTTAAATCAGCCGTTTTGATTGAACGCATCTAAAAAAAAAATGTTTTTTTCTTACTTTGTGCTATCTTCTATTGTTATTTTTTACAAATAAAAATTGACCTCTTTTCCCTTTTCCCGAAAACAAACATAAATAACAATTTATTGTCAAACGAGACAAAATGTTATCGTCGTAACCATTACTTTTATTGAGAAGGTAACATTAATTATTGTTTTCCTAAGTAATTGAATGGATACCTCTCCTATTTCAACACATAAATCTTTGTTTTATTGTGTTAAAAGATATTTTGCATATTTAATGAGAATATGACGTAATAAGCATTACAATAGAATCAATTATGTTTGGCAATCATTTCCGATTAAAGTCTTATTTTCAATATAACCACCGATTTACTATTTCATCGATACAAATGGGTTCTTAATACATTGTCTCTCCCTCCGCAGATAATTTTGTTCCACAACAAAACAATGGTATTTATATAATAATTATGACGCTCAGAAATTAGTTTGTATAATATTTCCAAAGATGTCATTTTATAATATATGTTTAATATTCTATCTTTTCAAACTACATTTAATTTCATATAAATCTTTACAATGTTTTCGAAGAATTATGACTTTCGAATCTTTTATTTTCTTTACTTTGAACCTTGAAGATACTGAATGTTTATTACACTAAGATCATTAGTTTTTGTAACCTTACGTATCCGGTCTTGAATGTGTATAGTAGCTCATTTTTTTCCATTTTTCCTTAAGTACTAATGACATTATATAAATGTCAGTTTTCCTACAGAGGTTTAGGATCATAATAATAGCTAATAATTTTCTTTATAGCAATCTTCTTAAATACCAATTTATAACGTGGCTAGTCGCTAATATATTGCGTTCAAATTTGTACTTCGCCTGTAAGTTTTAGCTGTGTTTATTGAATTAGACATAAGATTGCATAATTTTATATTATAAATATAAGATATATAATTTAGATTAGATAGAGATGCTTAGTATTATATACACTTAATGCTTCATTATTATCAGATATTGTACTGTAAAATTTCATGTATTTGAACATCAAATTCGCCCATATAGCACACATCCTCACAGGGAGGTCCCTAGGAAGTCATACGGGCTTTCTAGGGACCTCCCTCGGAGGATGTGTTATATGGGCGACCATTTGAATGAGTAATTTTTTGACTAGATGGCGTCATGGTAAGTAAAAAAAGTCCGAAAACTGGCTATGCATTTTATTCTAATAGATGAATGAAAAGGAGGAAATTACCTCTGTAATTCGTAGAAATTGTTTTTTTATAATTTTATTTGTTTTTGTTATAATGTTCTATACACATAATAAAACATAATCAAATTTTAAATAATTCCATAAAAACCCTACAATATTTTCCCATATTTTGATTTCAAACCAAAGAAAACGAAGGGATACCATGTTTCATAAATTTTCAATGGGAATGTCCGACGTATATTAAAAAAAGGCATGATTTTTTCGACATAAATGGTAAAATAATTAATATATTTTTTAAATTTTTGTTTCAAACGATAGTTTGATTAATGACAATTATCAATAACATTAAACTTTGGGATTAAACTGTTTTTAAATTATTACTATTTAGTTAATAAAACTATTTTTAAAAATTCACGGTTAGAAACATTCATTTTTTTCCTTCTTTGGATTTATAATATTCGAAAAAACACCAGAAATGTGACTTAACATTCTTATTTTTGGTTGCCTTAATATCAGTGAATATGTAAAAATTTGGTATTACGGGGGACGTACACCAATAAGTGGGAAGCATTAGAGAGTTCTAAAAGTTAAATGTTCAGTTATTCATTTTACCCATATCTATAAAATGAGCTTTTTAATATTCAAACAAACCACAAAAACGCATTCATTCATGAATGACGTGTTTTTCGACCAAGTGTGTTGGATGTTTCAATGACGCATCAGCAAATGTTGTAAATGAATTTGATAAAAATAAAGGCCGTTACGGCATATTTTAGCTTTAGGAAATGTGAAAATTCGATAGAACTTCCTGCATATGGGAAATCCAAAAGGGTGGCCTAAAGGTTTAATTATTATCTGCTTGCTTGAGAGGTGACATAAAGAATCGTGATTAGTATAAACACTACTATTTTAACGCTTGTACTTGTACTATGCAAAACAATTTTTATAGCACAATTTTCTATAATATTTGAAAGGTACTAAATGTGATCCACAAATTTGTAGCCCGTTTCGTATCCAGAAGGTCGATGGAAGTTGTTAATCATTAACATTTGTCACAGAGAAACCTGTAAATGTGTTCCACAATAATATCAAAGCGCGTTACAACTTTACCCTACAATTTTAAACGGTTGAAATTTTAATACTGCAAACTAAAGTTCAATAATAGATCATTGTCTACAAAGATTTGCAACATTGGACACATTTTTGTTCATCAAAGTTGTTTTTAAACTTCGTGGAACAAATTAGGTCTTCAGACATAGTATAAGCTACACTTTAGTTTGAAAAAACATGAATAAACAGATTTACTCTGACTGGCAAACAACTCTTACGAACATTACATACATTTCCCATTACTAATATCCCTAAGTACCTTTAACACCCACCATCCCGGCCGGCCTTTCGGCCTAACTGTTTTCCCAACAAAACCTTCCGTTGTATAATTACTACGATGACGATCTCAACGTTCTCCATTCTTGACCTAGTGAGTGCCTGCGGGTATCCCGGCTGCCCAGCCCATGCCAGCATTGCCTTCTCAACCGAGGTCATCGAACCAAATACAGTGGCCACCTATACCTGCGACGCTGGCTTTGAACTACTGGGGCCCGGTCGTCGAGTTTGCACAGCTAACGGCACTTGGAGCCCCCCGGGCATCCCCTTCTGTGGTGAGTCCTTATGTTATGATTATATTTGTGTGTTGTTGTCTTTTGCTTCTTTTACAGATGGATGGCTAATGGTTGGTGAAGGTCATCAAGTCGGAAGCTGAGGCGTCTTATCTGGTGGAGTGTTATGGAGATAGGAGAATAGCGCTTAGCCTGTATTTTAGATATAAGATTATAGAGGGTGGCTGTGATGATGCACGCAATGATGGTTTTCGTTTTATTGGCGTCTGATTGTTACTTTTGGTTCTATGAACCATTCTTACAGTTAGGTTCTAACTGTAAACATGTAATGACAGAATGGCGGTGGATGATTTTTTTTTATATGTTAAATGGACTCAAGTATATTTCTTAAAATTGCTTACCTGACAGTAAAAGTATTGTAAAGTTTTCTTGTAATATCCAAATAAGTATTCAAACACGAATAAAAATCCCCCCCCCCACCGTCCTTCAATAACACTACTGACACTTTTAACTCTCTAATCAATGACTATGTGGAAATAAGTTAGTTTAGCGCTATCAATAATGAACGAAATTAAACCTAAATTTTTGACCGGAAGTTCGGGAATTTTAATCCTTTTACAAAAAAACAATTGAACTCTCTTTTTATTCTACTTCGTTTTTTCCCTTCACTATACATCTGCCCCTAATATAAGGAGAACTCTCTCCGATACTTAGGGCCAAAATTGTTTCCGTAAAGTTGTAAAGCTGAATGGTTTTTGCCAAGAACTTTTATTTAAATAATTTGTTATTAACCCTTATGATTTTTCTAATAGTTTGTTTTAATTGGTGGTGTGCAGATCACTGATTTCTAACTGTAACTTCTGGTACAGTATAACGCCAATTCAAATGGCTTCATTTGCTTGCAGAGCAGACACAGCTGATGAGCTATCCGGAAGTTACAGTTAGAAATCAGTGCTAGAGATACGTTGCAATCGTGGAATTATGGCAAATTTTGGATGTTTTACTATAATAATTTATTCAAACTTACCTAAACTACTACGATTTTGTATGGTCCCTTCAGGGCAATGTCATCATTTGCATATATGGAAATCTCAGCCTACACGGAAATTATTACTTCCGAAAGTAATCATACAAGAAAAGAGGCAATCAACTGACCCCAAAAGCGAAGGCAGGCTCCCAATTTCTTAGCTACCGGTTCTCAATGGCTATGAACTGTCTACTTATACCTTAAATTAGTTTAATTACTTACTTATCTTGCAGTGAACTCTTTAAACTGCATGATCATATAATTTTCAAAAACCTTCCTTAGTATATAATTATTTTTAATAGGAGATTAAAATTGTATATTTACTTTAAATTAACTTATTTCTTAGAGATAGACTACTAAAATTGAAAAATACACTCGTAAGATGATCAGAAGGTTCTCGGAATTGTGTTTTGTTTGTTAAGTCGGCTTATGTATTAAATAATAGTAATCATGGCCGGGAAGAAAGGTTTATTAGCCACGCGTGGAACAACTTTCCTGATGTTCAGTCCATACAAATCAGCACTGTATGTTTCCACAGTAGAGCTATTACTGCATGTCAGTCGCGTTGTCGGAATTTGAGCAAGTATAAATATTAACTTTTTTGCAAGTTTGAAAAATCTGCATCTGAAACTGGAACCGAATCAGCACGCCAATGCGTTTCACCATTTTAGACATTTAGTTGTCATCGGTCTATCTTGTTGTTCATTATGTTCCAGGGATTCAAGCTTATTTTTAAATCTCTTGAGCCATTCGCGTAAGCAAAAGATTTTTTAGAAGATTCAACACTGTGAAAAAAATAAGAATACTTTTCCGTTGACAATTTTTACAAATGTTACAAGCTTTTCAATCCTTTCACAAATTACAATTTCGGATGCTGGCGAGAAACTTACAAATATTTCTTTTTTTGCATTTTGTTTACATGTAAAAAGACTGCCATCAGTCGAAATTTTGATCATTGCGCTTTTTTTAGACCTTCGAAATGATTAAAATTTTCATTGGGAACAGGAGCGTAATTTTAGATCTGCAAATTTTATTTTCCGGTAAAATTGAAGAGTCTATGTGAGTTTCAGATAAAACCTTTGAAAGTTAAAGATATTTACGAATCTCAAGTCGATTATATTGTCAAAAAATACAAATAGTTAGATAAGCTTTTAGAAATTTTTAATCACCCATAAAGAAACATTATGACGCCCTCAATGGTCTGAAAACAACGCATGGAGTCCAGATTTTCTCAGCTGCCCGGAAGTAAAGGATTCATAACTTAAGAGGTTAAAATTATCATAATGGTCACGTTCCATAAAACACAAAATGATCAACAATTGATTTCCAGGTTTAAAGTCAATTATCGAAAAAAGAATATGGATCATCTGTAGTAATAAATCTGTGTGATCGTGCTTGTTATTTTTCCTGTTGAAAACTCTTCTTCAATAACTTACCACCATCACGAACGCGAAATTCAAAACATTTCTCAAGATATTGGACCGGAGACTTGAGACATTATTTCTATCAAGTGACCCATATTTCCTAATAACGTCAATAAATAAAAGAAAGGAATTGTTATACGTAGTATACATAAGAAATCGGATTGAACAATCAACCTTGAGAGTAGTGTGGGCATAACTAGTTTCTTTAAATCACGCCGAATCATCCTTGCGTGAACATCAGAACATGGAGGAAGTGTCCAGGCTTGATGTGGATCCTATGAGAAATAAGGGTCATTTGAAGGTCAGTCGGTTAGAGCTTTAAAGAAACTAATTTCACTTTAGGATGAAAATTCATGTGTGTGACTTCGGACATAGAAAGCCATTTCTTCAATTGGTCATTATTAGGGATTGTTTTTATAAGTATTCTAGATCATGGGAAAGACTTTTTAAGCACTTGGAATAACTGGTGACACACAGGCCCTGGCACCGTTTCAGAGGATTTAGAGCGTACAAAATTGCCTGGACCATAAATAACGCAAAAGATTCACAGACAACTTGAAATGCGTGAAAACCTATTAGGCAAAATGGGTTTTTCAAGTTCATTTCGAGTAATTTAACACGTTTATTACAATCATTTTCTTTGCTTTTTATGGTCAATAAAAAAAAAATTTCCTACACATAAACAATGACAATGTTATACCTGTGAATCTCTATGCATATATCAAAAATTGTGAATTCAATCAAGAATTAGCTTCCCAATAAGTTTTTATGCGATGAAATGTTTTTTTCTTAAGGAATTGGAAGAGTTTGTTGAACTTTAATTGTTAACGAATTCGAGTGTTTCGCTTCTAATTTTCAAGATAAGAAGAAGCTTACTTTTTGTGATACTTATAAACATTCTAGATGACTTATTTTATTAATAAAAATCGTCTCCAATTATTGGCTTAATTATTTATAGCTTTTTATGAACGATAACAATAGTAGTATTTTTCTAAGATTGGTTGGTTGTTTTCAGATTATCTTGCGCCGTCAGCAACACGAGGGCTATAATGCGCCGAAACATTCGTCATTTGACAAGCCAACATACATTAACAAATACCCATGCCTTACACGGGACTACAACCCGCAACCTCGCGGTCTAGTAGCTAGCACGCTAACCACTATTCCGTTTGGTCGGCAGTATTTTTCTAACAAGGAGACCTTACGGTCTCGGAAATTCAGATCGGGATGAAATTTGGTAGATTGATAGTATACCTTAAGGGTATCCACACTGTAAAGTAATAAAGCGCACTAGCCAGAAGATTCCGAGAAAATAGGCTTCAAAGTGTTACGCATAGCTTAGACACTAGTAGAGATTTTTGATTTGCAACTCCCGGTGGCTAAGTGGTCAGAGTGATGGATTCCCGTACGGGCGATCCGGGTTCGATACCTCGTGAGGTAGTTTCTTTTTTTTCTTTTTTTCAATTTATAAAATGACTGTTACAGCTAATTGAAATTTGAATTAAAGATAATATTTTATTTTTAAATACGTAATATATTTTTAATGAGGTAATTTTTAATTTTTATTTTTTCAATTTATAAAGTGACTGTTCCAGCTAAATGAAATTTGAATTAAAGATAATACTTTATTTTTAAATACGTAATGTATTTTTAATGAAGGTACATTAAAACTCTATTTACTATTTTCACAAACAAGTGATTATAAATATTGAGATATTATAAGATGTAGAGAAGTAAAGGATTTTCCCAAAAAACATGAAGAACCAGTTTCTATATGGAAGAGTAAGAATGTTGTCCTATTGTACTCAAGCAGGTAGTCAGAAATTTTCAAAACCCTAACGGCACTTTGCGACGTCTATTTTTATAGACAGGTAAAGAATCTACTAAAGCGTAAGCAAAATTGCGCGTATCTGGTTGAAAATAATAGAGAAATAAATACCCGTGAAGACTGCATAAAAATACAATCAATAGTCCATCATCAATTTTTAATAAAATGATCCGGTATGCCTGGTATGCTTCCAAGTTTTCTGACGAAAGATATATTTTCATGAATGTTAATGAAGTATATTTTCCAACGAATCTTTTACAAAAAGGTTGTTCCTGTAAACAATCTTCCTTTATAAATTGTGCAAGATGTCAAAACAGTTTTTGTTTTCCATGTTTTTATGATAAGTGTCATTCTGGTGTATGTATATAAATAAATAATTGACAAATAAAAACTATATGTCAAAATCCATAGATAAATTAAGTCTACCCTAATTTTTTTGCCGTGGTAATTAGAATTTTAATTTATATCTATTTAATTTATCTCTATTTTCTCTATTAAAAATACATTACCGTATTTAAAAATAAAATATCATCTTTAATTCAAATTTCAATTAGCTGTAACAGTCACTTTATAAATTGAAAAAAAAGAAAAAAAGAAACTACCTCACGAGGTATCGAACCCGGGTCGCCCGTACGGGAATCCATCACGCTGACCACTTAGTCGCCGGGAAGTTGCAAATCGAAAATCTCTACTAGTACCTAAGCTATGCGTAACACTTTAAAGCCTATTTTCTCGTAATCTTCTGGCTAGTGCGCTTTATTACTTTACAGTGTGGATACCCTTAAGGTATACTATCAATTTGCCAAATTTCATCCCGATCTGAATTTCCGAGACCGTAAGGTCTCCTTGTAAGATAGTCAAATTCCTATTTATAGTTAAGCCCCTTTAAGGGTACTATTGAAACGCAATAAAACATACCAAAAAGTTTTTACAATAAGACCATAAAAAGCAAATTATTTGCACAATAGCAATCTTAAAATGATTTTAAAGCATCTCATTTTCATAAAATAAAAATTACGATACAATTACAATAATTTTTCTAGTAATGACTCTTGGGGACACTTCTTTTTCGAAATGTTCCTTGTTAAGCAAAAATCCAGCAGTGCGAAAATGAAAAATTTATTTACAATTAGTTTAAAAATTAGTCTAATGGTGAGGTCATTCAGCCGCCCAAGGTCAAGGTTATACAATCTCTCCCAACTCAATCCCAACTATTTGATTTAAAAATTTGTAGGGAAATGACACGTAACGCATCTGACACTTCCTCATTTCACGATGAGAACTAGAAGAAAACGAAAGCAGAAGTCAATTGCAATAGGCTACGCATTTTTATTTAAACACCTAATTATAAATATAAATCATTTTTAAGATAGTCTTCCTTATTCGAAATCGCAGCATGTAATCGTCTTTAAACTTTGCTCGATTTATTTCAACACAATGAAATGAAACGTCTTTGATCAACTGAATCGTACACCATGCATCATTACCGCTAATTTTTCAAATGAAAGGTTTAAATCTTTCTAACGAAGACGTGGATCAATAAATATTCCGACACCTAGTGCGTTAGATGACTTCCGTTCGTTAAGGGTTTCGTTACAGTTCATTGACTGTTTTAAATCCAATTGAATGTAGCCTTATTAAAGATTTCAAGTGTTTCTTTAGCAACATGGAAGTATTTAGCGTGAAGGTTTTCGGTGGAGGAATGGATATCATTTAAAATTGCTTCTTTTTAGTGTATCCCAAGGCCAAAAACTGAACAATTATAGAATCATTTCGATGTCTGTCTGTCAGTGTGTATGTCCTTTCGAAAGAGCGCCGACCAAACGGTATAGTGGTTAGCGTGCTGGCTTCTAGACCGCGAGGTTGCGGGTTCGAGTCCCGTGTAGGCATGGGTGTTTGTAAATGTATGTTGGTTTGTTAAATGACGAAATGTTTCGGCGCATTATGGCCCTCGTGTTGCTGACGGCGCCAGATAATCTGAATGCAACCAACCAACCTTTCGAAAGACTTACTCTTGAATTATACGGAAGCATTGAAATGAAATTTAAAACACAGATATACTTAAAACACATATAATTTTCTTTCAAGAATTTTTTTTTTTGTAATAACTTAAATGACGTTGTGTTTAGTACCGAAAGAAAGCTACACAGAGCAGATGAGTTGTAAAATATATAAAACTTGGGACTTGTAACTTTTTTTATGAAACACACACACACAAAAAAACATACAGTTAAATGATTGAAAATATCTGTGTTTTCTTAATTTCAAAACTTACAGGGATAAACTTGAAAAAGTCAGGAAAATAAATGACTATGGATAGTTTCAATGAAAATTATGTTGGTTCAGCAAAATATCTTAGATGCAAAGAAATAAATTTAAACGTGCTTAATATTTATCGAATTTTAAATAGAATGTCTAAGAAATAAGTTGTTTATTATCTTACGTTATGTGAACTTATTGGTTAAATTGGTAACGATTTGGACTACTGTTCAAGAAGATCTGTCAGGTTCGATTCGCGGTTCTTCCCTTAAACTCTTCTGAAATCAGTGACTATCATTCATGCATTTTCCTTATCATTAATTTTTATTATCTAATTTTTTTTTTAAATATTCGAATGTGTTTTTATAATTTTAGGGGTAGGAAACAACTTAAGTATCAGTTATATATATAGAGTCGTTATTTGACTATTTCCACCTAAAAATCACTGATAAACAAATCTGCATTTAAACACCCTCATGGTTTTGAAAAACTGATATTACGCTAAAAAATATAAAAATGGCCGAGAGTGAATGCTTTCAAGAACAGAAGCGATTAAGTGTGGGTATTCTCATTTGACTGATTTTTTATGGAGACGTGGTTGTAATGTTACTATCAATCATTTCATTTATCATCATCATCATCGGATCATTTTACAAATTGTGTTTGTAGTTAAATACAGGCTCTTGGGGCCTGTGTTTGAAAAGTGTGGTTTGCAAATAATTTGAAAGAAAAACATCAACGCAATCTGACAATGTCTTAAAGCACAATCGTATGTCTGATTTTGTAAACTTTCGAAAAACGCAAGAAGATTTCGATTTGGGGAGAAAGTGAATACGCAGACCTTTCTTTTAAATTTACACCAAAAATATTATTTGGAAGGGACACGAAATGTTTGTGCAGGTGGAAAGAGAGTTATTACTCCACCTTACATTGATATCAATATATCATTTGGGCCAACAGAATAATCATACGTTGACTGTGACTTTATCCAACGATTATGAGGTGTGAAATTTGTGGGATAATAACGCTAATTTCATCTCATCTATCCAACCCTTGCCGACCAAACGGTATAGTGGTTAGCGTGCTAGCTTCTGGACCGCGAGGTTGCGGGTTCGAGTCCCGTGTTGGCATGGATGTTTGTAAACGTATGTTGGCTTGTCTAATGACGAATGTTTCGGCGCATTATAGCCCTCGTGTTGCTGACGGCGCCAGATAATCTGAATACAACCAACCAACCAATCCAACCCTTCTACGACCCCCGCATATTTGTTAATAATACATTCCCTTTTTAATTGATGTGAGCATATGCACTGCGCACTGTACATGTAATCTAAGGCCTCTTTCACACGGTACGGACGTGGGCCCGCAAACGCATGCCTTTTCACACGAGCCCATATCTGCGGATGTTTCGCTCGCATCTTTGAAGAGTTAGATTATTATTTTCACGCAATGAATGCAGTATGTGAATAAGCGTTGATTAAAAGTATTTAGTTATATTTTAAGTTTTACTTTATAATATAAGTGTAAAATTTAAGTATGGATAAAAGAAGGTTACGGTTATTATATCTCCTTTATTGTAGAAGAAAGCGGAGTTGGATCATCCTATTGATCAGGACCGGCCTAAAGCGTGTGAGATCGCACACATGTGATTTTGAGAGGGAAGCCGAAGTGAAAAAAATATTTAAAAAAATAGTATGATAATATGGTAAAAATGTAAACTAATAAAAACATTTTCCGCTACTAAAGCTAGGAAGGTCCACTTCTAAGTAATGCAATAAGGTAAATTTTTAAAAAAATTCTGTAATATTGTTTTTTAATTTTTTTCTTTCATGAATATTAAATCTAAACTTTTGTTGTAATTAAAAAAAAATTGTGTTATTTTCTGACGAAACTATAAACAGAATACAAGAATTTAGGAGCTTGCTCTTTACAGTAATACAGTACACCATGCCTATTGAAGTGTGAAAAAGTCCGTTAAAAGAATTAGTAATAGATGAAATCATTTAAAAAATAAAAATAATGAAAAGGTATTAAATACTTTACTATTCATTACTACTTATTAGTTTTAGTTTTTAATCCCTTTAAAATGCCAAATTGCACTTATAATTTTGTCCAGTTTTTACAATGAAATTTTTTCTTAATTATGAAAAAACATTCATATTTTGCATTTTCAAATGTTTTGCATTCTACAATGATTTCTAGCATAAGAAAGCATTTTATGTATGCATGTCACTTTATTTACTTCAGAAATAAATATTTTCTGTGCAGTTTTTAGTTTTCCTTATAATTCTGACCACCAACTCTAGTAGCTGACAGCAAAATTTATGGGATGGGCATTCCACTTTTCCCGTGTATAATGTTAAAGTGTTTTTGTTATTATTTTGTTTTTATTCCTTTAATTTTTTTCTTCGTTGTGGTAGAATTACCAAGGCACCTTTTTGATTTAGATGGATTTGATTTGTAGAAAGAAACTCTGAGGAGTTAGTTTAACTGATAAACATGAAATGTAAATTATCAAACCAAATTGTCTTGGTAACTGAGTTTCTTTGGGAACACCGTGCTAATAATTGATTTAGGAGAATCATTATTTCAAACATTAGCATTCTGGTAAGCCTGGTTATAAGACTAAAAGAAACAAACAAAAAACACACAAACGAAACTAATATGTAACTCTATCACCGTATGTCTGTGACTGAATGAAGTTTTTGAGATACCCAACGTTGTATAGATTTCGAATAGTACTTGACCCTTTTTTATTACCGGAAACCTTTCACATCGTGATTTTTAACAACAGTTTACGACATGAAGCCTTCAAAAGGTATTCTTGCAAATCAAAAAGCATAAACTTATTTCCACTCTGTGGCTGCTGCTCTATCATAAAATGTCAAATGGACCCATCTAAAAGGTTTATCTTATATGTAATAAAAAGTTTGACTGGTTATTTTTTCACAACTTTTTCCAATTTTGTATAGAGAGAGCGTACAGCCGTATATAAATAACTTCACGCGCCGAGGGAGGGATCTGTCCACCGTAACCATATGACATGGAAAGGGAGGGAAGTATCGTTTGTTGTAAGAGTTTAACTTTTGCGGGGAAAATGTAGATTTTTTTTTCTATTTAAAGTTGAAAAATATTATTTACAAAATTTTATTACCGAGAATTATATTAATTAAAGTTAATCATTAATAAATTGTATATTCCAAACTCATTCCAAACCTATATAAATATGAGTTTTTTAATTTCATAAACTGAGGGGATGGCTAAACAACTTTTTTAGGAAGGGAAGTGGTGGCAGCAACGTGACGTAATTTTAGGAGAGGGGGTCAATAAAACTTGTCTGAGTAACACATTGGGAGAAGGGGGGGGGGGACTAAAAAGTCACAATTTTGTATGACGTAATTTGTGTATGTCCCCAGATGGTAAAAATATACCCCCCATCTCCTGAAATGATAGTTCTAGTTATGGTCTTGGTATTCCCTGAATACTTCTCCAAATCATTGGATTGAAACTGTAGCTAAGAAGAATATTATTCATCCAAAGATTTGTCTTAAAGAAAACTGTTTGACATCAAAACACATATCTTAAAAATGAAAATTGCAGTAAATGTTACTTCAATGACATTGATACTGACGCGATAGATAGAAAACACGATAAGGCATACATTTTTAGATACCTACTCGAAAAATATTGAACAAATCGTATGGGGTAAAGGTAGAAAGATCACTCTATAAGTTGGAGACGTCATTTCTCAAACACTGTTTTAAGAGTGTTTCCAACACCTTAATATTGTACTTGCGTCAAGTTGATAACATATCCTACTGAATTTTACAGTAAATAAATATAATTTTAAAATATATGATTAGGAAACTATTTTTGAGAAAGTAAAATAAGACAATTTGAAATAATTTTAAGTGTAGTTTGCTACATCCTCAAAAAGTTGACACTAATGTTATTACTAGCTTTATATCTAATTTTTAAAAAGTAGTGTCGTCGGTCACACACACTTCAGACAAACGCACACACACACAACCGTAATTCGTTTCATTAAATATCGATCCAAGTAATTTCGATTAAGAAAGGGCTTATTATCCAAACATTCTGGATACAAAAAGAAAATCTGATTGCTTCCTAATTACGACTGAAGGGTGAAAAGTAAGCTTATACCCACAATGTTGAGTCCCACAAGCCTATTAAGTTTTCAGTTTTGAGTCGGTGTCATGTGATAAGAAATAAGTTCATAGCTACCGAGAAAGGTGAATCCTCCAAGTAGGTCACGGAACTGACAGGAAAACTACGCTCGAACTTGACCTTCTAAACCAGGAAACGAGGCTTTTCCACATTGCTACAAAGTCAAGGTCCCACCAGAGACGACAACTCAACGAAAAAGGAATGTGGCTGGCTCAATGACACTTTCATCGTCAGATTCATGGGACCCATTAAAATTTGGAAGTATTTGGATCAAAGGTGACATTTCACGATTTTTGATTGGTATTGCACAACACAATACGCGATTGTAATTAATATGGACACTTATTCCTGTGGTATATTCACCCGTGTATGCTTGGGCAAGAACAATACAGCGACACATTTGTCGCTAATTATATGGAATCAATTTTTTTTTTGAGTCCATATTAATGTTATTTTGGTTATAATGTTATGTTATGAGAGCATAAATGTTCAATGATGTTTAACAGTCCGATTCTACTGCTTGAAATGTGCATAATATTTGGATTTGGGATTAGTTGTGCTAAGGCTAGAATTGGAATACATTTCTGTCCATGAATACATAAATTCTACACTTCTTTTATGGAGGAATAAAATAATTTCTCGTATTATATTGCTTATTCTCAGAAGACGAATAGTTGTAAATGACAACCAGATCCACATTTTATTGTAAGGCATATTATTAGAACTTAGATGTACCTTGAGCTGGTAATTCGTCATCTATTTTTATTCTAAATTTAATCTATCAATCTAATTTTCTATTAGTAATAAATTTAATTTAATTTCAACAAATTCGGAATGTTCTAAATTTGATCTATCAATTTAGTTTTCTATTAGTATAATAGGTTTAAATTAATTTCAACAAATTCGGAATGCAGCTCTTCAAATCTCTCTTTCAATATTTAAAAAAAAAACTAATTTTCAATTTACTCTAACTTCTAATTTTAAATACACCCACTATACGTTCTATTATTTTTAATTGCATTTGCAATAAATAATTTTTTATGCAAGCAATATAATCCCTATTGATGATAGCCTTATGATTTCCATACTTGGAAAACTGTTTGTTAAAAAAATAATATCTTAAGATCTAGAAAATATATTTATCACGTATTAGAATTCAGGTACTTAACATTCTTCTTAAATTATTTCATAAGATGGAAATATTTCTTTGTATCCTCACTAACTTCTAGTTCATAATATTCATGAGATATGGATCCACAAGGCGGCTACTGGGACTTATATTTTCCTCCCTTAATTGACTCATCAACTAGACACATCAACTAGATAATAAAATAACGGAATTTACAATGACAGTTGAATATTTTTTAATAAAAACAAGAATATGTTATAAATTTTGAAATAGAAGTTTTTGTGTGAAAATTAATAAAAACACGTCGATTAGTCGCAAACAAAAATAATGACTTGATTACTTAAGCATTGACGATGCTATTGAAATTTTTTCAAAAATTAGAATTACTTTGTGAATTTGTTATCGTTTACTACTAGGTTGGTTTGAATTTTTATGAATTATTTGGCGATTTATTGCAAATTACAATTGTTAACCATTAATACATAGACAATGTGAGAAAAAAATCTTGCGATCTTAATTCTCACTTTAATATTTATCACTTTAAAAAGGTTAGCTCTTCTTTTATAAAATCAAGCGTCCGCCAAGGGTTTTCATCAAGCTGAAAAATAACAAAGAGCAAACTTTTCATGGAATGACACAGGGATTTAGTTAAAACTGAGGGTTTCCCTATGAATGTCAGAGATTGAATTCAAGCATGATTGATCTGCCTATATTCCTCGTGGCCTACAAAAGGTAATCGATCTTGTGGTATAACTTTCACTTGCCCACGATCTATTGTGTTTGTGCCATGATGCATTTCCCGCTCAATAGACAAGTTCAGCTATTGTTTGTCTATGATACCTGTAATTACACTCTCCTGTAGATTTTGTTCATTAGACTTATTGATACTACTGCTTCATGACCTTTTGACAATTTAGGTTTGTAAATTCCGCTTTGACAAGTATTGTAAACGATGTTGTGATATTTGATATTTTTCTTTACTACGATAAAAATGTTATTTGTTTGTAAACCAGTTTTACAAAGATTTAAATCCTGTTAAAACAATTGGGTATTTATAAGAAACTAACTTGTATTTTTTCTATTCAGACACTAATGATATTTCCTTCATGTTCCTAAGCAATTTGGGTTTGTTAGTCTTGTATAACAAGTATTTAAATTGTATTGGATAAATTAAGTTTTATGATTGTGTTATGTATAGACATATGAGCATCATAACCATATTTTCAAGATAGCCTTCTTATATAGTGAAAAAGTAGATTTTGTCATCAGACTTTTATTGTCTGTACATGCGTAGAAAACTAAAAATTGTTTATAATAATTAGGGTTTAGATAGGCATTTACAGAATTATTAGAAAGCGAAATTCTTTTAGCATTCCTTTTTGATTAAGAAAAATAACTCTTTTGCAATTTCTCTTCAATTTGAATTTTGAAAGTTTAATAAAAATGGATCTTGCAACTAAAAAAAAAAAAAAAAAAAAATAGACATAGATATAAAAATTACAAAATAGTAAAATAGCCTTGACAAATGATACTTAGATTAGAAAACGAGGGCAAACCAAGTTAAATTTTTTGTCTTTTGAGCTATCGATACCTTAAGGGGCAGCTTGACAGGCTTCACACAGTCTTCATAAAAAAAAAAAAAAAAAAAAGACCCCCTTCTTTGCCCCAAAAGAAAGAAAAAGAAGGAAAAAAAAAAAAAAAAACCCACGCGAAGTCACTATGTTGACGTATGCTAGACGCTAGACGCGAAATTTCTAGGTCATTTTCTGAAAAAAGAACAAAATAGGCATTGGTCTATTTCTTTTCTCTATCATTCATAAGAATAAAAGAAATTCTCTCCTCTTTAATTATCAAAAGAAAAACAAAATATGATACATTTTAAAGAATGTTTTTTCAACAAATGATACCTGGATCAAAACTTAACGGGAGATTATACTTGTTCATTAAAAGATACCACTTGCTAAAACTAAATGAGCGGTTAAACTCTCGTCATGCTCTCATATTAAGAAAGGCATTAAAAACGGGTTCATCATTTACAGCGTGACGAATTACCACTCTTCTAGAGCTTGCTTGAGAAACCAAGCTGCAAGAGCGCGTCCTTTCAGCCTCTGGAAACATAGAGCTCTTTTCTTATGCCGATTTCTTGAGTTACGATGCTACGCTTGTGGAAAACGAACCAATATTTTTCGACTGCTGACCGTTAGAAAAAGGTCACGTTCAGGCAAAGCTCTGAAAGATCTTTTGTAGTCCACTTACACAAAGGAGAATCACGTGGGAATTATTTTGTTTGGGTTGGTCTGCATAGAATATGAAAACAAGGCGATTACAAAAGTAATCTACTTTTTGTAAGCTATAAGTAAGTTGAGAAATGCCAATGCAAAACCAATGGTATTATTGAAAATATTCGATTGGAGGTGACTTCCATTGTTTCTTCGTAGTTTTTCTGGAACCTCCCCTTCCCAAATATTTAACATTTATTTTGGTTGAATAGAATTCAATATTAATGCAAAACCGAATAAGCATGTCCGTATTTTATATAAGTCTGTAAGGCCCGTGCCTAGGGTCCCTGAATTTTGAAGACCAACCAATTGCCTGAAAAATTCTTATGAAAACGACAAATAATAAGAGAAATAATTACAAAAATAATTTAAAAGTGGATTATTCGAATGTATTAAATTTGGAGAAGTTTATTAGTAGGAACTAGGGATACTTGACTCCTAGGGATACTTGATCCAATGTCTTTTTCTCAGAATTGGGAAGGTTTTATAGGTTGGAAGTGATATAACTTCTTACCCTTCAGTTAGCTAACTACATGATGAAAATGACAACTGAATCGTTGCATCCGTTTTTAAACTTTAAGACAAATTAAATTTGCATGTTCGAAAAGTAATATCTTTGTGTTGTAAACGCCTGTATTAAAAGTGTTTTTGGATTAAAAGTAAGATTTTTTTTTTAATTATTTATTTTTTGTGTGCATAGTTTTAGCAATAATTACATATAATAGTGTTTATCAACTTACTTGCAAATGGTTGTATTTAAGTGTTATGTAGTAAATGTACAATTAGAGATGCTTGACCCAAGATAGGGATACTATTCGAATGCATTTGACAGGTTTTATAAATTTTTTTATTCTTCTTAGCAACATTTTGTTAAATATGTAAGATATTCAATTGATAAAAAGGTATTGTTATTGATAGATATTCTTGAAAGTTGTAAGTCGTTGCCTGAGCTAACGGTATTACAATTCTATTAAAACTCCCTCCACATTGTTTTCACAGACTACAATCATTAGGTGTATCAGTTTAATCTCCTTTCAAAAGATATTATAATGTTCAATGCACAAATTGCCCGATGATACACAAACTTGACCAAATTCAGGTTACTCTACATCCACCTGAGTTTTCAATGAAAAATTTTGGGTTTTAATCCAAGTTTACATTTGCAGTTAAATAAGTAGTTATTTTCTTATTCTTGAACTTGTATAAGAACAGAAATAGTTTTCAGACTGCTAATATTTTTCTGACTGCAATAAAAATTAAAAGTGGACACCATATTCAAGTATTAGTCTATGATAGTCTTGGGTAGTCTATGTTATTAACATTATGTAGATAATAAAAAATTTCAAGTATTTTACTTATTGAACAAGAATAGAAAATTATTGACCTTGGACTTATTAATGGGAGTTATGTTATTATGTAAAATTGTTGCATTTATAATTTTCAATTGTATGCTCTCAAATATATGACTTGGGTCAAGTATTCCTAAAGGGTGGGTCAAGTATCCCTATGCATTGGGATACTTGACCCAAGTTGAAGGTTTTTTTATGTGTTATATTTTATCACCTTTACAATTAATATTTCAGAAAGAAATTCATAAATATTGTGTAATACTTTATGAAGTATAAATAGATAGCATTTACACACCCATAAGTAATGTAAAAACTAAACACCCAAAACTAAAAATTGGGTCAAGTAACCCTAGTTCTCACTAAGTAATTATTAGTAATTTATTAGCAGTTGTTTCAAAATAAATTTTTTCTTTGACATAATGCATGTGATTAAAATGAAATATTGTGTAATTACCAATATTCTGTTCCATGCCATAATATATTGAATGTTTCAACAACTCATTGGTTATTAAAAATATTAATATCTTGACGTTTATTTAATCAAGGCGGTAATCAAAATTGTCATTAATATTTAAATAACACCAACAATCGGGCGCCCCATTTGCTATGTTGTGTCTATAGTAGTCTGTTTTCTAAATTGAGCCTGCGGATAATTAAAATAATACCCAACCAAAAAACTAGCTTAGTCTATAGCAGATTTCTATGGGTGGTTTTAACCTAATCAGAATTTGCAATAAGTACAGTATAAAAATTGAAAAAAAAAAAAAAAACCCAAAAAAACAAACCGATTTTAGTCCATAGTTGAAAGGAAGCATGCATTTTGGCCTCTAATTTGTATAAAACTAATTAAATTAAACTAATTTAAATGGATTTTTACTTAAAAACTTCTAAATTATTTATTTATTTTAGAAAAATATAGAAAGAATAGTCCATTTATAGTAAAAAATTGAGAATTTTACTCACAAATTTTGTTATTCCTATTGTTTTATATTTTCTGTAATTATTTAATTTTTTAGTGATCCTCAAATGTAAGAAGTGTTGAGTTTTTCATCCTCGCATGTTTTTAAGCACCTTACTTTACACTCACTTACACTTCTGCCATTTTTGTGACAGAATAATTTTTTTTTGCATTTTACCTTCATATATTACACTATAACTAGCTGAAGTGCCCGGCATTATTCAGGGTTCAAACAGCTGCGACCCTGCTTTTTTCTGTACAACATGGTTCAAATTGCGTTAGTCAATTGCAAATTATGAGCATAGCTTCCCCCCCCCCCTCCCCTATCCTTGATTTTACCAACAATACATTGGAAAAAAATTGCGTTCCGGATAGGAAATGAGATTATGTTTCCGATAATGTAGATTAGTCAAGATACATATTTAAAAAAACCTGGTTCAAATTGGTTCAGTAGATATGATGTTATCATCATATCCCTTAGGGAGTGAAAGGGAGAAGGAAGGGGGGGGGGGGGGAGGTTTTTTTCTGGAATTTCAAGTAGCCATGGATCATTCCTAAAATAAACATACAAGAATACATACTTATACACAGGGTGTCCACAATTAAAGTCCAACTTTCAAAAAGGTTACAGTGTTGGTCAGAATGATCCGAAATTTTAGGAAGAAGGGGAAAACTTTTTGGTATAAAAATACTATTTCGAAATTTTTTTTTTAATAACATGTCATTTTTCTTCTTTTTGCATGTATTCAAGTAAAATTTTAGATCATTCTGACAAGTGTTTCAATTTTTACACCTTTTTTAGAGTTGAACTTCTATTATTATCACCCCGGTGTAATAAAATTATTAAGGTACTTGACCACCTTGGAAAGCTAAAACATACAACATTTTAATTTTTTTTTTCAGGTCCTGTATAAGATATTACAATGATTGTTTTTAAACTTTTACTTGAAGTTTATAGAATACAAAAATACTTGTTTTTATTCAATTTAATTTTTTAACAACTATCCAGGAGGCGCCAAAGTCGAGGCCTTAAAAAATGTTGTCCCACCTCGGACAGTTAATCTCAGAATTGGTAAATCTGGAAAAAAAAACAAAAAAAAAAGAAGAAAAAAAAAAAAAAAAAAAAAAAACGGAATCTTCAAAAGAAAGGTTCCTTACTTGACAATTTACCACAAATTGCCAAAAATAAAAAAAATGGCGTATGTTTGAAAAAGCACCCCTGTTTTTCACTTCTTTGCTGAAAAAAAATTTATAATTAATTTTTTTAGCAAAATGTGGTAAATTGGCATATAAAACATCTCAACGAACAAAATAAGACCAAAATCATTGAAATCAACCGAGTAGTTTCCGAGATTAAGTGTCCGCCATTTGAAAAGAAGTAATTTCAAGAAAAACGCGCTTAAAGTTTTTACTTTAAGGTTTTTAAGGTTCAAGTTTGTTACAAATTTGATTGATAAGGTGGTCAAGTACCTAAAAGATGAACTTTCAAAAAGCACGATTTCAAAAGTATTCAGTTTTTTCTAATGCCAAATCATGGATACTGTTTCCACCTTCTTTGAGTAGATACAAGTCAAATATCAGATCATTCTGCCAGTGTTTTTTTTTTTTTTACAGCCTTTTGAAAGTTTGACTTTAATACTTACTTACATACATAATATACGCGAGGAAACTTTTCTTTTTATACATAGAGTATAAAATGATTCTAGATTAAAAAAAAATTATATATATATATATTTAACTTATGAAATATATGTAACATAAAGAATTGAATTGAAAATAAAAGTAAAAATTACTGATACATTTCTAAAATACACCTTAGATTTTTTTAGTATATAGGTTTGATATTTATGCTAATATTTAAATCATTCGAATTAGAGTCTAAGTTAATTAGACTTTTAAAAAATTAGATTGTTTTGGGCAAAAGTTTTGTGAAGTACGTTCTAATACTTGTTTTATCTAAATTTTTAACTATTATAATTTCAAAATTGTACATATTTTTAAATATTATTTATTATTCAATAATTTAAATTAAAACATTACTTATATTGTATTATAAGAAAACAATAGTTTTGAAATGATATCATCCATGATTGTATAAAGAGGGGGGGGGGGAGGGAAAAAAAACCTTTTTACAGTCCATTGCGAGGGAAAAAATATATTTCATTGTTGTATTATTTACAATTATTTTAATTTTTAAACCGTCTATTCAAGTATCTCCTTTTTTATACTTATTACTTTTGCTTTTGTTACAAAAATTAATTGAAAAATCCTGTAATTTAAACATGGACTCCGGCAGGATTATTTTGAAGACGACGTAGAACATACGCAAGAGGGTGCAATATGACATAACTTTGTTTAAAGCTTGATTTTTAAAAAAATTAAACTAATTTATTGCTGCAAATGTTATTTAATAGTTGTGCATTTAAATGAATAATTTAAAACCAACATTATACGTATTTTTTTTAATTTTACTACTTTTCCCCTTTTTATTTTTCAAACATCAGCCTGTCATGGATCTAGGGGGTGCAAGTGCATCCCCTAAACCCTTACTGGCATGAACCCTTACCCCATGAATTTTACGAATGTAATTTTGACAATTAAGGCCATAGAAATGTTGAGAACTTTTAATTTCTTATGTTTTTAATACTTTGGTTCGAATTTTGTTTATTCAACTAGATAATGCGTTTAAAAATATGTGATATTTTTAACGATGAAACCAGTGTGCTTACCAAAATAATGCAGTTGCGTTTTCTAAGAACATTGCCTTATTTCATTCACACACCTAATGTTTTAGAAACAAAAAAAGTTTTCTGAAAAAAATTATTAATATTTTAAATTCAACTTCCAAATCTTTTCATGAAAATATTTATAGCATATGAAAATATATCGCCTTTCCAAACCATTAATTTCACTTATATTAGTTTAAAAGAGTGTAACTATTTCTTTCCTTAATAAAGGTTAACAAATATCCTTATCAGTTTTAAATAGTTTGATGATTTATAGATAAATATTAAACTATTCTTGATATTAACTTCACTATTAAATTTCACTATATTTTATATACGAGTTTGATTCTATAATTTTTATTTTGTATAATTTTTTTTTATCAATATGAATGAAAGTCGAGTAAAAATTATTTAGCTATTGACAATGTTCAAAGTAAAGAGTCTGAAACTACAAGTTGAATGCAAAATATTAAGGTTTATCATTGAGGGGCGTTGGACGTAAAATTAATCATTTTGAAAATTTATTACCAAATGCATTTTTTTAAAAGGTTTTTATGACAATGTCCTTTTTTGTAGTATTTCTTTTTAAAATTAAAAAAAGATTATTAGTTTCAAAGATCGTAATGCGGATCTTCGGAATCTATTTGTGTTATTTTATTCATTCAAAGTTATAATTTATGCTTTCGTTTTATCGGGGATCTTAAAGTTACCGTTTGCTCATTTTAATACGTAGACAAGTGCTTACATGCCATGTTTTTTCTATTCAAAATCTGTTTAAACTTGATTACCCAGCAAAGATTTAAAATTACTAAATTTCTTACTTGAAAACGACACATAATTTATCACAAGTTCAATTTCATGAAAGGACACATGCAATTTGTTTGCTGTTTATAATAAAAGCATTCAAAGACGAAGCCTTAAGGTAACGTTTGCATCAGGGGTTTTCTAATTATTATTATTGTTTTAAGTTTTGAATCATATTTGTGTGGCCATTATTTCAGACCTTGTTTATATTAACGCTCCAGTGCTCTGCACGCGGAATAAGTTCGACGACCCGTAATAGGAGACTTTAATGAATGCGCCATGCACGTGAATTGTGTTAAACGCGATTTAAACATTAGATACTGTGAATATTCACATTATATTGTAAACATATCCACGCGTTTGGCTTTTTTTTCCCGGTGATTAAATACTAACTTGCTAAGTAATTTAAAGGCATTTACTCGAGCTAAAATTTAAATCGCACACAGTGTGTAATGATTTAAATGAAATTTAGGCTGATAACAACTCATTCAAACAGCATTATTATATAAACTAGCAGCATGACCTGGTGTTTCATAAGTTCACTCAATTTCTAAGTGAAGGTTTTGCTGTTTCGTCTCACAGTAGCTAAAAACGCATTGTAGGCATACGCATAATATTATATAGCTAGAAGTATTAAAATAAAATAAATTGCAGATAATATCTGTATTCCAGAGGTATGGAACACTATCTGAGTTTTTTTCGCTTTTAAAGATACGATTGCAACATCGCGTTCTTACAAGATGTATACAAAACTATCTAAATTATTTTTCGATTTTCAGTTTGGTATTGCGACATTACGTGCTCTTCATATTTTTTCAAGAAGTATACACTATCTAAATTTTTTCGATATTCAGGTTACGATTTTGACATTGCGTGTGTTTCGGGTTCTTTCATGAGGTTACAACTAGAGGTCGGCAATATATCGATACGACGATATTTCTATCGATACTTAAAAAAAATATCGATAGTAAAAATATCGATACAAGTCACCGATATATCGACATTTACAAATATTTTAAGTTTTTTGATGACCGTTTTGTAGTTCCATGTCTTTTTTCGATTTTCTTTATTCCCTTTTCAAAAACTTCAAAATTAAAGTTTGGACTTGGCTGAGAAACAATTAAAATGGCACCCTAACCAAAAAGAAAACATAATGTAATGGAAAGATAAGATCATTTGTTAGTAGTCATTAACAAAGTGCCGTTTCTGCTACCAACGTGTTCCTGGAATTTGTATCTAATATTAAATATTAAAAACATCTCTATCACCAAAATATGCGATAAACTACTTTTCAAAATTTCTTCTTTAAAAATAAATATGAATTTATGCATTGACATCCAAATGTATTTTATTTATTCTGATTGATAATATAATTTATTCATAAAAACAATTTTTATAATTTATTTATAATTTTTTTTTTATAATTTATTTATTAAAACAATTTTGCCATGTATTCATAAAGAGTAGAAATTTGCCCCGAAAAACTTCGTTTCTGACAAAATTGAAAACAAAATTTTAAAAAGAAATCATGTATCAATTTATCGATATCGTCCTCACAGTCTACGGCCTTGAATCGATGGGTCTTCTCTTCCTGTATCCAAATATACCAAAAAGTGTTTTGAGCACATTTTCACTCTAAGCCAACGATATACTACTCTCATTTGATGTTATAAATTATATACATTTATTTAAATGTGTTCGTGCATAAAAAGAAAACAAAAACAGACTGCTCCTATACGGACGGGATAAAGAAAGAACTTGATAGAGACATTTAAAGCGGGGCAAATTTGTTACATAGCACTCATCCGTTAGAAACATTGTCATACCCTAGTTTTTAAGGTCGAATCGATGGCTTTCCTGTGAAATGATGCAGAACTTCTCTCATTCGACTTAGCGTCACCTCTTGCTTAGTAACGCTGAAGATTCAGCGATGCGATAACAAGACCAAAGACACTTAATATAAAAAAGCTGAAAAATTAGAAGGAAAAAAAAGAAGATTTAAAAGCAATTTTGAAGGTTGAGCGATTTTCTTTTAGGAATGTTTGTTTGTTGTACGTTCGTGAGATTGAAGGAGAATATGATATAATGTAAGAAAGGTGTTTTGTTTTTAAAAAATTATGATAAGGAATTGTTTTTGTTTATATTGTTTATTAAATCGAGACATAGTTCCTAGATAGGAGGAAAGTAGTTTACTCTTGAATTCTTTTTAAATGTTAGAATGTAAATAAAAGTTGTAACGTTTAAAGCTAATTTAATCATTTAAATTATGTTTATATGGTGTGATAGATAGTTTTGTGATGAAATCGTCTTGTTTTTTATTAGAACTGCATTGGAGATAACTATATTCATATGTACTGGATGACCTTGTGCAGTACATTTTTGTAGAGGTGTTGTGTGTGTGTGTGGGGGGGGGGGGGGTAATGGATTGTCGTTGTATACTGTTACTTATTTCAGACCTAAATTAAAACTGCAATAATTTTGCAAAATCATTTTGCACGTTAAAAAAAAATATATTTTTAAAAAAATTACATTATCAAATGTTATTTGAAATAGTTCTTTGGATGGAATTGTTTCGTATTGAGATGAATTAATCTATCCATTTCCCTTTCGAATAGCTTTTTCTTTACACAAAATTCAACACTACCCTCACCAATGAATTGGGAACAAAATCAAGAAGAACTGGGAAAAGCAGAAACTATAGCGACCAACTTCATCCTGGGCGCATTGAATTTTTTTCAGAGGCAAATAGCATACATTCTTTCCGAAAATTTTTTTATGGGCAAAAAGGAACTTTTGCGAAGAAGAAAACATTATTAAATATAATTTTGTAAAAAATATTTCAAACAAAGTCTGTGAAAAGGTTGCGTTTGCTTTCGATTGTTGTTGATGATAGCAATGAAATATAGGTCAATTTGAGTTATACTAAGTAAGACGCAAGGAGTTCGACGATTGCAGCTTGTTTCAGTACTTGGATTTAATTCATATATCCTATATTAATTCCTATATTAACTTCCACAGATTTAACTCCACAAGAATATGAAAATATAAAAAAAAAAAAAAAAAGGGGGGGGGGGGGGGGGAAGTAATATATTCAAAGCTTCAATAGAAGAAATTGAAGAAGTTTATTGGATAGATAACTCTACTTGTGTCAATTTACTGCGATTAAAATATAGTCTAATTAATAATGTACTTACGGATCAGTCCATAAGATCTTCATCAGATTTCGATGATATGCCAGTAATAATGTTTCCCTGTAATGGAAGCGCAATTCAGTTTTCCTCTTGCAGCTTTTCATTTCTTCTTGTAACGTAATAATTCAAAGCATTAGAATGTTGTGAGATCTCGGTAATTTTTGCTATCAGAAAAATTCATGTCATTTTCAAATTCATTTTATTTTTCATCAAAAATGTGAGTGTTTGAAATGTTTCAAAACGCTCATATTTTTTGGTCTTGTTAAGATCTTGCTACGACCCACCAAAAGTTTACTCGGGACCCACCACATAGACCTCGACCCACAGTTTTGGAAATGCTGCGCTAGACAATTCATGCAGTGGTGGCATTTAGGAACCAAAAAGTGTTAAGGAGATAGACATTTTGTTAATATCGCCGTCAAGAATACTAAAAGTTCAATTAAAAATCAGTTCAACTGGCTCTTACTTTGTGGCCTACCAATAGTCACCATGGTTGGCCAATCGTGAGAGTAGAAACGGGTAAAGCTGCCGAATACTATAAGGGTAAAATGCGAATAGGGCTTTCTAAAGCTCTTCTAGACTATTTGTGTTTAATAAGCAAATTAACAAAATTAATTAGCAAAAAAAGTTATCTGTTTGCAAAATGTTATCATATTCCTATGAAAATCTCAAAATTGAAATTTTTTAGATGATGCGTCACTTTTCCTACAATTGTTACAGATATTTTTAAGCTATTTGAAAACAAATTTTTCTTTTGAAAACTTTAAAGAAATTTGTTTTTAAGAAGGCTTGTATTTCTTCTGAGAAACACAAAAAGCCCTTTCAAGTAAATAAAAATGTAGGCCATATTCAACATTCAGTTAATCGAACCATTTCTAATCGATCCAGTAAGACCTGACCATAGGCTAGTGAAGCGTCTAAAAGATTATCAGAACAGAATCCGAAAAATGCTCTTAACCTTTTAAGGATTAAGAACATCTGTTGAAAGGAATGTTATATGTGTGCATAGTTGGTAAATAACCAGCATGTCATGTTCAAGGGACCCCCACCCCTAAAATGACGTCATGTTGCTGCCATATCTCCTTTTAAAAAAATTAATTTAATTTATTTTGAATTAATATTAAATTTTTTGAAAAGTGTATATTTATGTAGTTTTGAAGTTAATTCAAATGGATTTAAGTCCACCTTATTGAAAATTAACTTTCTTGGCCAAAATGATCTCGAATGACTGAAGCTATATATTTTTTTTAAACTTTGGATTGAAAATAAAAGGCACTGCTTAAATTTTCTCCGCAAAAGTGAAATTATTACGTCACGAAAGCGATTACCCCACCCCTCCTCTATGTTAAGGTTCATCACGTTGGACAAACTCCCCTCTGCGCGTGAAATAATTTTTGTATATCCCTATACATTTAACTACTCGGACATATAATTTCAAACATCCATGAAGTAACTATTAAAATTTTACGGGAAAAAGAGTCATAATTTTTTTTTTCAATTTAAAGTTAATAAAAATTAATACTATTTAGAAAATTTTATTTACCAAGAATCATTAATTTTGTTAATCTGCAATAAGTTGAGAAAAATTAATACGATTTACAAAACTTTATTACCAAGAATCATATTAATTAAAGTTAATCTGCAATAAGTTTAGTTTATTCTGAATTAATTCCAAAAAACTAAGTATTTTTATTACTTTCATAAACAGAGGTTATGGTGAAATTAAATTTTTAGGAAGGGAAGGGATGGTAGCAACGTGACATAATATAAGGGGAGAGGGTCTATCAAATGTAACTGAGCGCGACGTTGGGGGAGAGGTTCCAAAAAGTCACAATTTTGCGTTATGTAATTGATGTATGTCCCGAGATGGGTAAAAAATATTTATCCAGCCCTCCCCTCCCGGAATGAAAGTCTAGATATGGACTTGTTTTACCGTCAATTTAAATTAATCTTTCTTAATTAAGCTTCTAACGATGCTCTTGTTAAATCTCGTTGGTTATGAAGGCTACTTTTTTCTTCTCCCCCCCCCCCCCCCCTTTTCTTTTCTTGCTTTGTTTATAAAATTTTATTCATATCAAGTGTATGATATCAAAACTAAGGAAGTTTTCTCGTTTATAGTTATCGATGTAGCAGTGGGTAAGGCTCCCATGCAGTCAAGCCTTTCAGGTAATGGAATCCCACAGAAAGCCATAGATGGGAGCACAAGCACTTTCTTCAATCCAGACACGTGCAGTATGACCCAGACTGAACGATCCCCATGGTGGTATGTTAATCTCCTGGAACCCTACATGGTTCAGTTGGTGCGCTTGGACTTCGGAATGGCTTGCTGCTGTAAGTGCACACTGTAATAATATATTTAGGTCATATTTAGTGTATTTTTACATTTGGGGAAAGAAACCAATTTCAGAACAGTTTCCTTTAAATATCAAAATAGATGCTAATCCGAGACTTGAAGTATAGAAAAATGCAGTTAATTAGTTAATTGTCTATTTCACTGAGTCGTGAATGTTGGTTGAGTGTTATTAGTACTAATGTCAAATTCTATTCTGACTGCATGGTAGCGTACTTGACAGTAAAATAAGAATATTTTATTAAATCTACAAGAATAATTGAATCGAATAGTAAAGTAGCTTAGAAAACATAACATATTTGTTTCGGTAG
The DNA here is from genome assembly GCA_963978545.1 of Linyphia triangularis. Classification (NCBI taxonomy): domain Eukaryota; kingdom Metazoa; phylum Arthropoda; class Arachnida; order Araneae; family Linyphiidae; genus Linyphia; species Linyphia triangularis. The sequence continues at coordinate 59,498,243 of OZ021721.1, forward strand.
GTAAACAATTTTTAAATGAAAACTTCTAAAACCGAATGGGAACCGCAGGATTATTTGCAAAGGGGTGCGCAACCTACAAAAAGAGAGCGCAAGGAAACTTAAACTTTCAGTTGCAACCTTGATAAAAGTTCATTGGATTTTTTTAATGAAATGTTAAAAGTTAAGCATATTATGAAGTATATATTAAACGTCACTCGGCTTCTTCTTTCTGTGAACTTTAATACTTTTCTCCAAATTTTTGAATGTCAGGGGGATGCAAGTGCATTCCCTTGCACCTTCCTGGTGGAGCCCATGAACACCGAACTTCATCCCTTTGAAGAAATAAAACTAGTTTATTTTTTAAATTGACTGAAAATGAATATCTTGTTGTCTCAAAAGCATATACAAAACGTTTTAATATTCAATCTTATGAAAATAATGAAGTATAATGAAATATTTGTAGCAATTGCATTTTTATTTAAGCCGTTAAATGTATATATACTTTTACAGCTAACAACCGCCCAGCAACTATAGTTGTAAGGGTTGGCAATAACAGGCCGGACTTAGGAGTCAATCCCATCTGCAATAAGTACACTGGTTTTATAGGTAATAACTTTTTTTATTATGAAAGTTAAAAGCCTCAATGAATCATTTTATGTTCACTTAATTTTTAAAATTGATCGAAATAAGGCGTAATACAAAACGTGATGTACACTACTGTTATGTTATGAAGAGCTATGTATGTAAAGAGCTATGCACAGCATTATTAACTACTTGTATCTATGAAAGCACATATGGATCAAAGTCTTCAATTTAACAGAATTTTTTTATTTACTATTTAAAACAGTTTATATCAGAATATGTTTTATAACATTGCTATCAGTAGCGTGTGTTTTATTTGTGACCTTTTTCCTCTGTAGAGGTTGTAAAAAAATTCAGAATATAATTGACAATGAAAATAATTCTATATTTTTATGATCCATTACCGTATTTTGAGCAATATTGTTATCAACACTGATTACATATCTCTAATACTTAAAGAAACAAAAGCATAACAACACTTTTGTGACCGTCTATATAGTGCGTGGCAGCTAATTAATGATTCTGCAATTCTTCTTATTTTTTCAGAAAACAAGGATTACACTTAATTCCTTTAATTGCTCTTAGGAAAAGATACAGGTCTAGAAATGGTCATTAGAAAAAGCTTTTCTAATAGCGATTTAAATACTACTGCTAAGAACAACATACGTTTACTTTATTTTTGAACCTTGTGATTGAATTCAGTCATGTTCTTGATTGATTCCTTGAAACATATTACATCTTACTGTAAGCTACGTTATTTATCAAAAACCTTATGAACATTATATTACCTTCTTTACATTAAACTCTTAATTGTTTACAACATATTATAGCTGTACTATGATATGTGTGGTTTCCATTAACTATATTTTTAATGTTTGTATCATATTCATTTTCCATTTATGTTTTATTAATATTATAATATTGTAAACACCCGTTGGTAATATAAAGTTATGGTTTTTGAAATCCTTATTATTGAAATTTGTTTCAGAATATAATATGTTTGTGTGTTATTATATTAATGTTACAGAGGAAGGACGACCACTGTTTCTTCCTTGTACAACTGCCATGCCTGGTGCTTTTGTTAGTGTGTATTTAGAGGATCCGCCATCAAATCAATTGTCAATATGCGAGGCATTCGTCTACACTGATCAAGGTGATTATTAAAGAAATATGCCATTCATTATTTTATTTTTAGTTGTTAAAAACTTTAAATACATAAACTCAATCTTCATAAATACTATTTTTAGTGTTCTGTTATTTAAAAAGTTTCCAACTTCAAATAAATGTTTTAAGATTGGTTGTATTGAAACTTAGAATTAAAATAAAAAAAATTATTTGTAAAATTTTTATCAATAAGAAATAGAAATCCTGCTTTACGAGGCACGATTTATGTTCTTTGGTTTTACTTGTTACATAACTATATACCCCATAAAATAGATTTATAATTTGAGCTGCCTACTTGCAAAATCAACTGTGTAAAAAATGAGTTAAGATCCCATTTCGTTTACTAATTAGGATTTGTGCATCAGTAAAATTTTTAATAATAAAAGTCCGAAGCAGTAAATATTTTCTGAAATCTAATTTTTTTTTAGCTCACTCTGTTAATTAATCAGAACTTGTTTCCGAATGGTATTTTGATATTCTAAGAAGAAGTTTAGCTATGAGTATGCATTTCTAAAAGTTACTTAACTCGAAAACCACCAAAATATGAACTGGTACCTTTTCAACAAATTACAGATAATATAACATGAACCAAATATAATTCCTGATATAGAGTTTCTAAGTTATTTTTTTCTCCCAAATCAAAGCCGTTCCTATCGAACGTTGCCCATCATTCCGTGACCAACCCTTGGGAAGTACAGCAACATATAATGGCAAGTGCTACATCTTCTACAACAACCAGCCAAGGAATCTATTGTCAGCAAGACGCTTCTGCGAAGTGAGAGGAGGAAATCTCATTGATGAGACCAGTCCAGCACTGCAAGGATTCCTTAGCTGGGAATTGTTCCGGAGACATCGAAATGATCCCAATGGACAGTACTGGCTTGGGGCAGTCAGGGATCCAGCTGATCCAAATAATTGGAAATGGATCAATGGTGAGAAAGATGATTAAGTTTATGCTTTCAAAATGATTTTATAACTTTCAACTTATTCTAGTTCCTTTCTTAGATCTTCATTTTTATCAGAAGTAGAAATCGGAACTACGTTTTGTTTAATTCTGCTGCCATTGTGTCACCACTAATTTTTATGATAAATTAAATAATACTAATCATATAAAAAGCGAATTTATTCTATTATATAAATTTTTAATAGTTTTTTAATTTGCTGTGCAAATAATCAGTTGTTATTTAACGACATTGAAACATTGATATGACTGCGTTGATATGATAACATTATTAAATTAAATCTTATACATTGAATATTGTCTATACATTTAATCATTTAATATATTATTTTACAGCAGCTCATTTAACATTCAATACATTCTATCTTGAAGAAACTCATTTTTCCCAATACTTTCACACAACAGGAAACAGTGAACTAATTTTTTTCAATTTGTTTTTTCTATGGTGAGAACATTTAGAAAAATAGTTTTGAAAAAAATTCTAGCGACAATATCTTTATGTAGTGAAAAAAAAATTGTACATACAAATGGAAAAACTTAAAAATTGCCAGGATAACTATTTTAAATAAACTTATAATGAATAAAAATCTTTTTGTTTCACCAGATGTTAAAAAAAAGATGTCTACATTTTCAATATCTAGAAAATATCATTCAATATATTTTTTTATATTGATGAATTACTTAACTTTTAGGCAGTAATCAAGCATATGTATCCTCATTATATGTACACATGAGTGCCAAGTTAGCCTTTATAATGCTTTCAATGTTCAAACTTTACTTGAAGAATGTCACTTTTTTATTTAATGGAAAAATATTACAAGCAAAGTGCAAAGTTCTTTAGTAAATAATTTTGAATTTAAGAAATGAATTATCAAAGTTTTGATTCTAGGGGTTGAGGCGTTTAGAGTGCGTTTATTATAACCAAGTCAAAGATGCTGTAGCATTTTGTTCAAATTAAAATTTACTCCAAAAAACCTTAAAGTAATTTTGCAATATATAATAAATCGAAAAATTAAGATATTATTTTAATTTTTGTAAAAAAATATTGCTGTTAAAGTATATATTTTATAGTACTAAAAGTGACTTATCACCATTTTAGCTTCAATCCTCCACTAATTTAACGAGACGCTTGTAAAAGATTTTGTCCATCCATCTGTGTGAAGTCAACATTTACAGACAAAACTACGATAGTTTCGGACGTATGCGATTTGTCAAACGAAAGGTCTCATCAATATGAGTCCCCATAAAGAAATTCAACCGGAAGTTACGACCTGAAATGGCGATCGGAAGTCATTTACCGATTCGATAAGCATGGACCAGTGGCGGCTGGTGCAGGGGGCCAGGGGGGGCCCGGGCCCCCTCACTTATTTCAACCCTGGCTCCTTTTATATATAAGTTTGATTATATTGTTTTGTTGTGGAATTTCTTTAAAATAATATTAATATAAGCTTAAAACTTATTTAAGCTGATATTAGCTTTACACTTATTAACTATTGTGCGGGAGCAAAAAATTTCTAGGGGGAACAAAATGATCCCTTATTCGAACGGCCTTGAACTTGAAACTAAAGGTCGTAGATAAGAGGATCGCATAACGTTGAGACTTTCACGTGACATCCTGGATTTAGCAAAGGGTTTCGCTATACCATATGGATATCAAATTACAAGAAAACACCCCCGATCGCTCCTTTCAGGAGTGGAATGGAATGACCGAGTGTTCCAGAGACGGCTATCGCACGATTCTAGTGTAAAAGGCGTGAGGAAATTGTCAATGATAAATATCCATTGTGAGATTATTATTTTTTTTTTAATTTGCTATTTATTTTTCAAAATCTAAGAGTAAGATTTTATTTGCAATTTTTTTTGTTTAGATATTTACTTTTTTTCCGAAAGATGTTTGAGTACTTAAATAATCGTCTAAATGATGGGAAGAGTGATGATTTGTCTCACCTCTCACACTGATATTTGACATCGTATTCAATTATTAATGTAACTCATACTCCGATCGGACCGATACCATCAACAGAAGAATTTGTATTCAGACAATTAAAATTTTTATTATTCTCAAAATAATTGGTTTCACTATAATCCATCCATTGTATATCGAAACATCTTTTCTTTTTTCCAAATATAGTCTTGTAAAATGTAAATAAGGCAAACCTAGGTACTGTTACTGGAACAAATCTTCATGAACATGTAGATGTAGTTTGGAATCTGAATCGTGAACCTATACTCCCTTTAAAAAACAAATCATGACAATAATTTGAAAATATCAAATAAAGTTTGTACATTTTTAAAATTACAGAAACGACATTTAGTCGTACCAGTTAGTATATGTATATATGAAAAGGAGAGGATATAATTTTCAAAACAAAGTCTGTGACAACTAAAGAAATTAAAAGTTTATAGCGAGTTCTATGTTTACACAACTTCTTTCCAAAATATCAAGAATCATGACCAAACACTTATTTTTAATTATTGCCAAACTCATTGACCAGAGGCAATATACTTAATTAGCGTGTCACCAGATCGAGCCCCTTCGGGTGCTCAGCAGACTGATTAGACATCTCAAATTTGAGATGGCATTTTTCCCTTGAAAGATCGCCTGGACGATGTTTTCCCTTGATAGAGGAACTAATATCATAACTAATGATGTTTCGGTTCCCCTGTATTTTTTACAATATTTTTAATTGAGTTATTAAACTGATTTAGTTGTTTCTCCTAATTCTTTGTTTTCTTTTTCTTACATACAGAATTGAAATTGACTAACATCTGTTTTTATACTTTCAAATATTTTATGTAATTTGTATTTTAATTTACTACAATGATAATGTCAAACAGAATTCAAAAGCATTGTTTAACATCGTTCAAAATCATCACCTTAAATTATTCAAAAATCTAACTCTGCTGCCTTTATTGTACATAAAATTGATTTATGCTGTTGAAAATATTGATAATTTTTTACAGATTAAAATTTGTTACCTTCAAAATTAACTTTTACACTTCGTTCGATTGACATGGATTCATTTTAGTATGTTCTCTATTCTAATAAAAATATCAAATAATTATAACATGCTTTTCCTTACATGTTTAAGGATACTAAATGGATTAGGGAGAACAAAAATAATAGCTCTAACATCCCCCCTTCATTTTTTAATTTTACAGTTAGTCCCTTTATTGTCGTATTTACGGCTGATCATTATCACTGGTCAGGAAGCGCTCTTGGTTGGCTTCTCGAAGGGATCACCAGATCCTCAAAATACTTTCAATAAATATAAAACTACTATACTTTACTTTTTCCTAGGAATACACCACTTAATTTCTAATTTTCAAAAACAAACGGTGCAAGTACACCTTTTTTACCCTTCCTGGCATCGCCCATGCTCAAACGGAACGTCGTTTTTGTTACAACAATTCTTTTAAAGAAATATTTACTTTAATAAGGTTTATATTATTTAATTGTTTAATTAATCTTGTAGTTTTTTTGTTATATATATTTGAGTAACAATGACATGAAATTCATGTATTTCTGATATTAGTATGGTTTTTTTTCTCATGACATGCAATTGTTAATTCGGGCCCCCTCACTTTTTCTACCCACGAGCCGCCACTGGCATGGACTATAAATACTACAGACATGTGTCATATATTAGTTTGAAGAGATCGACAAGATTAGGAATATATAACGTAAAATTCATTCGGAAATTAAAATTACAACCGGATATGATTCACAATTCAAGTTAAATAGTGTTACAAAAGAAACTCTAGGGGAAGTTTAAACCTTAGCTTTAATAGTATAGAGAGGAATTGGGTATTTAAGTGACAAATTTCCTCGCCAAGTTTGTCATTAAATTTGCCAACATTTTTGAAAATAAAAAACTTCGAATTGGTAGGGGTTTTATTATATGATGTCAACCTTAATGGAGGGAGATTTCAGTCATTAAATGTCGTAAATTGTACCTGCGCGGTATCTGGGCCAGGTGTGGCACAATAAAATATGTGCCGAAGCGTTTTTTTGGTTACTATCACAATTCAACTTGTTTGTTATCAATACCTATGCAAACTTCAAACTTGTTTTTTATGATAGTCACTAGTTGAAGAATGCATTAGTTTTCATGCCAACTTCAGGGTTCCATATCTATACCTTGAAACAATAAAATCCAATGTCAATTAATTTAATATTGAGAAACAAACCGGAGAAGAGATTGCTCATTTGATCCAATGCTAAATATTTTGTTACATTAAACATCACTCCGAATCTAATACACCTACAATTTTGGGTGTTCTGCCGTAAAAATTTTTAAAAACATAAATTTCCAAATATTGTACAACATATTTTTAAGATTTTGGGTGCTCTTGTTTTAAGGTATAGATAATGAAATGTACCAAGACAAGACGTTGACTCCATGACTATTTCAGGTAAGACGTTTATTTTTATGTAAAAAGGTCACTTTAGAAACTACGATCGAAATTAAGGTATGTATGACGAAAAAGATTCCGTGGTTTTCGACTCACACCTGAAATGTGATTTATTAAATTGAATGTAAATGTTCATGGTAATTTATTTTTCAATGTTCATTTAGTGGATACAAATAAAATGAATTTAGCAATTACTCCTTCAGCTCTGTTTAAATTGTGCATTTTTAAATATTATCTTATTCTACTAAGGAAATGCCTACGTTTATTTGTGCTCTTGTATGTAAAGGGAAATAAACTCTAACATCTCTATTATTATTATTATTATTATTATTATTATTATTTTTATTTTTCATATTTTAGATGATTTCTCATTTCCTCATCCCTTATGGCTTAATTTTCTGGTAGCGTATTATAAGTACAATTTTTCATAATTTTGTCAATTATTTGAATAGGACAAGATGTCTCAGTTTCATTCTGGAATGCCCCAGGAACGAAAGAAAATTGCTCTAGATTTGATGGGTCCAAAGGCTGGCTCTGGTCTGAAACTAACTGCAATTTAAATTTGAACTACATCTGCCAACACAGTGAGTACATAATACCTTTCTTCAAACTATTTACTCATCAAAAATATTTTTTATTATCCTTAGGAATAAGTAAAATATTCATACTTTGATTTGTTACTCAACGTAGGTTATTTTGTTCAATCTTTATTACCATTAAGAATTTATTACATGAATATGAAAGATTATTTTGTCGAAAAAAATAGATATATCAAACACTTTTTACGTAAAATTTTTTTCCAATGCTTCGCGAGATTTTTTTTTCTTACTGAATCTGTCATAGCACCACTTTTTAATACCACATGTTATAAAGATTCCACCTGATTTGTTTACAGCCCGAGACACAAGAGGTTCGATCTCACGGTACAACAATTTATTTTTATTGTTTCATTTTTTTTTCTTCTTGATTCTAAATTTTCACCATGGAAACCCACGTCTCCCAAAGCATCCGCAATTTTAAATTCGTTTTCACCTTGATGCACTGCTGCGGCCTCTACCAAAAAATTTCTGTGCCCATTCATACACAAAGTTCAGGATATTGTTTATCCGTATGTGCACTATGCACGAGAGAAACTTGAAGGAAATTGTGGCAGATAGGCTCCTTACGATTATTGAGCTTCCTAGAGGAAGTTGTTAAGTAGTCTCCTATTTCGAGACGCAATTGTTGGGTAGTTTTCCTTTTGAAAAAGATCCCCTGGAAGGTATTCTCTTTTTGACATTTGCTGCCATTATTTGACGAGCCCATTTTAGCCCTTTTGTTGCTTTTGCGCATGAAAAATCCAAGACAAATATTTAATCTATACAAGAAAATATTATGATTCATTGATTGTTTTTTGTTTACGGTAAGTGAGAATAAAAATAACAGTTCATGTTAAAGCTTACCACTTGACAATACAAAACCTCAAATACTTTTTCAGAACCTTCTACTTGTGGTAAGCCGGAACAGCCTGCAAATTCAACAATTATCGCCCGCAACTTTGATATTGGCTCCGTCATTGAATACAGATGCAGTCCAGGCCATTTACTTGTCGGACCAAACATCAGAACTTGCTTGCCATCAGGATTTTTCACCGAATTTCCTCCGAAATGTCGATGTAAGTAGTCTTTAATAAGATACGCTTAAAAAATGTATTTGCTAATTTTAGCATTTCTAGAGAGAACATTTTTGGGGTGAATTCATTTCTGAGAATTAAGTTTACAAAGGATGGGATATTTCGCAGTATTTCTTCTATGTAATGAAAAAGCAGTTTTATAAAAAGATTCCTCTTTAATAAGTGAATAAAATATTCAGTTGTTTTCTGCGTGTAAAAGCCAGTAAAGTAGGAAGCATGGATGGAAAAGTGCCTCCCCCAGATCTGGAATTGGAGATTAATCTTTTGTTGAATTCAAATTTTGATACAAACTATTTAAGTTTTTATTATTATTACTTACTGGGCCAGGTAGCCAAACGCTGGTCAGAGTACAGAACAAAGAGTTCATTTCCCAGCTCTATTTTTAAAAAATGAGTATTAACGAGGAAAATTGTTAAAAATGGCTGCGTATCTCTATCTATTTTCTAGGTGTCTGCTGGGAGTTTCGGTGGTATTCTTCCATTTTGAGACATCAATGCATTTCTCTTGAAAGATATGTTCTAAAGCCCCTTAGAATTCAGACTAATGAATGAACCAGACGTTGTAACAATGATCTGGAGAAATAATACCTTCAGTGTTACTCTTACGTATAACAAAATATCCAACCACTAAACAAATAGACAAGGGGTACACTCAGATGTAAGCAGCCGTGCTTAGTTAAAAAACAATTTGCGATAAAAAGTAATACCTTATTCCATTTGAGATCTGTACAAGGAATGATTTCCGGGAATGGTTTCCGTGATCTGTGCAGGGAATGAATGATTATTGTGCAAAGAATATATCACTTTGATGAGAGTGGCATTGCATTGCAATTCGGCCCTGTATTACAATTTGGTGGAAATCCTACCATGTTAATAGAAAAAGAAAGCTATCGCAGTTGCCACTTCTAAGAGGTAGAAAAGAAGAAAAACCAAAAATAAATAAGGAATATGAATATCTTCTTCTACATCTTATATAGTCAGAACTCTAGATAAGAACATATAGCTATCTGGATTTGGATTAGTTCTGGTTGGAAAATGAAACATAAAGGGATTTTTTTTATTTGATAATGATAAAATATGTTATAAGATGGTTGATCAGATACAACTCTGTCGCTAAGCAGTGGTTTTCATGCTAATGAGTATGTCCTCTTTTTTAGACTTAGAATGTGGCACTCCGGCCAGTATAGCTCAAGGCAGCTATGTGCTCCTGAATGGCACTCGTCACTATTTGTCCACTGTGCAGTACACATGCGACGAAGGCCATGTACTGGTCGGACGAGGAAGCCTGGTGTGCGACGTAGATGAGAAGTGGAATGGTCCACCTCCACGATGTGATCGTAAGTGGATTCGATTATATTAACAAATAGGCGTTTGTTGAAACAAGAGAACTACAAAAAGTAATTTATTGAGGTGGTTATTTCCACATAGGGTATTTTTTCAGCCTCCATTATCATAAGGAAAAACCGATGACTAAATATGAAATTTTTATTATAGGGAAAATATAGATATATCTTTTAAGAGCATTTTCATAAAAATGTTTTGGTTAAGAGAATTACATTTTTTCAAAAGGAGTTTGTATATGTCCTCCTCGCTATGTATATGCCTCATAGCATGTCCCACATAAACCAAAGCTTGTTTTAAAAAACACATTCTTTTTTATTCGGTTCCAAAATACATCAGTAATAAATTTATTGTCAGAAAAAGTTTGCTTGTAGTTTACGTGTATGAAAAATATTGAACATTGTGCTTTAAGAAAGAAGCATCACTGCGCCAAAATGAATGTAGGGTGAATCCTTCAAACAAACCACTAATGTTCATATAAAACTTTTCAAGAACAAATTAATGGTTCTTGTATATTGAGATTGAATATGCCCCAATATATAATACAACTGGTAATTACTTGACTGATTTGTATGAACAGGGTTATACGTTATAAAACAATGGTTTGTAGGAATATTCATGTGTTAAGGGCATATGAAATTCTTATTATGTCTTGTGAATTTCTTCGAGTGTATAGGTAAGACTACAGCTGATAGTCATAGTTATATTTTATGTGCAATTAAAACAGATCATTTTTAACTTTTTTCTGTTATTCGGTTAAAAAAGAAGTGATTTGTGTCTTTTGGCTAATATTTATTGCCAGTTTTTCTTCACCCGATGTTGATATTTCATATTTCCTCGAACGTACATAGGTAGAAACATATGTTTGTTTATCTAGCCTATACTCACAAAATTATACCAAAAACAATATAATTACATAAATAGAAGGTTTTATTCTCAATTTTGAAAAAAAAAAAATTAAATAAAAAAAGTCACATTGTAATTTTCTTCTTATTTTGTTTCGATATTTATGGAATAGCTCTGTGCCAAATGTCTTTTTATATCATCCAATCAATTATTGTGTAGTTTTACGTTTCGAACGTACAGACAGATCGAAGAAGATTCTACAGGATGCACATCTTTCAAGTTTCTTGACTAAAGCCGTTTGGAGTTTTTAGTAATTGGAAGTGCTCTTAATTAGAGCCATTTAGAGTCTGTAATAATCAATAAACCTTCATAAAACACTCATACTACTGAGATCACAGGGAAATAATTATTAAAATAATAATAATAATAATAATAATAAATTTAAAAAATGTGTTCAGTAGTTAAAATTTTTGCAGAAGGAACTTCGAAGACAACAATTATAGTACAAATATTCAAAAGGATTATATTGTTTAATATTGATATAATTTTTTTTTATCTAAACTTTATTTACAACCTACCCGATATGGTTCAACCTATAAAGTTAGCTATTACATATGCAATTAAAGTGGTGTGAAAAAATTAACTGATGCTTGAGATATTATTTCCTATGATCTCAGTAATACGTACACAATCGATTGCGATCTGTTATTACAACAGGATCTAAATTACATAGTACAGTACGCAAAAAAAAAAAAAAAAAAAAAATCCGAATGATGGCTATATCTTCGGTTCTAATTATCATAGAATCTTGCGGTTTGTACCAAAATGTTTTGTTTACGATTTCCTGTATGTCTGATGTAAACGTTTTTTCTTATGGGGCTGTATACTAAGTAAATTTAACTCTATCTTTAAAAATTTCAATACGAACCCCTATTTTTTTATGTTTTCATTCGATTAAGAATACCTCATACACCAAATTTCAGTTCAATATGTCGAGAAAAACGTCACTCATGAGCGAAAATGTTTTGGCAGATATTGAGGGCAAATTTCTTATTGCGCGGAAGAATCGAACTTCAAGACGTAATCTATTACGCTGTCCTTTAAAGTGATCTTTTTTTGCATTTCTGCTAAAATATCGAGAACCAAAAGTCAAAATGGAATGAAAAAAATTCTGGAGGGGTTTTCGACCATGATAATTCTAATGGAAGCAAAAAAAAAATGTATGTTTCCATATAAAAATTTTTAAATCTTGTTTTATTAATCAATAATTAAGTATTAAAAAATTGTTTTATACAAAAGTTGCCTGTTATTTATGTTTAGCATCAAACAAACTATTATTTGAAATAAAAATTGCTAAAATATATAAAGATTTTATAGATAAAATATATAAGAATTTATGGCCAAAAAAACAAATTTTCTTTTTAACATTAATATGTCATTTTTTTTACATCATTTAAATTACTAACCAACGAAAATTATGAAATTTGGTATTTAGAAGTTTTTTTAGATTCTAAAGCTAAATATGGTATAATAGTATGGGGTTGCCATTAACTTTTAAAACTTTAACTTTAAACTTTTTAAAGTTTGGTTTAGTTTTAATATGTAGATGACCCCTCATGATAAAAAAAAATTATATGCAATTAATAAAGACCTTCCACAATTTACAACAGTACTGGACTTTTATTATTTAATCAATTAGAATACAAGATATAGCCATCGTTCGGATTTTTTTTTGCGTACTGCACGCATTCGTACATGATGTATATTGATATGAATTAGTACAAATATATTGATATGAATTAGTACATGTATATTGATATGATTTATTTTAAAATGCTAATTCAAATTTTCAATCATATTATAGATTAAATCTGTTAATGTACTGCTTTATCCTTTACAATTAATAAAATGTCTTTAACTAAAAATAAAAATATTTAATCACGAAGTTAAAATAACTCATTTCAATTTGAATAATTGTTAATTTAAATAGTTATATTTAAACAATTACTTTGAATTGTATATATTCATTTTGACTAAGTTGATAAAAAGTCTTTTATTTTAGCAAAATATTTATTTTTCTAAAAATTATAATAAATATATTGATTAATTATATATAAGAAAATTTTGTTTAAAATAAAAATATTTTTTTTAATTATATTATTAGATAATTTTTAGCATTTAGTGTCGAATCGAGCCTACTTCTCAAGACAGAAAAATATTTTTCTATTTTAGATCCGATTTAGCTTATTCTTAATTTTCCATATTTTTTTATATAAATTCATAATTATGCTATGCAAAAAAAAAAAAAAAAAAAAACCTAGAATGTATTATAAAACCGAGTAAATAGAAGCAGTTTTGAATTTCAGAAGAATGTTAAATAATTTTCACGTGGGGGGGGGGGGGGGGTACTTTACAAGTGTGGTTAATACCTTATATTTTTAATGACGGTCTATTCTGTAGGCCCTCATGGTCAAAAACATTTAATTTTTCTCCGTGAAGGCAAAATATTTTTTAAGCACTGTTGTTATGTCTTTAATAGCTATGTAACATTTTAAATGATAATCCATCCATTAATTATCAAAATAAAGCAATATAATTAATCTTTAAAAAAAAAAAAAGAAGAATTGGTTTTGCCAAATCACTAAAATGAAATAATTAGAAATGTTTTAAGCCACCATGGCATAGTTATAAAATTAAAGAAAGAAAGTAAAAGAGTAGTTTGCATAAGTTTTGTATTTATGGAAAAAATTTCGTCTCTCTACGCTTGCATGCTGAAATTCTATTGATGCTTGGGAACTTCCCAAGTGTTATTCTCATGTGGCGATGCACACGTATCTGGCACTTACGGTAAATCACATGGGTGAACCTCTCATATTCTCGCTTTGTATTTTGTCATATTGCACAATAGAAAGGTAAATCAATACATCTAAATGACTACATAAACTCATATATGTAAAAAGAAAGATAATAAAATAAAAGACTCACAGATTTTAAGAGGTAAAAGTGTGAGTGAGGTTTAGCCAAAATAGTTGGTACGTATACCGTGTGACCACATGTTGCCAGTGAGGATCCTCTTATCAGTAAGGGCGAGGAGAGTCTTTATAAGCAATATTTAATAAACTATCTTTGACGTCTTAACTTGCAAAATTTTCTTCGATTCATTCTCTCGCTTCTTTTGCTCGGTTTTATGGTAATTAAGTTACCTTTTCCTGTTGTGTTTTGCTCTTGCGAAATGAAAAATCCATTCAAACAAGCCAATCTTTTTTTTTTCAGCGTTTTATTGCAGACACCCTCCGCCACTCTTGAACGGCCATTTTGAAATGTCCTCCAATACTACTGTATTCGGAACAGTTACAAAATATTACTGCGACGATGGATTCGAAATGAAAGGAAAGGATACCATTAAGTGTGTGGCTAGTGGTTACTGGGATGGTGAACCACCAGTGTGTCTAGGTATTAAAATTATTCAAACTTTTCATTTATTATATTTTTCCGGGTATTTCAAGGGTACACGATTGCATTAAGTAAATAGATTGTTGTTGATAGTTTGGAATTCTCTGACGCAAGAGCAACATAGAAGCGATATTGCTAAGGGACATCGTTAGACTTGACTACTGGGAGTAGTCCCAAAGTAATAAGTAGTAATAAGTAAATAGGACTTCTTTGACGAAGAATATTTCGCTGTTCAGTAATGTAAGAATACAATCACGTTCGCGGTTCATTAACACGTAAAAAAAAAAAAATAATAATAATAATTTCATGATCGATCTTTCAAGTTCAATTTTTTTTATTAAATAGTGACTTGCTACTAATAAACAATTTTGATAAATTTCATTTAATTTTTTAAGATAGCATAAGCACTAGCAGAAACAAATCCAGAAGGGAGGAAAGGTCTAACCTTTTTATATAAAAAAATAAAATAAAATAAATATTTAGATTCTTTAAAATATTTTGTAAAAACAGCTTAATTGGAAATTGTGCCACACTTATTTAGTTTTGCTTACCAAAAATGAACATTTACGTTTCATTGTAACACATGCTTAGTTTAGATTTTGGAACTTTTTTATTTTTCGGGTCCTTTTTACCAGCAACAATCTACTAAAAAGTTGCAAATTTCCACGCACTTTTAGAACTAATGCATGGATTTTCTTACTTAGAGACAATTCCTTTTTCAAATTTGTCTCTTAAAGAATTTTAGCGTAGGTTTTGAAAAGAATTTATTTTAAAAAAATATCTTTTGCTCTCTATAATGAATAAAAAGTTCCAATGTCCTTAACAATCACGTTTCGGCAAAACCTCTGACTAAACACCAGTTACTTTAAGATGAGAATGAACTTATTGGGTGGGTAAAATTTTTTTTTACCTTTCAAAATGTATCCTAATCATCACTAATTTTAATAATGAAAATGCTACATTAAATTTTTAAAAAGCAGGTTTTACTCCCCATTTCAACAAACAAACAAACAAACAAACAAACAAGCAAGCAAGCAAGCAAACAAACACACACGCACACACACACACATAAATAAATAAATAAATAAATAAACAAACAAACACACACATACACACCTACATACATACATACATACATCAATAAATATTTGTCCTCTCTAGCCAATAATAAGTGTATTAACTTAGAAAGGCAATCCTTAGCAAAGTTCTAAAATACGCCTTTATATTGACACATAACTTGTTAATATATATTAATGTTTAAATGTTCAATGCTCTATAAAGAGATTTCATAGTTTCTTTATTTATTTACGACACATTTAATTTTGCTGTTCTAAATTTCTAGTTCAATTAATGTTTAAGCACAATACATCAAGAATTGGATGAAATTTTATCATTCTTTAAAGCTCAGGAAATGTTGTGATTATCGAAAATAAAAAATAAAATGTTTCTTTACTTATACTCTTTAGCTAGAAGGAAAATGTACAAATTCAATTTTTTTTCGTCTTTAATACGTAAGCAGGCGCGTACTGACCAAAAGGTTATCCAGGGTAATCACTGGGCCGGTTAGTGTCTGTAAAAAATGGACCGGTCCGGTACAGAAGCTCTTTTTTTTTAGTTTTTTAATATTTTTCTCAATATAAGTAGTTGCTTCGCTTAACGTGTTTTTTTAAGTCTAATGCATTCACATCTCAAGTACTCCCATCAAAATTACAACAATTCAGGCTACGGAATGTGTCACCCAGTCTAATCCATGAGTTGGAGAGTTTTGCGTTTCACGTTAAAGGCGTTGAGGTACAGTTATGGATAAATGGGAAGGACAGAATTACAACTCGAGTTCTTTCACTATATTTCCTCACAAGAATCATTTGAATACGGCTAATAAACAGTTTCTCCGTCATATGATTTTGAAAATCAGACATTTTTTTTTTATATGACCATAAATTATTTTGATCCTAGTCAGGCTATCTTGTTACGCTTTTGTGCTCAAAATCATTTTGATATTTTATTATCAGATTTTAGAGCGGTTATTTTTTTATTATTAGATATTATGCTAGATCGCAGTTAATGATATAGGTGGATTGTTTTATATGTATTGGTATCCAATGTTTTGGGAAAATTTATAGTTTTTCTTTTTCCGTGGAATTATTATTTTCCTATGGAATATACACTAAAAATTCATTCACATTTAATTACAATCTAATACACTTTTGTACTCAGAAGTAAGCAATTCAAATATATAGTACTTTATTTTTATAAACTAATCTTTATCATTCTTCTCAATTGCGAGTGAAAGCATATATTGCTGTAATATTTCCAAAAGATTTTGGAAATACTACAGCACTACTTTGGAAATACTACATTTCTTAATTTTAAATTCATATATAGATACTGTTTGATTCTATTAAATGTTTAAGTAACGCTTTAAAATAAAAAATGGTTCAACAATTATATGTTATGTAATAAATGCAAATTTAAAAATGTCAATAAATTAATTTATCCAATAAAATTTAAGTTGAAAATTAGTACTATCACGGCTAATAAATTTGCATTTTTTAATGTATATATATATTTTTTTATCTTAAAGCTAAAGAAGAAAATAAGCAAACAACATATGGCTCTGCTGCAGAAGACAGACAAAAAGCAACACCTCCCCAAGACAGCTACCCACCCGTATCATCTTCATCAACCCGTAATATTCCATTGGAAACATCCACATCCAACTATAGACCATCGTCTCCGAACTATAACTCCGTAGTAACATACATTCCTGACAGTAGCTATCCATCGCCTAAATTACCACTTGATAGACAACAAAACCCATCATCCGCTATCCACATACCATCCCCAACTCCACAACCAACGCGAGTGTCTTCAGCATTTACTACTTGGCCACTGAACAATGTCACCGAGAAGAATCTTCCATCATGGACACCTCCGCCTCTCGAAATTATACCAGCTGATGATCTAGAAGAGTCCTTTAATTTCCTTGAAGAAGCCCCCAGCAATCGAATATCAAGCTACGAAGATGCACCAGCTAATAAAATACCAGATTTGCAACCAAGTCAGCATCACCCATCAACTATATCTAATCCAGATCGCCATTCACCAGTTTCGACATCTTCAGCATTCCCATCGCATAAACCCACACAAGACACGCCGATTGTGACTGTCGATGACAACCAAGTAAATAGTTTAAATCCCTACAACAGGAATGACAAAGTTAAATATGGCAACAAACATGATGGAAAATCACTCAATAGTGCTCAAGCTAAGCTAAATATGGGTAAGAAAACCTTTTATACTCCCTAATCCTTCTAATTTCTTTTTATGATAGTAACGAAAGTATTAGGAAAGACTGCAATAATAGATATGGAATATACACTCCCTTCCAAAAATTAAGCACGGAGGTAAAATGCAAAAAAATGGACAAGTACTACTTTGGTTAACACGAAATGCTGCAAGTAAGTAGCTCTATGTTTATGCCTGAAACAAAACAAAAAATTACAAACAGAGATAAAAAAAAAAAAAAAAAATGTTGAATTTTTATAAATTATAAGATGACGTCATATTTGCGTCGTTAACAAAATGATGTTTAAATTCAAAACAAACAACAAAACCGACATTAATAGGGTATGTGAGCACCCCTCACCTGCATACAAAGTGTACAGCTTGTGATCATGCTTGTTACGAAGTGATCATGATCAACCTCCGCAGAGTCCAGTAATCGCCATTCCTTTTGTAGGGCAGTTTCGAAATCTATGAGAGTGGCTGGAGTTGGGAAACGTCTACATACAGCATGGCAGAGGGCATCCCAAAAATTATCAATTGGATTAAGGTCCGGCGAGTTAGCCGGCTACTCCATACGCGCAATCCCCTCACTGTCCAGAAAGTCGTCATCGATGGTAGCTCTATGGGGACGAGCATTATCGTCCATTAAAACGAAAGGAAGACCAACTGCTGCAGCAAACAGTTTCACAATAGGATCTAAGACTTAACCTCGATACCGCACAGCCGTCACAGAGCCTCGTCTGAAGATGCGCAGGTCGGTGCGATATCCCAGTGAAATCCCTGTCCAGACCATGGTCGTTCCACTGCGGAGTACGTTATGTTCGGTAATGTTCCGGGACCAATTGCGTGTGACTTGTTCCCTCCAGACCCTTATACGCTTATCATCGGGTTGGAGGGCAAATCTGGACTCATCTGAGAACATAACGTTGCACCAATCAGACACAGTTCAATTCACATGCTGGCGGCACCACTATAATCGTGCTCCTTTGGATTGAACGGATAAAGGTATCCATACTCACGGTACCCGCGGGCGTACAGACCATTCATGTGTAGCCTTCGACAAACAGTAGAGGCAGATATCGTCTTACCAATGGCCACTTCAACTATAGATGTCACACGTGTGGAGGGCGATCTTCGATTCCACTTGGCTACAACAGCAATATATCGATCTTTCGCGGGGGTTGTAACCCTAGCAACAAGTCTTCGGACAACTGTTTGGCTGGTTTGGAATTGTTTCCATAATTGTGAAATGATGAAATGATGAACGCCGAAGAAAATAGCAACATCTGTGATAGACTGTTTTGCTTTAATGCGTCCGGCAGTTCGCCAGCGCTCAGAATCTTCCATTCGTCTTCTGGAAGCCATAAAAGCGCGTTTAGCTTGAAAAAAAAAATCGCATGAATGTTCTAAAAACCTTTCCTCAGCATTTGCATGCAATTCCTGTAACCCTTCGCAATTTCGGCTTCTTATACGGCTGCCTGTTTTGCATATATTTCTCGACGCGAAACCGTGATTGGCTGCTACCTAACATATTGGCATACTTCCTTTTACCTTTGCAGTAAATTTCAGCTTCTTTAATTCAAATTGGCTTGCAGAAATTAACATTTTCCTCTCCGTTCTTAACTTTTGGAAGTGAGTGTATATTTACATAGGATTGAGTAATCTGAGTAACTTTAGCAGAGTAAATGTCTGATGTTCAACAATATTAAAGAATATAAATCTCAGAGAAAAACTTCTATTATTTAAAAAATTAAAAATAATACTAATTAAAGCACGGAGGGAAGGGGGAGGGGAGTGGCATGGTTAAATTAACTCTGTTTAAAGAAGTTTGAATCCTGAAAAATCCTCAGATCCTTATGAAATTTTGCATTCGTTTTTCTGAGATATAAGGAAATGATTTCTAAATAATAAGGTAATTAAGCATCCTTTTAAAATAAAATTAAAAAAATTAGTTAAATTTTAGCAAATGACGCTTCAAGAACAACAAATACATATGACAGCTGTTAAAAATTAAATTAGATTATTATTATTATTATTATTATTTTTTTTTTTTTTGGTTTATATCTCCTTTCCCAAACGTTTGGCTTGTAAAATTAACTTCAGTATATGTCTTTCTCCAGGAGTTGGGGGGGGGGGGGGGGTTGAAGGGGGGAGGTTATAGGGTTCACACCTCGAATTTTCCCCTCGAAATATTGCCATTGTATATTATACTTTAATCTACTCGGGTATATAATTTGGAACTTCTTATTAAAAACAATGGGAATTTACTTGTTGGTTTTTCTCAGTTTTTTCCATTTTTGCGTAGGTGGGAAAAATATTTTTCCTCAATCCCCCTTCTCCACTCCCCGAAATGAAAATCTAGTTGTTTCATTTGAAAGTTAAATTTGTTTAATTCTGTGATATGTATTTTTTTATGCAAATTTATTCAAAATGTTTTTACTGCATTATAATTGAATTTTTCAGGTGGTTTTATAGCTTTAGGAGTATTTGGAGGCTTCATGTTGTTAGCAATATCAGTCATGTTAATATTCATCTTTGTACGAAGGTAAGATTTTTTGAATCAGTACTTTTGAATAATATTTGTTTTTATCTTTTATTACACTATCATAAATATCTCTAAAATTACTAATATACTGATGAATTATACAGAAAGCTAATTTATAACACTATCCAAATTAATATTTTCTGTTACTCTTTTTTCCTACTGGCGTAAAACTAACTGTTTAATTATTATTTACAAGCTAAAACTATGTAAAATACTAATAAAACATTAATACCTTTAATTAGCGAATCCTTGCATTTGACTAGGTCATGGACGCCTCCAGGAAGGGAGGAAGGGTTAAGCGGATTTACTTGCACCCTCTAACATTTGAAAATTAAAAATAAAGAAAACTGGTAAAATTCACGGGACAAAAAGATATATTGATATGGGATTTAATTTTTTCATTTGTACAGAAAATGTATGCATAATTATTAATTAATATTGCAGCAGGAAATCCAGTAATTATATTTGAAAAACAAAGGTTTGAATCAAAATTTTATCCATCTTGTATACCCCACCCCTTACCTGTAAATAATCCTTCGGTTCACAAGGACATATCTTTCATATATCGTGTTAAGGGAGGTGCACTATAACGAGGTGACACTAAAAATAAATGTTTGTAGAGAACAGCATGTTATGTATGACATTTGGAATCAAGATTAAAATTTCTTAATTATCATTCTACAATTTTTTTTTACTTTTGCTTGACTATTTTTTTATGTCCAATTTGATTCTCGCAAAATTAACAGTAACAATCTCCGCATTATGCGTTAAGTTGTAAGAAAGGACTAAAAAATTAAAAAATGGCTAGTAAAATGTATAATATTTTATTGTATTAAATTAAAAAAATAATCATCATTAAAACAGCCAAACAAGTGAAATAAAATATTGAACAATTAATAACCAAAATTCTTTAGTTGATAAAGCATTTGCACCCCTATGGCTTTTCAGAAAGTAAAAAGATGAACAAGGGCAAAAATTACAGAAAAATGAAGCTTTTGATTCTTTAATATAATTTTTAATCATTAATTTGAAATAAAATAAATTCTTAACTTATCTTTCACATTTGCTTGGGAAATATAATTAACTTTTTTAAATCTAAACTTTGAACAAAAACCTGAGCCTTCTTGCTCCCCATTGTATGTATTCCTTATCCTCTAGAAAAGACCCTGCTGGCGCCCATGGTTTAGGTGGACTATTAGGATAATGAAAGTTGGGGGCTTAAGTATACATTCAAAACAGCGTATGATGGATGAAGGCACGCTTACGCGACGCTGTGTGTAATTGTCTTATTCTCCTTTAACGACCGATTAAAAATATATCGTCTAATTTTTTCAGAGTATTAAATGCAAAATTTCTTTAAAAAATTACCTCATACAGGATATAAAGGAAAAATTTCTGAACTTATGAATCATCAAACTATTGAAATCGTGAATCATCAAACTAATAGAATCCGAAATAATACAACTATTTAAATCATAAATAATCATACTTTTGAAATCCTGACTGATCAAACTATTGAAATTTATGTAATAATATTTTTAGAGATATATAAATTATCTAAATTTGGAATGTTTAAGGGGGTTGCTAATACTTCTTGCTTCAATGAAATTAAACTGTTATGAAAGTTAACCGCGTTCTATTGAAGTTTAAAAAGATTTATAGATTTTTTGTATTTTGCATGTTGGCTTGTAGTAAAACAAATGAAATTTATTTCTATACTTAACACAAAGAGACGTATTCTCGGGCACTTCTTTCCTAATCCAACTTGTTATGAATATTATGATTTTATTGTAACTAAATTAATGCATCAAATAATGTTTGATTCAATGTTCGTATAATTAAAAATCAATTACATAAATATATATTACCCTCCCAGTTCTCTTTGGCAGAGGCACTGCTTCCACTTACCTGAAATCATCAGTGCCATTTCGTCAATATCCGCTTGACAACTCAACAATTTTGATATAAGTTACCGGCTACACCTTATTTTAGGATAATCTAGTTTGTTCTAAACCCATTAAGCTACATTAGTTAGCATAAGGAAAAAATAGTTTATCTTAACATAATTAGGATTAATAAGTTTTTCTTACCCCAAGGTGTTTTTATCCCTCCTAAGTTGGGAGACCGACTAATGTCCGACCAAAACAGATTCTTTCTTGAACATGAAGGCACGCTATTTATCCTGACCCCCTCAGAATAAATGAGTTTAATATATATATATATATATATTTCGTACATACCCATGTTGCGCAGATTTCATCAGTCTCATTTACTTCAAAATTATCTTTAAATAAATTCAAATTTTGGAAGAGAAAAATGCTTTAATGAACGTCTAAGTTTTGCCCAGCTTAGTGTTGTCCATTTGTTATGCTATATAAGAATATTAGTGGGTTCTTTTGATATTTGTGAGATAAGGAAAAGGAGAACTACACAACTGAATGACGTACAAAATGTTGCTCAAAACATGCAACTTGCAGAAATTTGAAGTATTCGCACAATTGAACAAAGAGCTGCTGTGCAGTTTACGAAAGATATGCTTTTTTTTCTGAAATAAAAGAAGCAATTTACATCAAGTAAACGGGATACATCCTAGAACAATCAACATTGTATTTTGATGATTACTTATGACGATCCAACGACTCTTAAATCTTGGTTATATTTAAGTTGAGACTTCGGGTTAAGACATTTTGGCTGTTCTCCACTGAAACTTGGTAACACTATTCAGACAACTGAAAGCTCTTTGAACTTGACAGAGCGGCGAATCCTCCCGAAAGGTCTTTTAAGGGAAACTTATCCTCATTTGCGTCTCAAATAGGAGGAAACCAGGACAACACTTTCCAGGCAGTCAAACAATGTGCATGATACCATACGTCAAAACCCCCGTTCTGTCTATTCACTGTTGAAAGCAGAGTTAACAGTGTGCAATTTCTTGGAATCGAACCCAAGTCCCTTTATATTCTAGATGTATTCTACCTCTGAACCATGAGTTCAGTGACTCTTTAGACTCTACCGTATTCCAACGGTTCAATCGCAAAACTTCTGGAATAGTTTTCATATTTGTGTGCATCCATTGCGTGACGTGATATTGAGAAGAATGTTTAAAGAAAACCCAATGCCGAAGTTAGAAAAGTAATCCAACACACAACTGACTATTGAATTTAAAAAGCAGTTGGGTTAGGTTTCCAGCAGCAGAGCAATTTGATCTTTTAGTGATCTCTGATGGTGACACTCATCTCTTAGTTCCCTCCACTTTGGAGATTTTTGGTATACTATTGCTGCCAATGAACTTGACAGAGAGGGGAAGGTGAAGAAGCAAAAACATACTGGCATAATAAATGGACAAACTTCTATCGGCAGAAACACGGGGTAAAATCCAATGCATTTGTTATTTCAAGTGCTTTCACATATGCCTATTGATTATTTAAAACGTGAAGCATTATTTTCCCTTTACAAGTTGGAGACAAATCCTTGGCAGGGACGATTTGAAAATAAATCATTTAAGGAGTTGTCACGTGTGATATTAGATTTGTGAGAATTGATCCCCTTGCAGTCTCTTCTCAAAAACAGTCTTCAAAGACATCGGTGAATATGTTTATGAGGAAATTATTTGAAGTTGATCATCATAGGAAGGAAAAACGGTATTATTTAAAATTTTAAAGGAACGTCGCTATAACCAATGCTGTAGCACAAAACAAAAGGTTGTGGAATACTATTAACGAATATTAAAATTCGCCCACACAAATGACTAAATTTTTACTCTTTTATAAAAAAAGTAGTGGAATGCCATTACACTGTTTCTGGCTATAACGTTCGTGTGGAAATCTGTGGAAAATAGAATGTGTTCCTCCTAATGCTCTTTTGGTGGCGGTATAATGGAGCTCCCCGTGCCTCTGCCCTCCTAATATACCACGCGTTCACTAACATTTCAGGGTTCACTAGGCCTAACACCCACTCACTCCAGGATGCTTCTCTTCAGGACCAAGAGCAAGCGAGCCTCCCGCCGTTCCCTCGACACCACCACAATCACCACCTACGACTCCAGCGGTAGTGGCGAGAACGGACTACACCGCTTCTACAAACGCGCTTGGGAGAACCTCCGTTACGATGGCAAGAGTTCGGCTTTTCCTGTGGGTTTTGAACATCCTCCTCTGGGTCGTCAAGAGACTTTGGACCATCCAGGCATCCGAGGCAATGGAAGGGGTACCATTGAAGGATTTCGGGAGGCTAGTGAGATCACTGTGAATGATGTGGCTGCCTTATATGCTAGGCCGGACAAGCGAGGTGGTATGTCGCGTAGTCAATCACATGAGCATCTGAGAGAGGACAGTCCGAACGGTGATAAGAAGGCTATTAGGGAGTGGTATAGTCAACAGTTGGGCCATCAGTCTAGGAGAGGAGCCTTCTAAGACTAGACTCTTAGCTAAGTTTTCTATGAAACTAATTGAGTTTGTGCAATTATAAAGTCTAAGAATTGACTGATTGTAATAGGTTTACTGGGTTTTATTTTGCTAGTAAGTGTGATTGAAGTCGAGGCAGGGTTCATATACATAGCATGTTTCAGTAGTGTTTGAAGTTCTTCCAGGAAGCATATCTGATAACTCATCGACACATTAAAAATATATATATATATATATATATATATATATATTGTAATTTTGGCAATTTTAAGCATATAAAAATTATCTTAAAATTTAAAGGAAGTAATAGAACATGCAACAGTATGGTTACGAAAATTTTATTTAGTTTTCCTAGAAATTTCTGTGTTAAATTTAAAGAAATAATACAAACATTTAAAAAAGAAGCATACAGAATTTTGCACCATTATAATATAATTGAATTCATTTTCAAGAATAAAGTTCAAAATGTAAATTTTTGAGTTCGAAATAAATTCCAATGGTTGTCACGAAGGCAAAGGAAATATATGCCCATTTTCGGGAGTGGAATGAACCCTGTCAAACATTAAGTGTGGTTTACTTTTTGTAGTGCTGTCATTCATTAGCGTTCTGAATTTCAAGAAAAACAATTTGGAGTAATAAACCGCATAAAATTTCTGATATTTATGATTGACTTCAACCACAAAAAATATCGTGTATATAAGGAGCCCTTCAAAATATAAAAATTGATTATAATTTTTTTATGAATTTATCAAATAAAGCAATAAGTTGTGCTTAATTTTTCTGAGAATGGTCCTTTCAGAAGAATTAAAACTTATTACAATCAAACTTTTTAGCGAAAATTTAAAACATTGCTCAATGCCTCTTTCAGTTTATTCTTAGTCTTTGTGGTATGTAAAGCTCGATTTTTTTCTAGAGTAAACTTAGCTTCACTTAACTTATTGCGAGGTGTTTTATTTATGAACTAACAAGGTGCTATGCTTAAAGGAATATCATTTCTCATATCTGAAGAATAGTCAAATTTGTTTAAAGGAACATAATAGTTTATTATTAACATTCAATGCTCATAAAATAATTTTAAATAACAGCAATGAACAGACATTTTAGAATATTGTAAATAATAATCATCAATATTTTATTGCATTTGCTTCCACTATCAAGCAGATGTTTTATCGTTACAAATATAAAAGACTAATTTGATTTTCAGAAACCTATGCAAAAGTTCTTGAATGAAAATTCTTAAGAAAGGGAAATCTGTTAAACTTCTTTTTAAAGACAATTGAAAGCATACACAAATTATGAGCAGCAAAATGGAGGAAACAAAGACACAAATTTTCCACATTTAAGCAAATGTGATCACTTCATAAACATAAGTTAAACTATACTTTATAATGAGCAATGACATTTTATTGCACCTTTTTATTAGTGTTGTAAAATAAAGCCTGCTTTAGTGTAAAAAATGTCATTTGAGAATAAAAACTGCACTTTTTTATTTTTTGCAAAATCCACATTAATCCAACTTCATCCGCCACCTACCAATGAACTTTTCAAGTACTGGTTTACAATACGATACTTAGTTTTATTATTGGATTTTTGATGTTAGACTTTGCACCTATTGATTAGTTTATTTCATTTGTGAAAAAATATCTTATTTCATTTGTGAAAAAATATTTTATTTCATTTTTCATGAGTCGTATTATTTATTAATCATTTTAGTTTACTTTTTTCAAACACTAATGGCTTATATGGAAAAACTTAGTACTTTTTTAAATGTCAGATTAATATTTTGATAAAGTTATATAAATGTAACAAAACAAACTTTTATATTTGTGAAAATGATTTATAATGATATTTATAGCAATTCTTAAAAAGAATTTTTAATATTTGTTATTGTAAATAGATTTTTATTTCCTAGACAATATTTTAGATATTCCAACTGGAGGAGACATAATTGACTTGCTTGAGTGCCTATATAATGTTTAAATATTTGATCAAATAAAAAATATATTTATATACAAGTTATTATGGCTTCTTTGAAAAAACGATGTATTCATTTTATACTCAATTTGTGTTGGAAAAATGGCAAATTCTGTTGTTTGTTTGCCTAATAACCTACCTTTTGCATAATAATGGCTGAACAAACATGCCTAACAAAGGATTTGAACCTTCACCTTTGGCATGCGAGGCCAGAGAACAAACCACACAGTCAGCAGGTGGGCCGATAATCGTGTTGGCTATATCACTACTTTTTAATATCAGATTAAATTCATATGATAAAAAATGAAATACAAAATTGTGATTTTTAGAAATTCTTATTAATTTTTTTACCCTCCTTTCTTTTAACATTTTTATTTTAAAAACTTTCTCCCCAAAATATCTGCTGTCAATAAAAAACCAGGAAAACAAATAATTTCAAAGAAACTTTCTCAATTGCAAAAATTTCATACACATCAAATGTATTAATGACTTTTAAAAGATCTTAAGAGCAGTTTGTATGTGTTAAAGAGATTTTGATTTTAATTGGGTATAGAACTGAAATAGTGAATTTATTCCAACACAGAAAAGTAATCAGATAAATTATAACCACTAAACAGCTTTAACACAAGGATGAGAAAAAGATGAATGTGTATGCAAGAAAGTTTATAGGGATGAGAGGCACAGTTCTCGATTTTGTTCAGTTAATGCCACTTGGTATAACCTTCATACACAGGCATAAGATTTATCTCGCAAAAAAATTTACCTTTTAATGAGTTATTAATTTGTTTTGGTATTACAAGTTCAATGTCACACAATACCAATTTGCTTATAATAGGGACACACATTTTTATCCAAACAGCAATTCCAAAGTGTATCAAACTTACTTATAACAATACCATGGCAAAGGGGAAAAAAAAACCAAAAAAAAAACACCCACCTTTGCTACTTGCAATAACAGATAACTAATTATTTGAGTAAAACCTATATTCAGTATCTTTCTTGAAAAAATTAAATTATAAGCTTAACATAATTGCCACTTTCTTTTAAAAAAGACAAGTATTTTTATTAAGAGGACAGTAGTACTAGAATTTAGGCTGTATTTACAAATTACTTTTGAGAAATAATGACAAGTGCATTTAAATATATATCCAATTTATTTAAAATGAAAACTGTAACAAATATATTTTTATAAATATAGAAAGCTCTCATTAATCGCTGACATTTTGTAATTACAAAATATAAATTTTTGTGAGATTTAACATAAATATGGAAACTGTACAATATACATGGAGATCAAAATAGCACATACAGATAGTTCATATTGATCTTGTAAAATATAGCTAATATGAGGAATGTAAATATCACTGATTAAATTTAAGTTTATAAGATAAGTCATTTTATCAAAGTAAGCTTTACTCTTTTGTACTCAAAAGAAAACTCACAATTTCATACAAAACACATTGATTATCTCAATTTTTTTAAAAAAAGTTTCCTCACACATCATAAAAATACATTTTCAAAAATTTTAAATTACAGGGAAATAGGTCAGGAATATAAATTTACAAGATATCTTTATTGTAGAAGTAAACTGAAATTTGACAGATCCTTTTGCCATAAAAACTGGAGTAAAACAAGAGTGTGTTACGTCAAGATTTATTTCTAACTTAAGAAACTGGATTATGAAAACCAAAAAGATAAAAAGAATGAAATAAATGGACATTTCTCCACAGTACTGGAGGACTTGGATTTTATAGATATATTGGCAAAGTCAGTAGGGTCTTATTGTGCTTCAGGGCGCAATGAAAATTAATGATGATGAAGTCAGTATGCAAGTTTTTACTTTATAATGGAATGACATCTATTGTAATGGTAAATGAAAAACTGATTGAGGCCTTTGGCATACAAATTGGAATAAAACAGAATCTTGCAGACTTAACTTTTCAGATGACATTGTATTGTCTTATGTGTCCCAAGGCACGATGAAGATTAATGATGATGAAGGAATAGTCAGCATGCAACCACATACTCACACTTAAATTCTTATTTTTTGTCATTTCAAGTGTAATGCATCCACTATGAGACCAAATAGTTAAGATAACATAGTTCGTACACTTGAAGAAGAAAAAAATTCCGACTTTTCAAGGATGCGTTATCAACACAAATATACAATAAAAAAAAATTCAATTTTTTTTATTGGCAAACGTGCAAGTTCAAATCAAGTAAATACCAAAATAAAATATGTTTTTAGGTTTCAATAGAAGAAAATTTTTAGTTTACAATAAAAGGAAAGAAACCTTAGTATATCAGAAGCAGTACTATGTCCCTTAAAAACAAAAGTAAAGTAGATAGCACTCACTTGGTTATAACGCCAATTTCGGGAGTGAAAATCCGTTTATTTTTCTTGTTTCATCATACTGAAACTTTCATCAAATAATAAAACAAAATTCTTAGTGATTAAACTGCCTTCTAATACACTCTGAAGATGAGGCTTGATTCCAAATACTGCATAATTTTTTTTTCTCACCACAAAAAAATTATGGAATCGCGCTATCGGTGAACATGCAATGATACTAAATAATTTATCAATGTTTTCATTCAAATTTATAAAGTCTTGATTTTTGTTATTGTTTTCAATGTCAATAACATTTCAGCATTTAAAACTACATGCACCTCCGTTGTGCTTGCTTGCAATGAAATCGATAACGATTTGATTGCTGCAGACAATACTTGCTTTTGGGTCATTTTTTATCATTGAAATAGTCCCAACAATGCTCATTGAACGACTTCTCATAGAAACTAAATCCATGTACTTTTTGCTCTTTGCATGGCTTTTTAAAGCACTTTCTCTTCCATTGATGCTGTGCTGGAATTTTTGGCACACGAAGTACACCATGCAAAATGCGGATTCAATATGTAGGCTTTTAACCATGCCCATGAATTATATCCCTGCCTTGATTGAATTGAAAATGCATTTTACTGCCATTTTTAAACAGTGCGGGAAAACGAAACAAGAGGTAACATGATTTGATTGAAGTAAACCAGTTTTCAAATATGTTGCGCCATGTTTTGCAGCACGCACAATGCTGTATGCCTCAAAGAGGAAAACAAACGAGTAGGTGGAATGCAGCAATCTTGTATGTTCTTGTTGTTTTCTGGTTGCTGATTGGCATAACTAAATTCAAAGGATTTTGCTTTTCTAGAAAACCAACATTTTTAAAGAGGCTATATTTTTAGAAAATAAAATTCAAGCACTAAAAACATATTTTCAAAAAATTCAAGACACTTGAAATTGAAAGTTTTTTTTTCAAGCACTTTTCAAGGTTTTTTAAAAACATACAAACTATGGATAAACCCAAATTTTAAGATGGGTTTACAAATCAGAAAATGCACTATCATACCAACATTATTCTTATAGGTTAGGAAAAAGTCCTAGTATATAATAAATTGCCTATTAATAGGTAATCAAAAAAGTTTTTTTTTTATAATTTGAATATGATTTCCACTATATTTTATAGACGAATGGTTAAGTGTGTTGGAATATGCTGATTTTAAAATCAAAATGTATACGACACATTAAACAAAATTATGTCAACAAACTGAAAAATTGTTCATAAATTAATTGTTCTTTAAGTATACAAAAATACAAGATTGTTCGAACATAAGAATCATCAAAATATCAGCAAATATAGAATAAGATTAAATAATTTTACAATCCTTAGAAACAATAAATGTTAAATTAATCCTAAAATTGAATTTGGATAAAATACACAAGGTCGTTTGAAAATTCATTCAAAGAACTCATAAGGGACTCTTTAAAAATGAGGGAGCTTATGTAAAGTGGAGGTGTTTGCAAGTTGGACAGTATGTGGAAGAAAAGCTGAAAATGGAAGCAAGCTTCTCATAATGGAAGCATGTTCAGTACAGGGCAGTGTAAAAAAGTATACACATTGTCCCAAACAGGTGGTGATCTAAAAATAAACAATGTGTAAATTACAGTAATGGTTCACTGATGGTAATAAATCAAATCTAATAGCAAAATAAATTGTATAATAAATTTTAGACCAAAAATGTTTGTTCTTTAACAAAATAATTCGAAAGATTTTAGTGAGGAATTAAAACATAATTACAAAAAGTTTCACACATGTACTTTAAGAAATGAGATATAGATATTATATTCTTGAAATTAAGCAGGTAATACACTTCGTTTCAGAATGACAGGTCTCAAGATTAAAGTCTATTATAAAGAATACCGTCAAATATTTCACAGCAAAAAACAAAGATATTCATTGAAAATTTAAGCATTTTTCTGATTTTTACAGTGTTGCATAACGATATGAACATTTAAAAAAATTAAGTAGCAAAGCTTCTCTAGGCAAATTATCATGTGATTCCCAGGTGGCTGCATCCAAAGCTACCATACAAGTTCTTCAGAAGCACCGAAATATTGAAATACCAATGAAAAAATAACCCTTTGAATGATTCAAGAGTGCAGGAAGAAAAGATATAATTGCGGTAAATATCATGCCTTGGAAATCTGAAAGTAAAAGAATAAGCTTTTTTTTCCCCAACATGAAAAAAAAATTAAATTTGGATGGTTGGTTGTATTGTTGGAACAGCCTTCCTAAAGACCCAGAGTTATTTTTAAAATGATAGGGTGGAGGTGCTCATGGTGTGGACAGCGTTTGGACATTGTGATTAAATAAATTCTACATTTTCTACAGGTTGTATAGGTGTTTTTGAATATCAAGACCTTCTAGAAGAGAATCTATTGCTTTTCAATGTGAAAAATAGAGATCTTTCTTTTATATTATCAGCTAGATAACGTGTCCATTCAAACTGCTAACAGCACATGAGAGTGGTTTTTTTAGGAATTGAGTTCATATGATGTAGACAAGTTATTGGCCAGTAGTTTCTGCAGTTCTAAATCCTATGGGAAAAGTTTGGAGGTTGTTTATGAAGGTGAAAAACAGCATAATGGTACTATGGAATTAACCACAACAGTTATCAAAGAATGGGAAGAAATCAATCAGGAACTATTAAAAAATTACTATGATCCATGTCTGACTGTGTATTTTGGAAAAGGCAGGGAATACACTGGATATGAAAATAATTTTGTAAAACTGTTCATATGTGGTATGCAACACCCTCAAAGCAACAAAATATTTCTTTTAAGTGTTGGAATTTGTAATAGTTAAATTTTTCTTAATTTAGATAATTAATTAACAGTGTTGATTATGTTTAAGATGACACATGCCCTTATCTTCTATTTAAAAACTTCAATATTTAAAAAACAGGGTGTTCACTTCATTATGAAACATGGTGTGTATTCAAGTAAAAATATATGTAAGTAACACAGTTGTAGGATTATTATTCAATTTGAAAAATGCTATTAATTTCATGATCACTCACAAGCAAAGATGATGTAGGTCAAAATTTTAAGTTTGCAATTAATCTACCAGTTTTTAAGAAATTGTTTCAAAACTTAAAAAAAAACTATTGAGCTAGAAGCTAAAAATACTATATTTTAATTTAAATGGTGATAGAAATAGAAAAATTTCTGATCCACATTCTTGAAGGCAGATCAATTTATAATTCATTAAAGTATTTCTAATTTTTAAAGAACTAAACTGTGTTACTACTTTTCTGGAAACTTTTATAGGATACTATAACACTGTGGCAAAAAATAATCAATTCATCATTTTAAATGCTTTTTAAAGATAGAGATATGAACAATTTTCTACTTCAACACACTTAACAATTTATATTTAACCTAGGTAAGTACAAAAATACACAACTTTACATACCAGTTAACTAAGTTAAAAAATATTTTTTAAAAATATATCACATATCAGAAAAGAAACATTAGTGTCCTTTAGAAAAAATATGATAGTAACATGTAGACTTTGAATAAGTAAAAACTGAATAATGAAATTTAAAAAAATATTAATTGCTATAAAGTAAAAAAAAGAGCACAATAGAAAAAAATATTTTTTGAGTTGTTGTTAATCATTCAATAAGTTTATTTTAAAAACAGTTTTAAAGTACTCAAACTTTGTTCCTAAATGCTTTCTTTTAAATTATGTATTCTAAAAACACTAATTCACTATTGTGGTTTTTTTAATTATCAATAATATATTACAATAATGAAAGACAAAATTAATTATAAATGATAAATGTCAATCCTGCATATCTAGGATTTTGAGAATATGCCAAAGATGAAATAAATTTAGACAAACTAAAAATGATTAAAAATTCCCAATTTAAAATAGTAACTACACAACTTCTAAGTATGAAAGGTATTACACCTTAAGCTCTTCAACTATATTGCCAGCAATACTAGGTTAAAGTTTGGAATTTCTGAAAATTGATAATACAAAAATAATGCCTTTTTAGAAAAATCTGAGCAAAATATAGTAAATTTTTTTAAGGCACTATATATAAGACAGAATATTAAACAGAATAAAAAACTCAATATAAAGTACAAAATATAAAAACCTGTAGTCTTAAAATACTTCATTCCTAATATCTACTATTTACAAATCATTTGATATGGTCGACATGTGCTATTCAAACATCATACATTAAACGTGTATATATTATTTATTTTAAATATAATACTTTAGAGGTTTTGACCTTCATTCATCAAAGTGCCATAAACTG
This sequence comes from Linyphia triangularis, assembly GCA_963978545.1. Lineage (NCBI taxonomy): Eukaryota > Metazoa > Arthropoda > Arachnida > Araneae > Linyphiidae > Linyphia > Linyphia triangularis. The sequence goes on from OZ021721.1 coordinate 59,531,520, forward strand.
AATGTCTTGACTGATTAAATTATACACAGAACTAGTTTATCACTACAGACTTGTTCAAGTTTACCAGCCAAAAAGCTGTTTATGAATGAGGTCAAGAAATGTATTTAACATAATTTTCAGGTACTAATCCAGTTTTTCCCTTTAAAGTTCCTCGAATCCATCCAGGTTCTTGTGATGGTGTTACTAAAAATAACAAAAATGTTTTTATAAAATTATGAGAATAATGTAGAATAACATAAACTCATTTTACTTCTTTCTCATTATTAAAGGTCATTTAGTTTCTAGTTTACTTATTTATTGCAAAATAATTTATATAAGATCTATTCAAAGAGTTTCAAACAGTGCAATATATTTTGGATAACTAATTTTTCAGATAACCATTAATTTAGGAATTGTTTTTAGCAGTGCCAAAAGAGCAACATGAAACAAAACTAGTGATATTGACCACAAAACTGTATATTTTGTGTCACACATATTACAAATAAGTTTGCATAAAATAACACAATATTAATAATTATAAGTCAAAATTTTAGAAAAAGCAGATTTTTTATTTTTCTTTAATTTTTCAATAGGAACAATTAACCAATATTTCGGTTGTGTAGTATTTCGATAATCGATCCTCTGCAACAGGGTTTTTTTTTTTAGAAAGAAAAAAAAAATGATGAATTGTATTCAATTTAGAAAAATGAAATGAGAATTATTTGGTTTATTGCATTGAATGTTGAGCCAATTACAAATTAGAGTAATTTCAAATGAAATCAATACAAAAGTTATGTTTTTAATTTGTCCTCACAAATTATGAATTGGTTCTCTCCTTGTAATAACATAAAAGCTTGAAGGTTAACAAAATAAAGCCATGCTTAAAATAAAGCCTGGATCGTATTAGATTTTTGAGATAAACAGCAGATAAAATGGATACAAAGAGTTAGGTTCTGACATTTCTTAAATTAAAAATTGAAGATTTTCCTTAATTGTTGGAGGGTATTAATTGAGACTTAGAAAGTATTTAATTTTATACTTTATTTTATGAAAATTCTCACATTATTTATCGTAAAAATTGTATTTAAAAGTTTTTATCATTTATTCCTTATAGAGGCCTTGATAGATTTAACGAATTGGTTCGATTGCTTTGATCTTATTGTCATGAGACCGACATCTTAATTAACCATCACTGTGTACTTTCTGGTAACATTGGGAAAATTAGCGACAGTCATTGAAAAAACAAACACATTGTTGGAGTATCTTAGGATTTTACTATTAGCAATACCATATTCAAGAATCAGTTATGAGGCAAATCTTGCATAGAGGAATAAGACAAAGACATGTTTTTAAGGTTCCTGAACTCAAACTGGAGCACTGATTACATTGAACTGATATAAAATACAAAACCACTTTTTCCTATGCAAATGAGCGATAGAGTTAAATGATCTATGAGAACAAGATCAAGTTAAAGCAATAACTTTTAGGAATTTTCTTGTCGAGCATAATCAGTTGAGAAGTGCTTTAAACTTATATTTGGAGCTGCAACGAAAGTCTAGTAATGTTGCAAAAGATAGTTGCATCCAAGCAAGAAGAGAATTTCTTAAATTTAACTACAAGAGACAGTCCTGCTGTAAAGTGTTTCAATGTGCAAGGAATTGAAATATCCTTCATATCGTATTCCAATTCCTTTTTTTTAAATTTCATAATATACACTTTTCTTTGATTATTTTTTAAAATTAATTTTATTGCTTAGCAGTTTTTTATTAATACAGCAATTATTTAGAGCTAGAAGGACACAAGTTGAAATTTACAGCAATTTAATAAGACTTATTGAAAATTCTTAGGGATTTGTTATGTATATATTTCAAATTTGTTCTAAACTAATTAAAGTTTATATATATATATATATATATATATATAAAAAAAAAATCTAAAATAAAAAAAGTATTACAGGGTGGCCACAAAATTCAGGAAAAAAAGTTCCCTGATAATTCCCTGACAGATTTCTACAAAATTCTCTGATTTCACAGTAAATTTTTTTAAAAATTCCCCCAATTTTTTTTACGGTTTTCCAGATGTGTAGACACCCTGATCAAATAGAGCATGTATGCTAAAGAGAGATAACATGCATATTTTTAAAAATAGTTTTGGTGGCAATGAAAAATTTAAATTATTCAGCAACAATAAATTTTGAATGATTACCACCAGAAAGCTCCGGGTAAATGGCGCCAAAATACAGATGAACAGGAAAACATGCCTACAAATTTCCCTGATTTTCGCTAAATTTTAAAAAGTTCCCTGACATTTCCAGGTTCTGTGGCCACTCTGTATTATCAATACATACATACAGAGAGAGAGCATTATTGATAGAGGTACAGGTACATGTCAACCAAAATTTGCATATTTATTTGTGGGTATTATTAAAACTTTATGCAAATTCTATTCCAACAAATTTATTTCATTCCCGAAATGTTCGCATTCATCACTTTTTTCTTTTATGCATTAGCCCACGATTGATTTAGAAAAAAAAAAAAAAGAAAAAAAAAAGGCTTGAGCCCAACAATTCCTTCTTCTCAGTTCTGTGCCCCCTGATCGTTCATCTTTGAGATATCCATTAAAACTCTTTATGTATGTTGAGTAACCTTAAAAGGATGCTGGAGTTTTCCGAAAAAGCTGTAGATTTTTTTTTTTTGCTCGCTCAATGTGTGTGTGCCTGAATATCACACTTTCAATTATACTTTTATGAATAATGAAAGCAAAAAAAGAATTATGGTATGATAAAAATATATTGTCTTCAAGTTTCCAGCAATATATAATAAAACAAACATTGGCTACCAAAGGATATTTTGGGTGATAACTATTTTTCAACAATGAAAAGATAACTTTTAGATAAATTCAATTCACCATACATGAAATTTGATTTCCCATTGAAACTGCTTTATGACTTTTTGAAAATCATATCATTAATAATTTAACGTACCATTATAGATGATTTCATTTGGTTCAAACGAAAGTTCCATTTCATTTTCTCCTCGACAGGCATACAGTGTTCTCACTTTTCTGGAATAAAATATACATCTAAAATATACAGTGCATTTTGTTCTTTTTATAAAGTATTCTCTTTTCTGGAAATAATGTTTTTTATTTTTTTTTATTATAAATTATTGAGATATTGAAAGGGACGATTTGAGATTAGAAATAGATTGTAAGGAAACAGATTGCATCTATTCAATTACATTTAATGTACATACCTTCCTCCATTGTTTAATATGTTAGGAGAAGTATATCTAAAATTAAAAGAAACAACACTATTCAAAAGGTAATTATTAACAATGGATATATTTTATACCTAAAGAAAGTAACATTATGTTTACTGATAATTTTCATCTATTTATTCTCGGATTGCTTATTCAGGCTTACAGAGGTAATTAGTAAATCCAAAATCCATATAAAACTATGGACTACTTTTAGGGTAAATTATAGTAAAGAAAAGCGACTTTCTACTTGAAATTATGTTCGGAACTGCATCCAGCAAAAATTGATTAAGTAATCCAAAATCGCAAATTTGATTTAAAATTTTAATGATGATTCTGGAATTCATATAAAATCAATCCGAAATTCAGTTTGTAGGTTAGATCTATATATCGAGCATGCATTTCACCAAATATAAAGCTGTATAAAACAAATGCAATCCACCTTATAATATCGATACATCTGTAATGCACTTATATTCATGATTGAATTTATAAATTTTCAACAGCATACAAAAACTATGCAATACAGCTGAATTCAAATATATATTTGATTCTTTTAACACAAAATTCTAGTTTCTCACCAATCAGTATAAAATGTAATTGCATCCATTTAATTTGAAGCTGGGAATTCAATGTATTTTCTACTATAATCCCATATATTCACAATCAAAGTTCGGTTTGTAAATTAGTTAACCATTTAGTACACAAAACGGAAAATGCCCCACTAACGAAATTCCAAACATCAATGTTGAAGTCTGGTTTTGCAACTGGCACTTTTAGCGATCCCCATTTATTTCATAGTTTAAACTACTAAAAGTAAGAGGTACATTAAAATATTTTATCTAAGAGTATGCAAAAAGTCAATATCGCAAAAATTATCGGTAATATTTTGCTGTATATTATTAACCCATTTTGCAGTTAATTTAAAAATAAATCTGTTTTGCACAATTTTATTTTTAGTTTATAAATGATTATTGTTTAGATTAGCTGACAATCAAATTCAAAATTGCATGTTACGTTCTTTATCTGTAATTCCGTGGCGATTTGTATTACAATTCTCATATCATATTCTTTTCTTCTATACAATACAGTCAAGAGCCCGAAATCTAGACACCTAAAAACTGGAATGGCCTAAAAACCGAACGTCTTTCATCTTTCCGTTTTTTATTATTAATTTTTAATAAAAAATGAGGAATTGAGACATCATGAATTTATCTCCGACTCCACTGCCCCACCATGCTTAGCCCCTTTCAAATTTTCCCCAGTTTTATCAGTTGAAATTTTACATTTGATATCCAGCATATCTATACTTATAATTTGATTAATTAATTGCGTTCCTTTTCATTTGATTATAATTAATTGTGTTCCTTTATATGAAGGTGGTAAAATTTAAAAAAAGCGCATTTTTAAGTCTAATTTAAAGTCTAAAACCTCGATCGGAAGTTGGTTTTAATTTGTGTGCATCATAAAGCAGCACTACTATTCCCTTTTTATTGATAGCATATGTTCCATAGATGTAGTTTAAGCTGTTGGATGTAGTTTTAGTTGATATAAGTAGACTTCTGGTAGAAATACAAATCACTTCCGGTTGAACTTTTTTCACCATTGTTTTTTTAATCTTTCAACTAAGCCAAATAATTTTATATATTACACGTATCTATAGAGTTCAATAATTTTTCTGTGACCCCACATATAGCTATTTTTATTGATAAAAACAAACATTTTATGATTAACTTTGAACTAGTATAAAAACTCAACCAGAAGTGAAACCTGAGTGACTCCACTTCTTAAAATGATCAGAAAGACATATTCTACCAATGTGCCAAATTACAGACTTGTTTCACGATATGCAGTTTTCGGCTAAAAATTGGCACCTAGCCGCTGTACTACAAATACAAAAGTCCCACTTCCGAAATTCTCGGAATCTGATCATGAAAACATACACACAGGGTTTCTGCCAAAATAAATTGTCACAAATCCATGACTTTTCAAGACTGAAGCAAAAAATTTTCCATGACTAAAAAATTCAATTCACAAAAAAAATAAAATAAAAAAAATAATAATAATAACCTATATGAATTTTACAAATACGAACATAGTAAGTAAATCAATGTACCATAAATTCATTTTTATAATGTTTTATTTTAAATTAAGTAAAAAATTCTTGTTTCAGTATTAACTTCCAAATCAGAAAAAAGGAAAAAAAAAAAATCCATTCTTTGATATTTCAGTGTTAAAAAAGCTAATCAATCTTTAATAATAAAGAAATATTTGAATAATGAATAAGTCAACAATAATAAATTATATCATCAAAAATCAAATATTTTGATATCAACAATGCAAAACAGAAGACAAAAGACGGGGGGGGGGGGGGGGGGGAGGGAAGGGAAGGATGTAAACACAAGCTTATCAAAACTGTTCATTTCAGTTCTCATATAATGAAATTTTTTTTCACCTATGTGACCTTACTTGTGTGATGTCACAAATTTGGAGTTCAGAAATGATTTCATTGGCAGTGATTTTTAACTGTGACAGATGTTTTCGTCAAAACGTAAATAAAAACAGATGAATTTTTGATGAGCTGAATAGCGATTATGGCGTTTATGACGTCACAGTAGCATGATTTTACTTAAAATGTTTAGAAATCCATGAAATTCTCTGTATTTCCATGACTTATGACCATTTTTTTTGCTCAAAATCATGACTTTCTATGACAAAATTTACCCAATGTCCGAATTCATGACTTTCCACGACATTTCCTGACTTTCCATAAGCGCTTAAACCCTGTTTCCAGAAAAACAAATCCAGAGTGGAAATAGATTGAAACTTTGCACATCCGGTAACCCTAAAACATAGATTCGGTTCTATCAGGAGACTTTTCTATTTTCTTGTTACAATGCTTAATGTTCCACTTTCTGTTACAGAATTTAAGATATTAAAAGATTTCATTTTTGTAACACGTTTCATATTATTGCCGATTGTAAAGGTAGAATCTAACATCATTGTAACTAAAAATGCCATGTAGAATGTTTAAAAAATATTCTGGTTACGATAATTTCGATGTGTACTACCACTACTATTGTTTAGTGCTTAGCATGGTGCTAAAATAAAAAATTTGGTGAAAAAACATTGACTTTCAATTAACTGAAAATCCTAATTTCACGGCAATTCTGGATAATCGGGTTGTTTTCAGATTATCTGGCGCTGTCAACAACCCGAGGGCTACAATGCGCCGAAACATTTGTCATTTGACAAGCCCACATACATTTACAAACACCCATGCCTTACACGGGACTTGAACCTGCAACTTTACAGTCTAGAAGAAAGTATGCTAACCACTATACCTTTAGGTCGGTCTGGATAATAGAGATTTTACTTTACATTAATTTTTAATTATAGAACAGTATTTACCCTGCAATAATAAAATTTGGTACCTTACTTGAAAGTAATAGAGATGCCTTTCTATTAAAGATAAAATGCATAACAAATTTTACAGGGTTCCCACTTAAATCATAGAATGAAAATCAATGACTTTTAAGGACCTAATTTATGTTTTTAAGGACCTATGAAAATTCGTTTTCAGGCATCATGTCTATATTTAAATTTTTAATAAAGTATATTCTACCAAAAAAGTTACAAGTTGGTAGATGTGTAATACAAATATGCCGGACAATTCTGATACGGTGCAAATAAGTGGCGGTCATGTGGGGGTAGCAAGTACGAGCTGTATTTTTATAAATTTTGCAGTTGGACAACATCTGTAAAAATTAAGGACTTTTAATGACCTCTAAGCATTTTCAAGGACTTTTAAGCACCTTTAAGCATTTTCAAGGCCTTGAAAACAAGTTCCAAACTATTAAGCACTTTTAATGACTTTCAATGACCGTGGGAACCCTGTTTTAATCTTGACAACAGTAGCTCTCTATTTCTAGTTAGTGAAACAATTTAACTGACAAATTTTTTAAATAACAAAAGCTTGAAATTTGGTAAATGAATTAAAAATTATAGCTCGATATATGAGGCAAGATAGTCATCCATAACACTATACCAAACCGTAGTTGAAAGCAGAGTTTGTAGTAATACAACAATTTTTAAATGAGGTGATTTAATTGCAAAAGCATTTTATAGACATATTTAGTAGAACATATATTTATTCTTGATTTGCATAACAGAAAAAATTAACTAAATGAAGCTGAAAAATGGAATTAGAAATAAAATAAAATTTTCAAAAGTATGCCAGTTCTCTGTCAATTACTTAAATTTTTTTTAATTAAAATGAAAAAAAAAAAATTATCAAATTTAATTACAAATGTAGTGGTGGTACTTTTAAACTTATATATATTTGAATTATATTTTGAATAACAAGCATCATTATCCTGGTTTACTGTCATTGCGTTCTTTCTTTGCCAAGACAATGACGGCCAGGATAATAATGAAACTGGCACATTCTGTTTAACATTTTTAAAGTAAACGTGTATATTTTCTAAAAGTTAACTTTATTATGTAATCTATATTGTAATCTAAACAATTTTCTACTGGCCTAAGTTTTTCTGTATAAGCTAGGAAAATGACTAATTAAACATAACTCTGACAACAAAAAACTTCCCAATTCCACAAAAAAAAAAAAAAAAAAAAAGGTTTTAATTGAGAATAATCATTCATACAACTTATTTAAACAAAAGTTTTTAGAACATACACTTATATACATTTTTTGGTTGTTGAAATTTTACTTATCTGAAGGTTAGTCCGGAGCATGGAAAAAGTTAATAAAAGGCTATTAATTATTTTTGTACTTGTTTTTAAAGTGGTATAAAATTGTGACATCTATTTTTCCTGTTTTGCGAGAATGACCCATGTTATAATGTAGGTTCCCCTGTAATGTGTCTCTAGACCCTTCATTAGGTCAAAAAATATGATGTAAAGAAGCTTCATTAAAATTTTTATTCATTTGGGTGTGAATCACTGTAAGGCTTAATTTCTTTTCATACATTAGTAGGTACAAGAAAGGTAAAATTAACATGTGAAATTAAATTATGAGAATAGGGAAAAAAGCAAATTTTAAAATAACCCTTCATTACAAGCTATTGCAATAACTTATACTTTAGTTGATAATTTTATGAAAGACGAGCTATTTAAAAAGCATGTGAATATAGAACTACTAGCACAGTGTCTCAAGTGTGAGCCATGGCAGCAAAACCCTTTTTGTTTTCCCTTCCCTGTAGTGTAACATTTTATTCAAAGTTTTATGGAATTATTTATAAGCTACTCTCTCACTCACTACTATTCCTGATAAATTTGGACTGCTACTAATTTATCGTTATGCATGTATATATATCATTAGAAACAAGCAGCACATAAACAATACTTTATATAATATATATAGAACTTACAAGTTGTTCGGGGCAACATCTTCGTTTATGAAGAATTCTTGAGAACCTAAAAAAAAATTTAAAAAATCCGACTTTACAAAGAGAAATAGACTTTAAAACAAAATATTTTTAAATAAGATGCAGCAGAAAATTAAAGTTTGAAAAAAATAAATAATTGACACACTAAAAATATCTATAGAATTTTAATTAAAAGACTAATTAACATTCAATTAAAAAATTTAATGAAAGAAATTTTTTTTTTTTTATCATTTGAATAAAACAATGGAAAGTTTTCCAAGGTTGGTTATATTGGAGATTTTTTTTTATACATGAGAGCTATACTTTTCCAGAACATTATTAGATCAAGAACTGTGTGGGGGAGAACACCTTTCAGGAGGACTTTCAAGAGGAATTGTCCCACATTTGCATCTTGAATAAGAGAAAACAAGGAAAACTTCCACTAGACTGTTCAACAACCTATACAATACTGTCTCTAGATTACAACTGTGTTACTCCTTTCACAAAAGTTCATTAAGAAAAAATTAAATCACAGTTTAGGATAACAGCAGTCTTCTCCTGCTAAGTAGCATACGAGGTGGTGGAATCTGTAATGTTGCGCTCAGTTCTGGTGATTTTGGCATTCTCATGTACTAGCTTCTTTCATAGTCACAGTTATGATTCTTTCACTATTTTAATACAAAATAATAATTGGAAAAGGTCACAACTGAATTTATATAAAAATTACTTTGAAAACTTGCTTGATGAGAAAGAAAGACTTTGGCATTTTTAACAGTGGATTTTTTTGCTGATAGATATAAGTAATATTACATGCATTTTTCAGACAAAAAACTATGCATTGTAATTCATAGCAATCTGTCTAAGGCTTTGAACTCATAACAAGAATATAAAATGAGAAATTGTTACCTGAAGAAATACTAGGTTCTCGATGGACATTAACGTCAGTATTCCAAGAGTTTGGATAAACATAGTTCTTTTGCTCTGGAAGTGGTGGCCTTGGAGGTGATCCCAAGCGAGAGGTTAAGGATTCTGTACTACTGCTCAAAGGTAGACCATCTGAGAGGTTATTGAAAATATAAGACTCAAAATGCAATTATTAAATTGCTTTATAAAATTTTAAAACTTTTCTATTACATTACATAAGAAGTCTGTGTTTTATAAAAAAAAGGGGTAATTCCATGCCAAACCAACCAAAATTTTTCAACCTGAATAGCTGAAATTTCAATGAAACTGTCAGAAATCAATCTATTTAATGGTATAAACGAGGACATATTTTCATAATTATTTCATCTCATTGAATTTTCATACAGACAAATTTTAAATTTTGAAAAATAGTTTTTTGACCTGCATTGAAATTTTTAATCTCGAATTTCACAAATTCATTTACCTTTCATTTTGAAGAGAATATCATAAATTTATATTTGATACATAACTTGACTATTCAGGATAAAAAAAAAATTAAAAATTTAAGTTCGTGTTTTAAAAAATGAAGATGAAGATAAGTTTTAAAAATTGTTAAATAAAAAAGTAGATTTTTTGAAATATTATAAGCTTTTAAAGTGGAACTACCACTCAATCCAAGAGTTAGGGTACAATTGGTTATATTTAAAATTAGTAAAGACTGCTAATCACAGGTAGCCAGAACATTCTTGAGACATAAACTTAAATTTTTTTGCCATAACTCTTGATCCCATTGAGGTCCCAATTTAAAAGTTTCAAGATTTAAAGCTTACAATATTACAAAAAACTTTTTTTCAAAATTTAAAAGAAACACAATTTAATTTTTGTCTTTGTCAAGTGGTATCAAATGAAAATTTATAATATTCTCTTCAAAATGAGGGGCAAACAATTCTGTAAGCCTTACAGAACTTGGCGAATTCCAGATTAAATATGTTTATACAAGCTAAAATATGATTATTTTTCAAAATTTTATAAAAACCCAATGAGATAAAAACATTATAAAATAGTTTATCATTAGGCAGAATTATCCCTGATGGTTTCAATGAAATCTGAGAAGGTCAGGATGAGTGATTGGTTGGTTTGACACGGAATGACTCAAAATATAAAGATGTCAGTTGGTAATGTAATAATAATAAAAAAAAAATCCTGATCAAGTGAACATTGAGTTCTAAGCATCACTTCAACTTAATCTTTCAAAAAAGAGGGGGGGGGGGAAGGGAGGGGAACATATTTTATATACAATTGAGGAATTATAGTAACATGCACCTAAAGTTTTGTTGAAGTAAGCCATAGGTCTGTTAAAAAATTTTACAGGAATCTTTTTTTTGTAAATTTTAATCATTCCTGTGAAAAATAATTCAATTACTAAATAAATTTTTGAAAAATCTAAATTTTTTTTTCCAAAAGAAAATATGGAGTTAGCACATCAAAAAGAAAAACTTGTCACATAAAAACATGTGATTCAATAAAATATGCAAATAATATAAAGTATTAAAGGGCTATTTTCAAACATAGATTTCTGAAAGGGCCCTTTTTCTAGACATAGAAATTGATAAAGGATAGCATTAATATACGAGTAGGATAGCTATAATACAGATGTGATATGGACAGTACATTTTAGCATAGGTTGGTTTTAGTAGTGTAGGGTGAGAAGAATATTGAAAGATTGATGCATTAGAGACCTTGGGAAATAACATTTTTCAACTACCTTTGTTCTCTTAAGGCGCTTCTTTACCCTAGCGTTATTTTCTCTGCGAGTAAACCAGATATTGTTGGCAACAGTTAAGGCGTGTCTTTCTCCACGAGGTAATGAATCTGATTCGAGGAGAACCGGGGGATTGACAGTTTGACAGCAGGGGAAAAGGGGTCCAAAATTCAAAGGGGGTCATGGTTTTCTTTTGTTGATCGGTACAGTGAGTTGTCCCCCCGATAATTAACTTGGAAAAAGTTGGGTCTTCACTATTGCTCCCAGAAAAGAGAGGGGTGTTTTTAGTTACTTGCGCAAGGACATGTTGTACGGGGGAAATGGTTTGGAAAAATTTACCGTTTATTATCTAATCAAATCAAACAAGAGCGAGGTAGCATTCCACGCAGCAAAATACTTTTGATAATACTCACAATTATTTAAATAAGAACACTTCACATATTTTCGAATATTGAACGTGATGAATTTGCGAATAATGAATGTCTGAAAGAATATGAATCGAATAAAAACCTCGGTTCTATATATATATATAAAAAAAAAGAGAGTAGGAGTGGGGAACACACTGGTGTCATTGTAATAGAATATTATTATTTAAAAAAAAAAAAAAAAAAAAAAAAAAGGAAATAGCATGTTTCACACTCATATCTTCTTATTAACTTTAATTTGATTCACCTCCATTATTTCACAAATGAAGAATAAACAATCTTAATGTTGTTTTTCCAAAAGTGAAGTCACTAGTCATTTTCTTATGTTCTACATTTGAAAGGTTTGCAATTATTTATTCTACAACAAATAAATTTGAAAACTACGATGTATCTTTTCTTTTCTGGCACTAAAAATAGGGAAGTATAATTTTTTTAAATGAGAAACTTTTTCTTCAAATGTATTGCGACTTCTATACGTGAATTTGATCTGTATGTAAAGTGGCTCTAAAAGTCTTCGTAATGTACTAGAATATTGCAGCGAATACCAATATGTAAGAAAAAATTTAAGTTTACGAAAACTTTTGGGAGATATTTTATACGTTACTTATAGTTTAATGATTTTCTAAAAAAAAGTTTTGCTATGCATTAAAAATATTTTATGTAGTTTTATTAAGACGAAATTAGAGATATTATTAAACAAATCTTATTTTCAAATATTAATTTTTGATATGGATAATGCAGTATTTAATTGAAATTAGTAAGTGCACGAACAGTTTTGGGAACCACCTGTTGTAAATTGTTTGGAACAGTTTAGAAGATCCGAAAAATCCAATGAAAGTGTGATATTCAATTAATTTCTAGATGAAAAAATCCCAATGCACGTTACAACTGTTTTTTATGTCATATCTTTCCAAAATTATTTTTAAAAAAATCGTAAACCAATCTGCTTACTGTCAATACTAAAAAGTACTTCAAGAGTTTACTTCAAAACGAAACCATTATTTTAACACAAAAGAACACACGAATAAATTTAAACCTATATCATTTTAATATCAATGAATAATTTTATAAAAATAGATCTCCAAATTAAACAAAAATTAATATAAAAGAAAATTGTATACATTTATTGAGAAATACCAAAAATTTAAAAATAAGCAAAAAATAAAAGGATAAATAAAATTTTCATAATTACAATGCAATGAAAATGGTACAGTGGCGTTATTTTTTTCTTTTAAGGGCTTCTTTTCTTTTTTCCATCGCTTCTAAAATGGAAGCTGGATCCCTTATTGCCATTGATCTTGTATGGCGTGGATCAATTAATTCTGGCAGTATACAATCGAAATAAAAATTAGTTAATTTTTCTTTCATTTCGTTTTCCCAGAAAGAATCATCCCGTAATACCTTTTCATACTTCATCCCTCTCCTGGTCCAAAGCACAAACAGGCAGTAATTAAGTTTTGTTATATGTAATTGTCCTTGAATTCGAAAATAGTATTTGTGTCGTCTGCTTATACCGCATATTACTTTTTCCTTATTAAGACTCCAAAACGTAAACTTGCGAGAAATCACAGACTCTTCTGGCGATAAGTTTTCGCATGACATGGGGCATTTTACTTCAACGATACCCTCCTCTTCCACCAACCCCTTCGGGTGTGGCCCCGAGATATGGGGATAGTAGCAGGACATAGACATAGTAGCATTGTCCCCTGTTTCAACTCTGTGGCAAACGTTTTTTTAGGGGGGATTGTCCCACGCTGTTTGCTGTCCTTTTGAATTTACCGACACTGAACACGTTGGCAGAAGCTGAAAAGAAAAGTATGCTTAATGCCACTGAAATTTGGAGAAAATTTTTGATAGAAACCTAAAAGAATTTATACAAAAGTCCATTGGTTTGTTTGCCAAAGAAAAAAGGAGAACTTAATTTTTGTTAAAAGAATGTGTAGTAAGTAGTTTGTGTTGTGTTCATTTAGTAAATATCCGTGGCACTGATTTTTTTGTCTTCTTATTTCTTCATCCTATGGTGATTATTGGTATATATCCATAATCTTTCTTTCATGCACGAACACGTTTTCTGGCTCTTAATTTTTTTAAATGTCATTCCCGTCTCAAAATATATAATAGTACTGCTCCCCCATCCCTCCACTAGCGAAATTGTTTAGCAGCGCCTTTGGGATCAATAAATACGATTTAGAAACCCATATTTCACCATTACAGATTTGCCTAGATCAAGTTATCGTAATTACAGTAAAAAAAGTCGAATTTAATTATCTTTGCGTTCCTGTGAAGTTTACAAAGCAATCCGACATATTGCATTCTGAAGACCAAAACTCTTTCCCCACCATATCGTCGTCTTGAATTGGCATTTACCACAATATCGTTCCTACCTTCCTGCAGCTCCTCTGTGTGGGACGCTTCCAAGATATGCGTTTTTGGAAAGTGTTAATGTATTAAGAACTTTCCATAACTTTAAAACAGTTCTGAAGGTAGTACGAGCAATTAATCGATTGGAAATTATAAAAATTCTCATTTTAAGTATGAGAATACTGTTCGAAGTAAACAGACGCGGATTTTTTTTGGGGGGGGGGGGGGGGATTCCCATGTAAAAATTATTGCCAAAAATATCGCCAAATTCTCCATTTTCATTTAAATGAAAATATGGAAACAGAAAATAATACCATATTTGAATACAATGATCAATATTATAGTGTAGTCTCAAGTTTATATAACTTATATTTTAATTTACTAATGTGATATCAAACCGAGTTGAAAAGCATTATTTAACTTTGGAAATTAGTAAAACCTTATAAATATAGAGCTTTACGTACCTGCAGTGTTGTCTAAAGTAGTTAAAAGATCTGCCGCCTTTTTCTGCATTAAATGATTTGTGATGTTGAATATATTGGTAAATTAACTTGTATAAAAAAGTCGAATTTTCAGGGTTATTGAACTTTTTACACTTCACCTGATCTGCATGGGATATTTTTTTGTGCTCTTAAATATTTTTTATCTAATATTAAATACTAAATATTTATAATTTAATTGAATTAAAGTGTATTACATTTTCGGGGTAATTTCTTATAGGGGCGCAAAAGAGGATAGTTAAACCCTCTACTTTTTATCTTTCATTGAACACTAGTAGTATCATACTAATTGATGATAACCCTCCCCCCTGTCCCCCAAGTTCACAAACTATCACCGCCACTGTAAATACTCACGGTCATAATCACACCCTCCTTGATTGACCTCTAAGTCCGCCCCTGGAAGTAAACACTGATGACAGGGGAGTTCATAACTCTTTGAGTTGCGTAACTTTTAATATGGATAAAACTGTGTAACTTTACAATAATGGTACTCTATTGCATATGACCCATGTACATTTTGCATTTTATTTTACATCTGTGCTACTTTACTTATCATTATGTTACATTAAACAGGGGCACAACCAGAAAATTTCTGTGGGAGGGGTTTTCAAGTAAACAATTAGTTTGCTGCTGTATTTCTCTACAAATAAGATTTTAAAACATCCCATATTTGTCCCATATCATAATATTTTTTCAGTTTTTTAATCTGCCACCTATATATGCAACTATTCCAGTATTCGAGTTATATTAAATACCTCAAGATGAGACTACATATTACTTAGAAAACGTATAATAATATTATCTAGGTTATATATAGTTTAATCAAAACATTTTGTTTGTTTATATTCACTTAGAGAAGGAGCAGTATATTTAGGCAAACGGACATACACTAATATCATATCAGACTGATTTTATTACATATTTATGGTGATTGAAATACAAAGGCCATGTAGCACTGAAATGTTATAATTACATTTGGAAAACATCTATATATTTTAAACATTTCCTTTTTTTATATATATAAACGGTTATTCAGAATTCCCTCCTAGGTTTCGAAGCACTATAGTAAAAAAAACTAAGACTAATACAGAAAATAAGAACATTTGAAAGAATACAGAAACAATTCAAACTTTATTTACATAGCTTACAGGTGTTCTATGTGTGGACCCTTGGTCACACGGCATGCATCAATGCGATAGACCAGTTCCTGCTGATAAGTCCAGTCCTTGCTTCGAAACCCAGGAAGGAAGTCTGAATAACCCTGAATATGTAGTTTATATTAAATCTAAGTAGATAAAAAATAAAGTATGACGATTTTTTTATGTAATGAGAGTTACAAGTGTTTTATTTGTTTAAATGCGATACGGTAAGCTAACCCTATCGGAATGATGGTAAATTAAAAAAGTATTATTTTGAAATTATTTATGATTACTTTTAGTGTTTGTAATTCATTCGTCAGAAAACATCAGGATGTCGGGGTTTTTATGTGGATTATGACAGTGAAACTTCCTCCCCCCCCCCCCCCTGAGAACGCGCCTTGATGCAACTTCAAATACATCAGTAAAGCACGTTTTCTGGAATTAACGCTAAAGACCGCTTGGATAAGACCATCTTAACGACCGCTTATAAAGAACCGCTTTATACAGCAAAACAGGTCCAGCCAAGATAATAAATCACTTGACCCTCCTCGCTCTTGAGGGGGGAAAATATCTATGTCCCCCTTTGGAGGTGTGTCTTCTTGCGAAGAGGTTTTTTTTCAAAATATAGCTTTAATGTTTCTCTAAATTTGACTGTTTAAGAAACACGAAAATAATTTTAAAATATGATCTGGATAGAAAAAAGTTTAATCTTTGTCATTGCAATGTTATATTTTCAATAACTCTTTTCAACTTTTTTTAATATGATGTTAAAGTAAACAATTGATATTTTAATAAACTTAACAACATTTTAGGCCAAAAACAACATAGCAAAACACGGATAGAAGTTACGTCGATCCAACAAAACAAACCGTATAAAAATATTCGTATAACTTCTTTCTATTTTACGAATAGGCATATAGAGATTTTCCCATAGACTTAACATTAGGGGGGAGAATCAAGATGGACGGTAGCGAAGAACCTTAACAGTCAGTTTGCATGTGTTGGAGTAGGGTATTGTAACACTAAACATTTTATTAAGAATGTTTGTCAAAGTATGATCAGGACAATTTATTTAATGATATAAAAGTTATAGGGAAAATACTGTTTAGTTTTTTTCCTGTCTTTCAAAGACTTGTTACTGAACAAAGTGTTGACGGAGTATATTGCTAGAAGAGATGGACAACTTTCTGGTTTTTGGTGACAATTAGCAGTTTGAATTTTACTTAAAGTTTCATTTTTTGCAACTAACTTTTGATTTGTTGCTTTTTCTTTTAAGAGAGCTAGCAGTTTTTACTGAATTGATTCTTCTACAGCTTTTGCTCAGTACTTCTTAGCAAGAACCTTTACAATTCCATTACAGTTAGTTGAGACATAACCACAAACTTCTCAAAAGTATTTAAATCAATATTAATTTTGAAATTCATAATTTTTTTATCTAAAATTATGCAAATCCCCCAACCCCACAAAATATACAATAAACCCACGAGTCACCATCTTAGTAAAAATATATTATCAATCATAAGGTATGCTCTACAAAACAAGATGTATTATGTATTAAATAAATTCAAGAAATTTTATTCAAATTCGTTCAGTTGGAATAACATGGTTCAGTAACTAACCATTGAGTTTTAACTTTAATAGATTATTATGGATAGCACATGCCCAACTTCGAGATGTGATGCTCAATTGTGTGAAAATTCATTGAAATTATTTATCCTGTGGATTAGTAAAAATTAACAAAAAACTTTCACAATTTTAAATTGAGTCAATGCAGCAATTTATTCTAAACACAAGAGGGTTTGTGCTGTACTTGTAAATATGGCAGGGAGCTGAATGGATCAGTGCCCTTTACATATGGCATTCACTATCCTTCACAATAGCTGAAACTGTGGTTACGTTACCCAAGAGGGTTGTGTACGTAGTGTTGGATCATGCGGCCAGTTACAAATAAAAGCTTAAAGCAAAATGAAGATTATCAAGAATGATTGTCTGTTTACATTTTCGATTTCGGTTACAAGTTTTATATCATTAACCAGTAAAAATTTATATAAGATTTTATACAAGAAAACGGGCCCTAAGTTATTAATTCAAAATTGTCATTTTTGTAATCAAGAAAACAGGCGATTTTTTAGTATCTGGCAACATTAATTGACAGCAAAACCTTGTATACCTGAAAGAAATATGAGAATAGTACAAACATTAAAATTTAAGCTGAATTACATTACATCTACACATACACTCAATCAAAAAGGAATGTAGACTTGAAAAGGCTATGCATGCAATAAAATTATAAATTTTTATCTTCAAAATCGGGAAAACAGGTGTCAAATATGGCAATTTTTTAAAAAATAAATCATCATGAAATGGTTGCAAAACTTCCTAAATATAGAAGGTAGTCTGATTTCATTGAATTAATTCATAATGTTTTGTCCTTGATACTTATTACACAGGCCAACAGTGGTTTTGGTGCCAGGGTATTTGCTGCTGATTTCATAAGAATTTGATGCCCTGAATTCAAATACGACAATAGTTTTTGCCTAGCAGCTCGAATTTCTAAGATATAACATTTTAGTGAAATATACAATACACTACTATAAACCCTGAACACTTCGAACTTTCTTTTCCGTGACATTCTTGAATGTACTTTGGAACAGTCCGCTTTTAAACTCTAACAGTAATTTGACATCATGTGCAGATCCCATCTTCCTAGGTAGCAGTCCTCTATATTTTTAAATCCCGGTGAAATATTTCACTTTGGTTCTCACTGATGTCTCCAATTTTCAGGGAAATGGTTTAACTGACTGAGTAAATAGTATGCCTTAATGGTCATGTTACAACCAAAGGATTTGAAATTGTTAAGTTGTTTTAACTGTTAGTATCTTTACCAGTTCAAAATAGTTTTCAGCTTTGCGTTTGCCCAGAAAATTTCTGATAAAAGCAATGGCTTTTCACTAAGTCTCATTCATCGAATTTACCAAGTCAGGATCCTTAATGAGTAGACTTATTTGTGGTATTTTTTCCATACTTAACTGAGACATTCCTCCCCCATACATGCAACATTTGATCTGTTCTTATGAAGAGCCTTTACAAACTGCTTCGTAAGGCCCAGCTAAATATGTAGTGAAGGAAAGATAATTTTCTCTCGTCCAACTAAAGGGTCGTTTATGACATTCTTTTCCCCAACATTCATGTTTTCTCTCTTTGGCCACTCTTTTTTAACCCAAAGGAGTGTTTTTTCTCTGCTATTTCAGAGGTATAAGAAGCAAGGATATTTTATCTAGCCAAGGAGAAAGTTTACCATTTTTAAGTCCACACAAATCACCCATTGATGTTCATAAAACTTTATCTTCTCTGTTACTAAAGCTATGGTGTTATATTCTTCTTTTATTTTTGTTAAGTGAGCAATTAGTATTGAACTATATTTCTTCCTATTGTGTAGAAGGACATATTTTAAACTTCCCTTTGAGCTATCAATAAAAAGGCGCCATTCATCAAGAAAATATTCAGGAAGACTGATTTTTTCCAGGAGTCTTCTATTTTTGAGACAAAATACAAGATTGTCTTCTTGAAAGAAGAAAACTTACAGATACTTTTCTCTTGTACGGTAAAAGGTAATTTTGGTTCCTTGTTTCAGTTAATTTTTTTTCTTTCAACCTGGAATTCAGTAATTCAGAAGCTTCCTTTGACAGGTGAAGATCTCTGGTGAGGTCATTTAATTTATCAAACAAAAGTTCTTTAAAAAAATCAGTTATTTTTATATTTAGAAAAGAAAATGCCCAACAATCTCGTCCGATTAAAACGATCGGCTATAGCCGCGACGTTAAAACATCCATCCGTTTCTATGGTTATCGTGAGGTTTCTACCAAATTTTTGAAGTGTTTGGTAGACAATCACTATATCCCGTACCAGTTAGCGCGATTTGTGAGAAACTTGCAAAACTAGTTTCCACTGCTGCGTTTCAAGCCAAGTTGTTTCAGATAAAGTGACATCATATTCGCTTCGAGCCGAATGTGTCGTTTTCTCCGCCAAAACTAACAAGCTTAGGCTGCAAATTAAAAAAAAAAGAAAAAGCGCAGTGAGCAGAAATGTTTGTGTTTATGGCCTTATCGAAACATTTAAAATTGAATAATAATAAAAAAAATATGCGGGAATTGCCCATTGATGATGTCGCCACATAATCAATATCACCTTCATTAGTACAAATTACAATACCAACCCACCAACGGAAGTCCATCAACACTTGAAGTAAAAAGAAGTTAAGTGTTCCAAGTGACTAAATTGCGATTGTTTCTTGCAAATATATGAACAATATACTTACTATTCCATATTGGGTTGTATAACATAATTCCAGCTCTTGGTTTCTGGTCAGAGGGTGAATTTGTATAAGATGGAGGATAATCTGGAGAGGCAGGAGTTGAACACATATTTGTAGTTCTGTTACCATAACTTTCAAAAGTTGTCTTATTTGGCGAAAGATGGTTAAGAGGAGATTGACCATCCTTACGCAATGGTTGTGGAGGAGGAACATATGGTGGTGGTTGACGACGTAAGGCATCAGTATCGGGCACACTTTTAAAAATCTGCAAAAAAGAAATGGCGTATTGAAATTCTTTTAATATTTTATCACTCAAATATTCAATTATTTGTATATTAATGAGCAAGAAACATCAATAAATTAAGATAAGATTACAAATGAAAGCTTATAAAAATATATAAAATCTAGCAGAATAACAAACTTTAGCAAATTAATTTAGCAGTTATCACATCTACTATACTTTAGAGTGATTAACAAGTTATCTCGAAAAGAAATTGATAAATATTATCCTATTCCATGTGAGTTTTAAAATTCATTAAAAGTGGTCCTTAAAATCTTCACAGTTATGGGTTAACAAAGTAATTACTTACATTAAAAAAAAGC
This sequence comes from Linyphia triangularis, assembly GCA_963978545.1. NCBI lineage: Eukaryota > Metazoa > Arthropoda > Arachnida > Araneae > Linyphiidae > Linyphia > Linyphia triangularis. The sequence continues at coordinate 59,552,151 of OZ021721.1, forward strand.
AATTAACAAAGACAGTAACTAGATGATTCCCATAAATGAGCTAATGAACTGTAGCTAACATATATTTGTTAAATTTTTACATGCTTTTAAATTTATTCCAAGCTTACTATGCTGCCAAATCAATACATACAATCAACAGGTGGGCAATGAATGAAATTTACCTTTTCATAATTTTCTATGAGAATTTCAACTACTACATTGCCAAATTTTATTTCCATAATTGCAGCAACAGTTTCTTCTTCTGGACGAAGCAAAGTTGGTCCAAAACAGATACCCAAGTTGGAAACTGTCATTAGATTTTTGCTGGATAATTTTGCTATCCTAAAATGAAAGATATTAACCAGAGCATTAGTCTTAGTAGAATATCTACAACCTCATAAAATAAAATTGATTTGCAATATTACATATAATAATATTGTAATAATTAAATTTTTTTTTTATTTATAACTTAAATCTGTAGCTGTTAACAGTGTAAATGCAAAAGTTTCTTTTCTTTCGAATCTTTATATACAACATGAGTTTATGTAACATGATAAATCAAAATGAAACTTGATTAAGCTTTTAAAAATTAGTAAAATATTATATTCCTAGGAAGAAATAAAACTAAACATTTTTTAAGATCCTCTTTTAAATGTCAGGACACATTACTTTTCAGGGTGTAGGATTATATTTTAACAAAATTTTGTAAGTGCCTATGTCACACCCCAAACAATGCTCTTGATAGAACCATGGTTCCTCTAAAACAACCCCTCCCAATCACTCAACTCACCCTGACAACAGAAAGAGAAAGGAGGGAGCTAGATAAGTCAGATACTTTAGTTTTCTGAGGTCATTGATTCTAATGAGCTTTTTAGTGGGGTTAAGAGCACAGAGGGTTAATATACTTTTGAAAAACTGAGAGAGTGAAAGGTTTTATTCCCAATCTGTTGTATTAAATTCTAATGTTTGTACATGATTGGGGGAAACTTGGTCAAGCTGTATAATGTTTGTATGACAACTTTAGTTACAAGATCATTTAAACATTGCTTTTTGTTATAATCTTTGAAGTCATAATAAAATATTAAAAGAATTTATACAGAATGTCCTACACCTCTTACAGTAGAAAATTTACTACATAATTTTTACTACAAACAATTGTTTGTTGGACTTATTCCAGATGCAGAATGCTCGCCTAGCAAGCAAGAGGCCTCAAGCTTGAGCATCACTGGAGCTGTGCAGTCTATGTTTTCTAGGTAAATAGACACATTTCAGTTGCGACAGTTAGTCATATTTTAGGCTGTTTGATGAAAGTAGTAATTTGTTAACTGTAAAATAAACTTTTGTTCAACTTGTTTCACAAGGGGCATTTTTTTTCTTTGCAGTGATAAGTAATATCACACCAAGTAGTAAAAGAGAATTGATTTTAACTTATTGATTACATTTATTTCAACAAAATATTTTATGATAATTAATATATACAGGGATGTGATGGACCAAAAGGCAAAAAAGAGGATATAAAAAAATTTGATACGAACAAACGTGCAAAGGACAATTATACAAAAAGTATGAATTAAATAGTTGATGTACAGAAAAATTTATCAAAATTTGAGCCCAAATAGGTTGCACATTTATTTTAAAACATTTATATTAGTAAGAAATCAATAAATCATGGTTTTCAAAAGCTTCTTTATAAAGTATATTGTCAAGTGCAACTTTCATTATGTATAACATAGAAACCATGAGGTAGAAGCAAGTACTGTATTGTAAATATACCTCCTTAAAATTTTTTCAAACATTCCTTTAATTTTTAAAGCTAATTTGCAGTATATCTCGGACACATTACTAGCCATTTGTTTTTTACAGATCTTTTCTTAACATGATGCAGTTTAAGAGTTTGCTTTAAGCATCATTCTGGAACAAGCAGCTTAATTTTGTGAATAAGAATCAGATGTTGAAGGATTACTTGAAAATATGGGATGTCACTCTCTTTCAGATGAATATATTTCAACAATTTGGCAGCTTTTACAGTTTTTTTTCTTTCAGTTTCCTTTGGCACTAGCTTTTTTCTCGAGCTCGACTATTTGTCTTAAATTTTTTTTTTGCTAAGCGCCAAGGGAGGGAGGTGTTGCATGCAACTGACATGGTACAGTACCCAAGCAAAAAAACTATTGGGACTCATTTCTTGCACAAAATTGAATTAAAACTTTAATCAGTCTGCGTCGATTCAAACCAAACAGCGAAACCGATCCTAACACACACTAATCCCGGACATAGCGGCTATCATACCAGCTAAAGTCTAGGCAAATGAAACCAAAGCGGCGATGCAAACCTCGGCAATAGATGCTATTGAAACAGCTTAAACCTAGGTGAAAATTATCATTACTCCAACGTAAATATCGGCGGTAAGGGCCACAATACCAGCACAAATCTCGGCAATTAGAATAAAGCAACAATCGACAAAAAGGACTATCATACCAATGTAAATATATTGGTGGAAATCTCTGTAATAAAGGCAGTTATATCGATATAACACTCTATGAAATTGACAATTACAACCATGTAAATCTCAGCAATAGAGACAATGATAGAGGTGCAAATCTTCGGAATAGTGGTGTAACATTTGCCAAAAATGAAGAACATCACAACAACATAAATCGTGGCGATAGCTCTCCATAGCAACGCAAATCTGGGCAATAGCAGCCCTCACATTAGCGTAACATTTAGCGAAACTAAGCACTACACACTAACATAAATAATAGCGATAGAGACAGGTAATCTATAAGAAAAACAGTCATTACATTGGAAGTTTGGGGAAGTATGAATGTATGCAGGTTCCGTGGTTGTCAGACACGCAAGCAAGTCTCATAAAATTGTAATGCAAATTAGTATCGATCTCAGGAAAGATCAAAATTTTAGACAAAAAAAGGAGCTAAATTTGCGTTTCAGCTGAACTGTACAATGTGCAACAGGTGCAAATCTCTGCAATAGCACCAATGAGTACTACATAGAAGTAACACACAATGAAAACGAGCATCAAGCAAGAATGTAATTCTCAGCGATAGCGCTCGCCATAATTACGAGAATAGTGTCCATTTCATCACCGTAATGCTCAGCAAAATGGTCATCACATATCAACGCATATAATGCCGATAGAGGTTATAATAATAGAAAAAAATGCGAGAAAAATGTAGTCAATCCATTGGTGGGTTTGGAGAAGTTTGAATATGTGCAGGTTCTGAGGTTGTCAGGAAATCTCAATCTGAATTTGCATAAATTTCAGGCATGATCGAAAATTTCGGCAAAAAACCTGAATTCCTGAGAATCGAACCATGTTTGAAATAAGAAAGAAAACTTCTGAGAGAAGGAGAAATAATTTTTTCTCTATCACCAAAAACAATGGCAATATTGTATAAAAACTTTGAATATAAATGAAATTTGTAAAAAAAACAAGGAAAATATGAAAAATTCAATGAAGGAAGCATATCCTTGTATATAAATAAAACATTTTCAATGTTGTTTAGGAACGATCCTGGTTGCCTATTTCTGCCGCGATTAAGCGCTTTGCTTAGCTAAAGATGCCTTGTAAGTTTGAGCTCCGATCAAATTATGAATGCAAAGTGATTTATCCATAAGTATGAGCAGCTGAGTGCTTGCAGCGGCCGTTTTTTTATGAATAGCATTCAAGTGATAGATTGTAAAAATGTGAAAGTATATGAACTGTCAACCTGGTTATGATGGCATATAACCACACTAAGATTCAATAAATAAAAAATACATGAAACAGGCATTCTACTGTAAATCTCCATGATGAAAAATGCTGTGCACATTGAAGTAGCATTGCGAAGGTGACGAAATATTTTGTCATATCTATTTAGCAGGTTAATAATCTTATCAAAATCAGTTGTTCTTAAAAGCTTTCTACTATTTGAGATCTAACTGCAGAGCAGTTTCTATTTCCTACAGACTACTCTCAGAAGGCTAGATCTTAGTCTAACAATGTTCTGGTACAGTATAGCTCTTGGGCTAGAAAATAGCCAATACATTTAATTGAATTATGGTCAGCATGGATTTTATTAGGTTTCTTAGAGAATAGTTTATAAACAATTTTTATTTTAGCAGTTTTTATAAAACAATAGTGTAGATTAATTGCATGATTATACATGAAACAAAAAACTTACTTGCAGAGATGACATATCACTATTTCTAGCATGTGAAAATTTGGCTTTGGTAATGAATGAACTAATGCATGGATGTTACTTATTCTTAATATTTTGTTTTCTTGTTCTGAAAAAAAAAAAGAAGATATTTTTTAGTATTTACACAACTAATAGTTTAGTATTAGTTTAAAATATAAAACTATTTATTTTTAAATTGAGTTTTATTCCAGGCTTTGCATGGAGAACGTGATTCATTTTTAAAGAAAAAAATCCTAAGGAAAATCGATTTAAAGAGAAAGATTTCGATTGTTTTAAACTTAATATTAATAGATATATTTTGCTTTCAAAATTTAAAACATGTTAAAAGTTATTTATTCCTTCTCAACATTTTTTTATATAGCTGAAATCCTTTACTTTATAAACTATAAAATTTTTGTAAAAAAATGGAATGCATTACTTGCAGCAGCAATGAATGCTCCATGTAATCGAAATGTCAGCAGTGGTTCAGGAAGGTTTCTGAAAGCAAAATAGTTTAATAAATATTACACAGCAAATTAATGGTTGAAATTAAACAAAGAGTAAAGAATTACTCTTGAAATTAAACAAAGAGTAAACAAGAGTGTTCAGCAAAATAATATATCAGAAGTTAATCAATTCATAGGATTTGCAAGGTCAATTAATAGAGCACAATACAAGAACATATAGGCAATGTTTTAATTTTTTTACAATGAGCATGATAAAAAAATTATGTTGTGCATCATAAAAATAATTAAACACAAAACTTTAAACCTCCAATCTATATATTCATGTATAAAAACAGCTATTTGTTTAACATGGTATATTTGTAGCCACTTATAAATTATTATGTACAAATTGAGAAATCCTTTTATACCTAAAAAAGTTCTTTAGTGCACTTGTAACAGTTTTTAGTTCAAATTCTTCTACATCTGAGGATAACAAATTTGTTCCTTTATTTTCTGAAATTAAACAAATGCAGTTATTTAATAGGTATAGAAAGATAAGAATATGCAATTTATAAATGAATACGAATTCTTACCTAATGCGATTTGGGTTAGCTTTGCAACTTTGGAATTTACACCAACAAGTCTGTATAAACCTTGATCTAAAAGTCCTTTTGATTCTATGAGGTTTATGCACCATTGCACAAAAGCAAATCCAGCTTCATCAAGAGAAACTGAAATTAGGTGAAAATGAAATTAAAGATAGATAGGAAAGGAACTACGTAATTCAACAGGTTTGTAAATTTATGTGTATGTGCTTATATCATATGGCAGATGCAAGAACACATACTTAACATTTCATATAAATACATACATTCAACAAATATGAAAATAAAATACTTTATATTACAAAGGAAATAATTGATTATACGGCTTGTGCATGAAATGGACATTCGTGAATTCATCTTTTTTGATAATCCAACATTGCTAATACTTTGTTAGATTCAAGATTATAAAATTTTTTACCATTACATTTAAACATTACTTATATATATTTATATGAAAAAATCTGTATTTTCAGGTATTTTCTGACAGTTAATTAGACAGTTATTTAAAAAAATTGTAACAAACCATACTTTTTTATTAAATCCTCTTATGTATACCTATTTTACATTAATTCCTTCTAAGTGGGATTAAATTGTAGGTTTTAAGGCGAACACTGGAAATTTTATCTTTTAGATTTTTCAATGTACTGTTTCAAAGAAAATTTCGTCTAACCAAAAGCCTTTATTACTAAAATTTAAAAAATTACTATTATATGAAAAAATCTGTATTTTCAGGTATTTTCTGACAGTTAATTAGATAGTTATTTAAAAAAATTGTAACAAACCATACTTTTTTATTAAATCCTCTTATGTATACCTATTTTACATTAATTCCTTCTAAGTGGGATTAAATTGTAGGTTTTAAGGCGAACACTGGAAATTTTATCTTTTAGATTTTTCAATGTACTGTTTCAAAGAAAATTTCGTCTAACCAAAAGCCTTTATTACTAAAATTCAAAAAATTACTACTAAATTAAGGGAGTGATCTATTTCATGAGACTTTTTATTTTAGAACTGAAGTAATGAGAAAATCTTAAAATAAGTTAACGTTTCAAAGCTAGCTAAGTAAAAAATCTGCATACATTACAAGCAGAAGAAAATTTTAGGCAACGTTTTGATGGAATTAATTACTATTTCGTACAAATAATAATAAACAAATTGCATTGATACATAAAAGAAAAAGCCGAAGACTGAAATCATACACTCTGAGAGGATGTCTTATACTATGTTCTGTTTTTGCATTTTTATTAGTAAAAAATACTATTTGTAATCATTGTTATTATTTTAGAACAAGAATTAAATCACTTTCCTAAAATAAGTTTAGTTAATGCCTATTTGGGATTAATTTGAGGAAGTTTTTCTTTAGTTATTTCTTTTTCATTGAGTGCTTAAAACTATTATTAGTAATTCGTAATCCCCTCCCCTCCAATATTCTTATTGCTTCTGCACCAGTATTTCTTTGACGTTTCTTTTACGACGCCAACTTTATTATGTTTTATTTAATGGTTGTTTTATTTGTTAATGTTTATTTAAAAATTGAGGTTAAAGGCCAATATTTCTCTTTGGTTTTTGTGTGAATTTTATTCTTTATTCTGAATTTTTAAGGCGTAGCCCCCTTCGGAGATCACACGGTGATATCCTTGTTTGCACAGCGAGCGCGTTTGAGGGCAAAGCCCCCCTTTGGATATCCAAAGGCTTAATGAACAGAATAATTTAAACTTTTCATTACTGCTAAAACTATTTTTAAAAATTACCATATTATCTGTTTAGCATACATGTTCTATTTTATCAGGGTGTCTACACATCAGGAAAAGTTGTGGAAATTAGAAAAAAATGTCCCATCAAATCAGGGAATTTTTTAGAAATTTGTTAGTGAATTTTTTTCCTGAATTTTGTGGCCACCCTGATCATGATTTCTTATTATTGGAGAGTGAAAATCTTTTCACATGTTTAATTGTTGTACGTTCAAAATGGGCCCCAGGGGAAGTGGGGAATAATGCAAAATTATCTGGTTAAAGGCATATAAATGGTATTTGAAATTGTCATTAATATTTTTCAATAAGCACAGCGTCTTCAATCGATCGAGGATGTGCAAATGGAGTCTCTTATTTGGTTTTTTAGATAACAATGGTTTTTGTGTGAATGTTAATTATGAATTTTTATTATTCAAGAGCAAAAATAATTTTCAAATGCTTCATTCTTATAAGTGCAAATGTGGTCTCTTACTGTTTCTGGGGTTGACGAGCGTTAGCGAGCATGGGGCAAAGCCCCCTAGTATAAGAAAACATTTTAATCTTCTTATGCCTAAGTGATATTGTAGCGTTTTTAAATTTTATCAACATTTGTTTTGGTATCTGTGCATATGCGCAGAGCCCTAAACCATCTAGGTGGTTATGTGACTTCAATAACCAATCATAGAAGGGCAGTGCCATTTGCAACCAATCACAGTCGAAGTTAAACCCAGATTGCCAAACACTCGAAATCCAAGAAAAAAGGGGAGCGAAGAGAGAAAATCTTTTACACAGATATTGAGAAAAAGTATGTTTTCACAGGAAAACTGGTCCAGATCAGAAAAAACGCACATCCTTGAAACAAGGACAGAAAGGAGAAAAAGAGAAAATTTACATAAAAAGCGTGAATCACAAGAAATGCATTGTCGGGTGAACATTGTCGTGCAAAAGAAGCCAACTTTCTATCTTTCAAAAACAAGGACTTGCTCTGTGAATTCTTAGTCCAAGTCAGGCAAGAATTTGTGAAAAATTGCCTTGTGAAAGTCTAACCAGGTGGAAAAAATTCATAATGAATGAGCAGGGTTTGATTATGTCGAAAACATCAAGAAAACTGTGACGTCAGAGTTGAAAACCATTAAGAGGTTTATAAAACTCTTACAACTGAGCACAGAAGTGTATTATGCTAAACAGAGATTACTTTGAAACATATTAAATGGGTATGTAATTCAAATATTTTTTCGAGTTATGAGATTAGTCCCGGAAATCCACACCTTGTATTAATCAGTCATAAACTTTGTACTAGATATTTTCCACATTTGTTAGATAACATATTCAGCTAAGAGAAATCTAAGTAAAATCTAGAGACATTGGGTGTTTAAATTTTCACTGTACAATATTTGAAGCAACATAATGTTCCTAGTACAAATACTTTCATATATATTATTTTTAAGCAATTCTTTATAGTGGATATTATTGCAAGCATAACTTTTTATCACATAAAAAAAAACACACAAAAAAAAAAAAAACACCTCAAACAATATTTTGATCTATAAAATATTGTGTATAATTCATTTTACTTATTCTTTGGACTTATCACAAATAACTGGACATAAATAAAATATCTGGAAACACACATATTTGAAAACATTAACAACAAATATTTTTTTTGTTTCTTAAAAAGACTGAGAAGGTAAGTAATTCAACTCACATCCATCTTGCTTCAAGTTTTTCCCAGATATACAATGCATCTGTAAAGAATTCAATACAAATTTAAGTAAAATTTTGAGGCAAAAGCAAAATAAATTATTATTTGTATGCAAGTAAAAAAAAACCTACCAGAATTAGATTGGCAGCAGTAAAAATGTAACACTATATATTTTGATAACATTATACTTACAGGTTCCTTACCATCCATTGCATCTAACCAAAGTCGCCTATCTTCATCAGATAATGCTTGAAAAGTATAAGGCATAGATTTATCTTCAGCAATAACATCAAAACAGAACCTTTTGTCAATGGAGTCATATTGCCGTCTACAATTATAAAAGTTTTAAAAATATAATTATTAAATCCACAACAGTACCTTCCAGTACAAATCAGTATTCAGGGATCAGGACCTATTTGGAAAACTGATAAATAGGGAAATATAACATTAAACAAAAATGCAATTTTTTAGGTAAAATAATTCAACACATGTAATAAGATGAACCAAAGAAACACTTATTTAAAATATTTTTAGAAAACTAATTAAGAACAATAAAGGAGAGGTATTAATATATTCTGATTTTTGAAAATATTTCTTTGCCTGTAAGGACTGGAATAAATGGAAGGGGACTTGTATTCTCATATTTTTGTTAAATTTCTTGAAGAAAAACTGAGATAAAATGAAAGAATATTTTATTGGAAGATTTTCTTGTTTTGTCTGTTTGCAGACTAACCCTGGACCAAATTTTATTAAAATTTTTCAATCCACTTTTACAAAATACAACTTTCAATGTTTTAAATGAATGAACAGGCAAAGACTTGACAAAAAGATTCAATAAGTGTTATTTCCTTTGGGAATACTAAAATTTATTTACAAATAAAATGAGGCTACATTATATATACATACCCAATACATTCTGTAACTGTAATAGTTTCTCCATTCATCTAAAAAATTAAGCAAAAACTTAGTTTTGCTTAAATTTTAAATTTTTTTATGAAATATTTGTAGCAAGTTAAAATGTTTAAATAATCAAGGAAAGCTTGGATAGCAAATCTTCTATAAATTTATTTTTATACTAAATGTATTACATTTTCTTTTTATGAAATGCAAAACTATACTTAAAATATAGAGTTTCATGAGCTTTTTCTCAAATAATCACTATGTCAAATAATTTCAAGTCGGGTTTATTGAGTAAAAGAGAATTAGTCAACAGAAAGCCACTTACTATTTTCCCAACTGTTTGAGAATAAGGCATCATAGAGAATTTTTTTTGATACTTTTGATACTGACAAAAATGCTTAGTCCAGGTTGTTCCTAAGGCCTCTAGAAAATGCAATAAATTGTATTGTTAAATAATTTCTTTTTAAAATTTTAAGATTGAGTACTATTAAATGCAAATCACTAATTCATAAAGTAGTGAGCTAAACTAACAGTGTTTGGAAAATGAAGGTTTACACTTAATATAATTTTATTTGGAAACGCGATCCTTTAATAATTAAAACTGAAAAAAGTGTATGGATGTAGGTAATGATAAATCTATTTTGGTAACACCTTTATTACAATTTTTCCTTACAAAGTGCGTCTTCAATTTTTAATTCCCTTCACTTATTATTGCTTTAATTCAATTAAGTTCGACCGTTTCAACAAACAACGTCAGAGCTTTTTTCTACAGTTACACTACTTAATATTTTAGCATCCAAACTGCATCACGAGAACACAATATTACCTTCTCACCATTCATTTTTGGTGATTACACAAACCCTAGCATTGAAGAGTTCCAGCCTCTTATAATAAGACTAGAGATTCATTCGATCATTTTATATTGACGTATCGTTCCTCCTCTCTCATCCTAATTAACTGAATAAATGTTTTTGGCTGCAGCTCAAAGACTAATTTGAAACTACCCATTCTATACTCTTAAAAATGATCTGAACATTTCATGCATCTTGCAATTTTCTGTAAGAAATAAATTTGTTGGTCAAATCTAGAAGATTGAAATTAATAAAACTTACTTTTTTCCATTAAGTAGAGATACCCTTGCCTTGTGTACATTTTATTCAATATACCTGGATCTTGTGCCTTCTGTAATTTATAATAAAAAAATTCAAATAAGTTTTTAGATAAATTTTCTTACAATATTGCTAAGGATAAAAAGTTTTTAAATGACACTACTATAAGCACACAATATACAAAATTTAACATGACTGTCTAAGTTGCTGTTTCAGAAAATGTCCCTGCTTGTATGCAGTAAACTTTTGCTTAAACAAAGGACTTTGATTTTTCACATGTATTAGGATGACAGGTATAGTTTCTTTTGGAAAAAAAGTTCTCTCTCAAAATAGGGTTTCTGCCAAAATAAAATATCACAAATTCATGACTTTTCAAGATGGAAGTAAATAAATTTCCATGACTTGAGAAATCGCATAAGGAAAAATTTAACCTAGATGAATTTTACTAACATGAACATAATATGTAAATTATTGTACTACAAAATGATTTCTATAAAGTTTGATATTAAGTAAAAAATCATTGTTTTAGTAAAAACTCTACTTTAAAATCAGAAGAAGAGAGAAACAATTTTCCATTCTTCGATATTTCAGCGTTAAAAATTTTAATCAATAATAAATTAAATCATAAAAAAAAAAAAAAATGTTTTGGTATCAACGATGCAAAACATTAGCACATGCAGGGTGGCTACAGAATTTGAGAAACAAAATTCCGACATTCCACGATTTCCAGAAAATTCTCTTAAAAATTCCCTGATTCCTGCCGATATTATCGGTAAAAAAAAAAAAAAAAGGATAATAATGGCAATTTAAAAATATATAAATTTAATAATAAAAATATATAATAAGTAAAAATAATTCTAAATAGTCAAAGTATAATTGCACCAAAATATAAATTTACACTAAAAAGCAAAACAAGCATAGTTAGAGCATGAAAAAGAATGCAAAATATTAATTAAAAATACAAAATTCACATTAAACAATTCACAAACTACACCCATACTTGCTAACTTCAAGGAAAAACGAAGCTAGGACAATACTTTTCTTTCTTTTTAATTTTAAAAATGACACAAATAAAACATGTTATTTTTGTTAATATGTGACATAGGTTGTATCCTGTTCATAGCATAAAATTAAAACATTGTCCTAAATATTTACTAAACTTGGGTATACATGAGCATGAAACTTAAATAATCAGTATTTTGCTATTCGGTCACAAATTCACTAGGTACATATCTTTCATGAAATATATTTTTTGGATTTTGTAGTTGACAAAAGATAAACAACATATATTATATTGTAAAGCCTGAGATGATCAGCTTCTTATAAAATTAATAACTCGTAGATGCATAGAAATAAAAAAAATTACAGTAACAATATTATCTTAAAACCACAAAACTACATATTAAATGAGGTGAAATATTGTTTGCATACAATATGACAAGCGCAGGGTTCATACTTTTTGGCAGAAAAAAAAATGCCTTCCCTTTATCTGAATGTATGCAGAAGAGCATTAAGATTTTTTTTTAGAAGGATATTTCAATTCTTTATTTGATTTATATTAAAAATATAAATTAAATTCACATATCACTTTTAGAATATCTTGTTTAATAAAATGTCAAAATGAAAATATATATAAATTAGAAAAAAAAAAATCAAGTACAGAATCTAAACTTTCTCATTTATGGATGCCTATAGATTTGTGTCCAGTTGATGGCTGTGGGATTAACGCTCTGGCTTTGCATGTCAAAGGTGCAGGGTTCGAATCGTGGGCTAGGCATGGATGTTCGTTGTGGTTTGGAATCCATGTTAAACTGTAGGTCCCGGCCTGATTAGCCGTTATTGTTTAAAAAAATAGGTTGTTGATCGTACAAACCAACCAACCAAGTACAGTAAAAGCCCGATTATCCGGCATTCAATCAACCGGAATGTTTTGAAAATCAAGTTTGGCGAGAAAATTGGCATTATTTCGCCAAAAAACGGCGATAAGTCGCCAAATTTTTTCTTCTTCTTCAGATTTCGAAGTTGAGTGTTTTTTTTCTTTTCTTTATTTTGATGGTTTTTAATTTGTAATGGCGAAATAGCTGAATTTGCACTGATTAGAAATGAATGTATTATTATAAAAAGTGATTTTTTTAAATTCGGGTTTATCCGGAATGCCGAAGTTCTTATTCAAACAACTGTGAATTCTCAGCAAAAAACCTTAATATTCTTAATGGAAAATATTTTTTCCGGAATATATCCGGAAAAATAAATATACTGTGGTTATTTGCCGAATCTATAAACAAATCTAGCTTGTTTCAATTGTTTAAGAAAGAGGGTTTCGTAATCGAAATTCTATATCCACAGAATCGGGAAACATTCTCCAGTAGATTATTTGGTTTATCCGGAATTCTTATATATATATATAAAATTTATATTTGTTTCCGGAATATGTGTAAAATTTGTATGTGCGAAATCTATAAATCTATGGACTACTTTTATTGTAATTATAACAAAGAAAGGTGATTTTCCACTTGAAATTACGTTCTCAATCGCATCCGGCAAAGAGTAATTAGGAAATTCAAAATTTGTTAATGGTTTGACCAAAATTCGGATAAAATTAATCATTCGGTTTGTAGGCTAGATCTACATATGGAACATATGCATTTCACAAAATTTAAAATCGTGTATAACGGATAACATTCTATTCCATGCATCCATAATTCATTTATACCCGCGATTTCATTTGTAAATTTTTAACCGCATCCGGAAAATGTGCAATTCGGCCGAATTCAACTATTCTAAACATTTTATTCTTTTATCACAAAATATCAGTTTCTCATGATCAATTAGAATAAAACCTAATTGCATCCATTTAAATGCATTTCCCCCTATAATCCCAATCAAAGTTTCGATTTGTAAGCTAGTCAACCATTTTGTACACAAACGGAAAATGTTTTTTTTTTGTGTGTGTGTGCAAAAAGTATGGGTTATATTTTATTGTATACTATTAACGTGTTTTGAGATCAATTAAAAAATAAATCTGTTTCGTTGTAATTTTATTTTAATAATATTTATTCTTAGATTAGCCGACAACCATACAATCAAATTCAAAACTTAATAGTCCGTAAATTATCCGGAATTTCGTGGCGATTTGCATTAGAAAATTCTTGTATTACTTTTTTCTATACAACATAATAGTCCATCTTTGAATACGAAGGTCGTCTTCCCGAGCATATTTTAGTTTTGGATATAAAGTAGGTTGTGTGTAGGGAGGGGGGAAGACAATCAGGGCTGCCACTGACAGTAAGCTTTGAAAATAGTTGCTTTAGTAGCCTCAGATGTTAAAAATAGTAGCCAAAATAGTAGTCTCAGACATTGAAAATAGTAGTCTCAGACGTGGAAAATAGTATCCTCACTTTTCATAACTTTTAATAAAGATTGTTTTTTCAAGTCGGTAAAGACTATGGAGGTCTGGCTGTTATACATCGTTAGTGATGATGTTTGAGTCAAGTATCAGAAGGATTTTAGGAGCATTTTAAGACTTTAATCTCCACACAACACACGCTACATATAAGACAAAGGAATATTTGAAAAGAATGAACACAGGTCCTTTAGCATTTGAATCAGAGCTAGAAGTGATGTCCTTTCGGTTCAGATCACTGAGAGGAATGAATTAGCCACACCTACTTTCTGCGGTGATTGGCTAAGTTAAGTGTTAGTATTACTTTCATTTGCTGAAGATTTTGATCGACAGTTTCTAGTTTTGGTTCGCAAACGAAAGTTTCACTTCGCGAAAATGGTTGACGCATAAAGAAAGTTGGATGAACTTATTGCGTCACCACAAGACCTTCCTCTTGTTTTAAAGGTTTTAAGTTATCATCAAGATCGGAATAAAACTGTCGATTTACATAAACACGAAAACCCAGAGACACTCTTCTTCCAATTCAAAATAGTGTCTAATACATAACATCCCATACGGTAAAAGGCATGTGTCTTGGGGGAGGTGCTATCGTACTTGCATAACTGCGATAGAAGTTGGCAACTCAACCTTACTCCCAGACAGCACCTAAGCAAAAAAACTTAACTTCACGCAAAAGCGATGGTAAAAATTGATTGGCAAAACAAGATATATATATATATATATATTCTTAATTTCCAAAGTCAAACAACTTTTTGGCAGAAAAACAAGTTTCATGTTTAAACAATTATACTACATATTGACAATGACAGGCAAATTTAATTAAGGCCAGAAAATTTAAATTTTTAACAGGATAGTAACAGAATTTGAGAAATAAAATTCCCCAACATTTTCCTAATTTCCAGAAAATTCCCTGATGTGCATCTCTGTTGACGTTATCATTAAAAAAAAAAAAAAAAACATATTACCAGTTTAAAAATACGCAAATTTGACTATTTACAATTACATTTACTTATCAAAGTATAATTGCACCAAAATATAAATTTAGGCCAAAAATCAAAACAAGCATCTTTAGAGCATGAAAAAAAATGGAAAACATTAATAAAAAGAATACAAAATTCAAATAAACCAATTTACAAACTACACCCATACTTACTAACTTCAAGGAAAAGAAACCAGTACAATACTTTCCTTATTAATTTAAAAAATATCACAAATAAAACACATTATTTTCTTTAATATATGTCATAGACTTTATCCTGTTCATAAATTTTAAACAGTGCCCTAAATATTTACTAAACTTGGGCATGCATGAGCATGAAACTTAAATAATCAGCATTTTGCTATTCAGTCATAAATTTCACTACGTATAATATTCCATAAAAAATTATTTCTTTTGGATTTTAAAGTTGTAAAAAGATAAATAACATATATTGCATGAAAGAAAGGCTTGAAATTAATAGCTTCTTATAAAAATTAATTACTCATAGATATATGGAAATAAAATTTTGTACAACCAAAATATTATCTTAAACCACTAAAGTACATGAAAAAAACCTATATTATTCAACGCACCGACGTCACGGCATCCACTTCGTTTGATGCAAGCCGGGATAGATGTCCGCATCCGCACGGCGAATGCGAGAAAGGAAACTCAAAAATTTCAAAATTCCCCGATTAAAGAGTAATTTTACGAAATTTCTTAACATTTACCTGAATTCCCAGTTCTGTCGCCACCCTGTTTAAGTTACATTCAAAGTAATTAAATTGCCTCAAAATTTAAATTATTTTAAAATTTAGCTACAACATTGAAATTCTAATCATTCTGCATCGATTGACCTACATGGCAAAATCGTTCACCACCATCGGGACAAATCTCGAACACAACGTCTATATAACATCACTACTGTCCATACTGATAGCATTTTCTTCCAGCGTTCACCACAAATTCATTTTTGTTCAGTAGAGTAAATATAGCGAAATAATTTGATATTTCGGAATATAACAGTGTATGCTCTAGCGCCTTGCACGGTGGAACCTAACAGGCAGGCGAAAATGACCGCGGTAGCCATCAAAAACAACAATCTCGCGTGAGCGGTTACTATCGTCGGACTAACAAAATGACCACTGTACCCGCGAATATGAACAACTATTTCGTTAGTATTTGCTATCTCCCCCCCCCCCTTAAAAAAATCACCGTTTTGAAAAAATTGTTGGTACCTTAGTGCCGAATTTTTTTTCGCGCTACTATCGGACGGTATCCAATTTCTTAAAAAATAGTCGCCTCAGCCCAAAAATAGTTGAAGGTTTTGTTAAAAATAGTCGTTTTGGGCCCTTTTTTCATTGAAATAGTCACCTGGCCACTGAAATAGTCGCTTTAGTAGCCATTTTGGTCGCCCGTGGCAGCCCTGGACAATGGAATCATCGGGGTTTCCAAATACAAAAGCTTCTTTTGCAGAATTCTCGGAATCTGACCGTGAAAACGCACACAAGAAAACTTCCCCTCCGAACTGAAATAGCGATAGTCCACTTTGTCCGCCCGGTAACCCTAAAATATAGGTTCGGTTAGAATCGGGTACAATCAAGAGACCTCTCTCTTTTTTTTTTTTTACGGAATTTCTGATATGAAAATTATTTAATTTTGGTAACATATTTCAAATATAAAATATAACATTATTTTAACTAAAAAAGCTAAGTAAAGTAGAATATTTTTTAAATTTTCGGGTTGTGACGATTTTAATGTTTGGTACCATTTACCGTTTAAATTTGGCGAAAAAACCTCGACATTCAATTAACCGGAAAATTCGGTTATCCGGAATCTTAATTTCCCGGCGATTCCGGATAATCGGGCATTTACTGTATATACACTATCTGGCCAAAAGTATCCAGGCACCCAGTGGTATGAACTTTGAGTGTCCTGAGGCACATATTAATATGATGTTGGTCCCCCTTTTGAATCGATGACAGCCTGCACGTTTGGGAAGACTTTCCACCAATTTTTGATAGGGGACCATAGGAATTGCCTTCCAAGCGTCCATCACAGCTGAAGTGAGTGCTTGCAGTGAAGATGGTCGATTTGGCTGGCTACGTAATCTGCGCTCTAATTCGTCCCAAAGGTGTTCTATGGGATTTAGATCGGGGCTCTGAGAAGGCAAGTCCAGTTTTTGAACACCCATTTCATCAAACCACGTCTGTGCAAGCCTCAAAGTGTGAATGGAGCAGTTATCCTGCTGGAAGAGAAATGGGCCTTCCCCGAAATATTGCCATAGAGTTGGGAGTGCAGCATTGTCCAGAATGTCCACATACATCTCAGAGTTCATGTTTCCAACCACAGGAACTAACGGACCCAGGCCAAACCACGAGAACCCCCCCCCCCCACACACCATTATGCTTCCACCACCAAACTTAACAGTCGGCACAATGTAGTCACTATAGAAACGTTCGCCGGGCATCCGCCAAACCCAGACGCATCCATCCGATTGCCAGACTGTAAAGCGAGATTCATCACTCCAAAGAACAGTTTTCCACATGTCCACAGTCCAATGACGGTGAGCTCTACACCATTGCAATCGATGCTTCGCATTCTATGGAGTGATGTTCAGCTTGTGAGCGGCTGCACGACCATGGAATCCCAAGTCTTTTAACTCTCGACGGACAGTCCTGCTGCTAACACTAACGCCTGATGAACTTTGGAACTCCTGAGAAATTTCCACCAACGAGGACTTGCGATTTTGTTTCACTACCCTTTTTAGAGTTCTGCGGCTGCGTTCACCAAGTGTTTTCGGCCTACCGGTTTGTTTTTCTGCCGTTTCACTGCCTCGACATTTCCACTTCACAATTACATCACTCACAGTGGATTTAGGCTTCTGTAGAATGTCCGCAATCTCACAAACTGATTTCCCACAAAGGTGGCATCCCACTATTCTGCCACGATCAAACTCATCAAGCTCCTTTGACTTACTCATTGCCTCACAAACGCATAAATACAATCTGACAAACCACTTCCAACACTTTTATAGCTTTCAATTATGTATCAAATTGCGTCACTCGCCAGAACCACTTTTTTAAGGGGTGTCCGGATACTTTTGGCCAGATAGTGTAGATTTGTTACACATCTGTAATATAGCACTGTAAAGGGTTAATTAAAAAGAAAAAAAACATCTGATGGAATCAATTTTAAACATTAAGGGTTCTAATGTATTCTGTTGACAAAAAGCATAAGGCCAGAAGAAAAATAATCATGTCTGTAAAGGATGCAGTTAGATTGAAGTTTGAGGATTCTTTTTTAATGATAAGGCGCCTGTGTTTCTAAGTTAGAGGATAACCAAAAATCTAATAGAAATAATATGCAAATAATTGTTCCAGGCATAACAATGATCCTAGATAGTAAAAAAACAAAAAGCCGAACATCAAAATGCAGCTGTGGATGGGAGGGAGGGGATTGGGTGGTTAGGCTTAGTTGCTGAGAATAAAAAAAGGTCGAAAGCGTAGTACTCCTAAATTGGCAAATTAGCCAGATATTGAGGGGCTTTTACAAAAGCATATTAATTTTTTTTTGTTCAATGGCAACTGCACCGGGAATGCGAGAAAGGAAAAAAATACATAAAAATTCCTTGTTTAAAGAGTAATTCTATGAAATTCCCTGAATTCCAGGTTCTGTAGCCAGCCTGACATGGCATTATGAAAGAAGAAAAAAAATCAAAAAATGTAAACACAAACCAGTTATAAAATCAGTTCTTATTTTATGAATTTTTTTTCACCTATGAGACTATACTCGTGTAATGTCACAAGTTTGGATTTCAGAAATATTTTCATTGATAGAGGTTTTAAACTGTGACCGTTTTCTCTTTCAAAATGTAAAAAAAAGACCTAGATACAACAATTATGGCGTTTATGACGTCACAGTCACGTAATTTTACTTAAAATGTTTGAAATTCTGTTTTTCTATGACTAATGGTCTTTCCATGATATTTCCTGACTTTCTACATACGGAAACCCTGTAAAAACCATGACTAATATGCATAGTCCACTAAGAGAAAAGTGGTAGTCGATTAGCTGGTTTAAGAAACAATTTAATTTGTCCCCTTTCACTTGACTTCCATGTCCAAAAAAAATTTAAGAATGGAAAATTAAAAACATTTAGTACATAATATTTATAGAATAAATCTACATAGAACAAGTATCTTTCTATATTAAAAAAAAGTAAGGAATCAAATTTTGTGGAGCTTGTATCTCAATTTCTAGTGCAAGGAGAATTTTGAAATTTGAAGCATAAGTAGTTTCTGCATTTGTTTAGTTTCAAAAGAATTTTTTTTAAATTTTGAATTAGTTTTTTTTAATTAAATTTTAAAATTTGGCTGTAATAGTAATCTAACGGGAAATTTTCCTCCCCTACTCTTCTCTCTCAATAACCTCCTGAGACCCGACGTACATTTAAATGCACATTTATTTTGGGAGCATAATTTTTCTTTGCATGAAATAGCCGAATTCAGTCCTACAGCTGATATAGTTCCACCGATTGTGACGAAGTAGAACCTGTAAAGAAACGACAAAAAATTGTTCTTCTGCTAGTAGAGGCGTCACCAGAAGTTGGTGCGAAGCACATGCCAGCAGTGGACACTAAGACTTTTCCCTCACGTTGTCGGATGTCTAGATGTTCAGCGCGAACAAATTTTTTTTGCACTATCTGTAAAGTATTTTTATACATCACGTCCTCACGAAAATGTTTTGAAGCCTTTCATGATTAAATTTCAGAATTTTTGCAAGCTTAAGGAGATAGTCTTTTTTTGTCTATGTGTACTTAAAGTGCATGGATCAGTTCTGAACTTTAAAAGTATGTTACATAGACCCAAAAGAATAATATACATAAAAATTAGCTTTAAATCATGTTTCAAACAGTTGTGGGTCTCAGGAGTATAAATACTTGAAATTTTCTCTTGCGGATGGCATAAAAATTTTGTTGGATAGTAAAAAATTTATTAACTATATCATGTTTTAGTGAATACTAAAACTCATTTCCACCTTCTTCCTGTGATCGGAAGCACTATTCTCCTTTTAAAAAGGTATAGTGAGGGTAGGGGTCGGACAATTACGTCATTTTGACAAGATGTAATGCATAAACTCCAAGTGTAACGTCATTGAGGTTTAAAGTCTGATAACTGTTTTAATTGACTTTTTGAAATAAAATGAGTTGAGACTTTTACTTGGTTGAATTTTTTAATTACACATTTTAAAATTTTGCTCTTTTTTTATATTAAAAGAAGATATTTACTTCCTTGGGTTCTTTTGTATTTTTTAATTGGCAACAATCAAGGCGCTGCCACCATTCCCTTTTGCAAATTTAAACAAAAGTATTTTCACCTCTGAAATTTATTTAAAAGGAGCCACACAATTGTTGAATTCAATTACTTTTAAATAATTAGTTATTTTTTTTTATTTTTGAGTTATTTTTTGGGTAATTTTTAACAATTTGGTTTCTTAAACTGTATATTTATGCAAGTTTTTCTGTGGTTATTTCGTTTTGCTCAGTTTTTATTCTATTATTAGTAATTTGTAAGGGGGAGGGGGGGGAGGGGAGGAGGAATCATATAGAGGAGCGACGACTGAAAGAAAGCGGCAAGAAAAAATCGTACACGAGCTTTGGTTGATTAGCAGCAGATGCCTTATACTTAACATTTCTATTCATTCTTCTCTTTGGTGGCATATTGGCAAATATCGAAATGATTTGAAAGTTTTCAGTGAATTTTAATAATCTTTGGCGAATCTACGATTGTTTGCAATTCGACCACTTCAAATTGTGAAAAGTCGCAAATGGGGTCCTATACTGCTTCTGTTCAATTCTTCAAATTTGGTAAACCTAGTGAGTTTTTTCCTCTTCATTTCAGAGTTTATCGTTTGTCGAAATCTAAAACTAGCTGAAAAACTATTGTTTCTCTTCAATTGATTGAGGATGTGCAAATGTGGTCTCTTATTTGGTGTTTTACAATGGTTTTTGTGTGAATGTTAATTATGAATTTTTATTATTCAAGAGAGAAATTCTTTTAACATGTTTAATTGTTGTATGTGCAAATGGGGTCTCATACTGTTTCATTACCAATATTTCGTTGGTGTTTAATGTATGACTTTGGTTTTTGTGTGAATTCTATTGTTAATTATGAATTCTTATTATTCGAGAGTGAAAATCTTTTCCACATGTTTAATAATTGTTATTTGTGCAAAATTGGCCCTTGGGTGAGGGGGAATAATGCTAAATTATCCGGTAACGGTTAAGGCATAAAAATGGTATTCAAAATTGTCATTCATATTTTTCAATAAGCACAGCATCTTAAATTGAACGAGGATGTGCAAATGGGGTCTCTTATTCGGTGTTTTGGATGACAATGGTGTTTGTGTGAATGTTAATTATGAATTTTTATCATTCAAGAGCAAATTTCTTTTTCACATGTTTAACTGTTATATGTGCAAATAGGATCTCTTACCTCTTCTTTACCAATACTTCTTTGGCGTTTAATGTATGACTTGGATTTTTGTGTGGATTCTATAGATAATCAGCAAATCAAAGAAATGCGTCAGCATTCCCAGGGGGTTGGCTAGCATTAGCAAGCAAGGGGCAGAGCCCCCTAGTTTCAAAAGTAAAAAAATAAAAAGTGAAACATTAACAGGCTGGAGAGAGGGGATTAGACAGTTAGGCTTAGTTGCTGAGAATAGAAAAAGGTCGGAATCGTAGTACTCCTAAATCAGTCAACTAGCCAGATATTGAGGGACTTTTACAAAAACACAAGACATTTTTTTTGTTCAATGGCATCCGTACCGGGAATGCGAGAATGGGAAAAAAAATTTCAAAATTATCTGATTAAAGAATAATTTTATGAAATTCCAAGACATTTTCAGAAGAGTGAAATTCCCAAAATTCCAGGTTCTGTAGTCAACCTGTATCAGTAACATTTAACAAAAGCTATTAATTAGTAAAAAGGTGAATGCTTAAGAATACTTTAATTTTTAGACCCTTGGCTGCAAATAAGTTTCCTGTAAAAAATGTGAACAATTTAATAAGCTATTCGTAAAATTGTACAGTAGCTTCGAAATCTGTATACTGTACAACTTATCCATAATAGTATGTCATTGCAAAAAAAAAAAAAAAAAAAAAAAAAAAAAAAAAAATCAAAACTTTTATATGAACTTTTAGAGAGGATTCTCTGAAGGTCAAGTATAAACAGCATTTGGATTTGTGCTTGTTATTTTCAGATAATACGAGCCATCCACTTTCTATGGATTTATAATTAACCACAGGACATTCTCCGACATTTTCTTGGTAAAAATCTTTCCCAAACTAATCATAAATAACAGAACACCAATGAATGTACAACATCAACAAACTAGAACTCTCAGTGGACACCATTACAATTTACAATCCCAATCTACAATTGAAAGAAAAAGAGATTTTGTTCCTAGAAATTAGAGATGCCAAGAAACTCTGTTGAAGATACATAAACTACTCCACCAATAAAATGAGTCTGAATTAGTAAAAGTAGGAAATACGAAAATCAAATTTGGCAAATTAGAAAAATATAATATCAAGAAGTGAGATATCTGACAGTTTGAATTCTGGTGGAATATAGGCCATTGTCTGCTCTGACCATTGTGAGAAAACGTATCAGAGTTTAAAAGCATTTCTATTTTATTAAAAGAGTATTACGCTCATTATTTGGCTTACAAAAATGTAGACTTAAAAACATATATAATAAATAATTTACTTATATATTCATATTTAACAAACCTCTAATGTTTTTTTTTTAAGTTGTTCAGCTTCATTGTCAGTAGCATCAAAATTCTCTCTTGTCTGAAAGAAATAAGAACTGTATAAGGCAAGGATTTAAAACATTTACTCTAATGATATATTTAACATAACAATTTTAGCCGGCAGCAGAATTTATGCAAAAGACATTGATGTTTATCCACCACATAAGCAAAAATCTAGGTATCGGCAAAAACGAACATCACAACAACGTGCATATCGGCGATAGCATCCACAATATCAGCACAAATCTCAGTATTATCGATCTTTTCTTGGTAATGCTAGTGCAAATTTTGGTAATATCAGATGTTACTACAGTATGGCTTTCAACGAAAATTACTCTCACACCAACATAAATATCAAAGTTAGAACCAAATATACCGGGGCAACTCTCAAGAAGAGCGCTAATGTATTGGCGCAACACTTGACGAAAATTACAATCACAACAACATAAATCTCGGTGTAAAATTTAGGTATCAGCAAAAACGAACATCACAACAACGTGCATATCGGCGATAGCGTCCACAATATCAGCACAAATCTCATCGCACATCATCAATAATGCACATCAACGAGCACGCAATTCATCACGGTAATATCGACATTCTTTCACTAACATCGGTGCAAATCTCAGATTTTACAAGGTAGCACTCAGCAAAAATGACAATCAAATAATAGTAAACATGAGTGTTAGAGCCGAATATACGGGAACAATTCTCAGCAATAGCGTAGTTGTATTGGAGTAATACCCCACAAAAATGAAAACCACAACAACTTAAATCCCAGCGTACGTCATACCCACACAAATCTCAGCAGAGTGGACATTACATCAATGTAACGATTAGCGAAAACGAGCTTCACATACTAACATACCTGCCAACATTGCCATTTTCAAATTAGTACAATTTTTACGTAACAAATATTTGCATTCCTATGACTTAAGGAAAGTCCAATAGCGTCAATACTTATGAATGCAATATGGAAATAATGCTAATTCACTTACAAATGAAAAAGAAAAATATATTTATATTAAATGGCTCTCAAATATAATAAATTGTTACATTTTAGCGGAATAGAAATTGTAAAATAAAATACTAGGCTAACGTAAGCTTTACATTGAAATCTCTGTTGAGGTTTATGATTTAGTCTACATTGCACTCATATAAGATGCTTTATGACACAAGAACTGTATTGCGACATATAAGGAGGTGGTATTCAAAAAGTGTTTAATCACATGCACAAATATTAATTACGCGTCCTTTTGTGTTTAATGGGTAATTTCTACATCAGTAAAGCTTGCAATATAGTGCACAACATTTTAACATGCATAAAGTTCTTTAAAAAAAAAAAAAAAAAAAAAAACTTTTTTACTTAAAGTGTGGTTTAATACTGAAAATTCTAAACATTTTTACGAAACTCATTTAAATGTCACCTAGTTATTAAATAACTGAAAAAATATATAAAACGAAAGTTTTTAGAAAAAACCCGAAAAATACTGAAATCCGTACAATTTTTTGAGCTGCTCGTACAAACCGTACAAAATAGTAGAAATCCGTACATTGTACGGATAATTTGTACATGTTGGCAGCTATGTACCAATGTACAACAAACGATAATTACGTGGATGTCAGACTTGAAAGCAAGCACATTATTCGTATACGTTAATCGCGTGAATTAGTATGAAGGAAATTACACAAAAGGATCAAATTTCGGAACAGTTGAAAAAGTCTAAAATGCGAGTTTAAGTGCCAATCTAACTATAAAAATGTATTCCAGTAGATTTTTGTATTTGGAGATGGAATGCCGTAGGTTTTTTGCTCTTCCCGATCGGGCGGAAGGGAAGCTGTTTCGCGATTCAGCCTCAGAGAAAAAGTGATTTTTCCGTGGGACAGAAAAATCGTGAAAAAAAGTTGTTTTTTTCTGGAATTATAAAAGCAGAATTTTCTTTGAAAAAGCGGAATTATTTTTTTTCTAAAAAATCATAAAAGAGGAATTCTGCCACATGGTGGAAAAAATTCATCCCTGTTGGCTACAGAAAGTATTATTAATTTCTATTAGGAAATACCTTCAAATTGAACTGTTCCGTTTAATTTAAGTATCAACAGAAGTAATATGAAAAAAAAAAATTTGATAGCCTGACAATCCAAAGCTATTTTTCACAATTTGTATTTCCTTACATTAATTTTGAGGTTTGTTTGTAGCGGGCAAATCTTCGGAGACAATCTTTGGCGTCACTTGCTATCATCCAATTGGGCTGAAACGCGACACATACAAGTATTGTCGATGACAATGCAATCAATCATGTTTCTAAGGGGTGTCACTATTAAGGTACTTTTACTCGTGTTTCTATTGGTGTTTTGGAGGACAAATTAATCCACTTGTCGTCAAACAATCGAGCTAAAACTTGGCAGATAAACTTGTTGATGATAATGCATTCTATAAGTTTTTAGGGCAAAAATATAAAAATTTAGTTTATGGCACAGAATCGAAAGTTTTCTTTGCAGCAGTCAAATACTATGAAAATTTAATCAAGCGCAAAATTACTTAAATAAGTTACAATTGCATATAATAGTTGGCAATGTCTATAAAAGATTTATATAAAAATCTTTGTTCTGGCAGATTAATTTTTTAATGCAGTTTACTAATACATTGGAGATCATACGTAGACAAGTTAGTTGGCCGCATTTCCATATGAAACTTATGGTAAATATATTTGCAATGTTTATCAAAATTGGTTCTAAAAAACTCTTGCCGCAGAAACATACAAAATTATTGAGTCATCTACTTCTTTGACCAAAATTTGAATTTGTTATTAAGGTGATTTACGTGGACAAAGTTTTTTATACACAAAATACAGCAGTATTTTCAAAGTTTGAATACTATTCCATTAGCCGAATACCAGATAAAAACCTCTAAATTGCAGATGTTAATCAAACAAACAACCTTCAAATCAATTTTAGTTTCTAGAACAAACCGTAAACATTTAGGCTTGATGATACATTAATGCATCATTTAAACATTTAGTCTTGGTGACTACTGGTATTTGGCTAACAGAAGAGTACCAGAAAATTTATTCAATACTAAAATATAGGACAATATTTTCAAAAATGAAGTGTTTCATTTGATAATCTTTTTAATAAAAGCAGTTACTTTATTGCGAAAGAAGTTTACAATTTAACAGTGTGGAAACTTGTCATACAATTAAAAAATATGTTCAAATGTTTTTTGTAGTATAACAATACTTTTGGTACTCTATGCAATGTGACATTCTAGATGACTAACGAAGAAAGTTTTGAGATTAATAAACTTGAGCACAGGCATGTAAATGTGGTGAAGGATTACGACAATGCAAAAAATATTCTCTTGAATTGAAAGATTTGAAATGTACCTGTTTAATTAATTGTGAATGTCCAAAAACTTGTCGATATAAAAGCGATGTACAGATCCATTAAAAGGACCTGACAATTTTTGGTGATTTACCTTGGCTTTTTAAACTTAGTTTCAAATAGAAGCGTTTTAGTCTTGCTCTATAAACATTTTATAACTATAACTGCGTATTTTAGCTTGAAAACAAAGTTAACAGGTCTGCGCAGTACTTCTGTAATGAAAGTATTTTGGGAAATGTAACGGAATTGCAAAATAATCCCAGAGGAATTTCTCGATAACTTCTTGTTGTGTAGTAATGAAGTTCTATTCACAATAAATCCAGGATATTCCAAAGAATCCAGGATATTGTTGGTATTTTTCAACAGCTCCAAATTTATATGAAGTAATTTGTAAATTTCAAAACCACTTTCTTTACAAAGCAGCCTGTGACACTAGTGTTATTCAGTTCCGAAAAAGAAAAAAAAAATCTTAATGTTTACGCACTTTTTTCTACGACAATCAACTTTCTCTAATAATTCGAGATGATCATACAACTTTAGATTATTTATGATTGAAATTTAAAAGTACAATGAATTTCTCTTGTTAGCAGTGATTGACACAGAGGGTAACAATGAGTCTCAATTTCAGCGAAAATCAAAACAAACAACACAAGTTCATCATCTGCGCATGGGCGGGTTATCGTAATTCTGCTTTACCATACCTATAACCCACATTCCGAGGTGGGTTGAGGATAGCAGTGTTTATCAACACCAGGTTGAGTTTGTTCGAGAGTCAAAGTAGTCCATGAATACCATTTTTGCTTGCCCTCATGTTGAGACTGGTATATCGAGGGGCGAGATTCTTTAACCTTCTGAGGGTCATGGGCGTAAATATACGTCCTTTGATCCCCAGTTTTTCCAGCAATACACAACCTTTTTAAGTTTATAAATAAAATTTAAAATAAAATATTTTTTAAATCTTTTTAATAGGATGATAGTTTAAAACCCACTTAAAACAAAATAAATAAAAAATAATTAAAAAAAATTATATATTTGAATCAGAAATATAATTAAAAAATTATTGCAGGGAAAACAACTGTATCATTTCGCCCATTCCTTGGACGCTCAGAGGGTTAACACTGGGGTGAAAAATTTTGTGAATACAGCCGTAGCTCAACCCCCCCCCCCCCTGCTTTCTGAATCAATGTGTTTTCTGTCACTTATTTGTTATTAAACATATTAAAACTCAAAGTCACACATACGTTATTTTGTTATATATTATATTTGTAGCTATATTCAAACCTGTCTTTAAAATTTAATCAAAACAGAAAATTCAAAGAGAAATGTCATTAGGGAAACTAAATCAAACTTGAATAATTCATCCTAAATTATCTTTCACTGTCCCGTCTCTTTTCGATTGGAATTGCATAATAAATTCCAACATTCATACATTTGATGGGGAAAATATAATCGTATTCAAATTAAATCAAGCAGCAGCAACCAATCATTCAACATATAAAATTTTTAATCATTGATAATCAACAGACTTTAACACGCCAGTAGGTCTCTGCAGATTTAACATATCCCCTCTTCTTAAGTCAGGGAATCTCTGAAGTTAGATTTACTTCATAAAGTGAGCTTCAAAGAAACACATAAGTGTATATTGGAGCTCTCACGGAAAGACTTATCGGATTGCAATACATGTGAAAGTCTTAGAAAGCACCTGAAGCTGATCCAAGTTAATGATGCAGACTTTTGCATGGACTGTGGCAGTTTAACTGAAATGGCACACCTTTACACAGGATCGTTAAATATGATATACGCTTTTACAAGAGACTTAAAAGGCTGACTTGGTCTAAGTGCTATTTGTTACGCCTCTTTTCATCAATCTTTATCTAATAAACATATATTTCTATGAATATAATAGCTTTCTATATTAGATTAGGTACATACTATATCACTTCATTGGCAGTAAAGTAACTCCCTGTTTAATGCAATACCAAAACAATATTTTTTTTAACTTCAAATTAAAAATAAGTATGCATTAGAGGAATATAAAACAATGTTTATGATAAATTTAAATAACCAATAAGAAATGCAAGATTTCATTGAAATCTATCTCTAGGGAGTTAAGGCATTTAATATTTTAATTTTACACTTAGAAAATGTTAATATTTAGGGAAAATTTCATTTAAATATCAGTGAATAAAAATGCTTCAGAATAAACTTTTCAATAAATTTGCAAAGATTTTGAAATCGGTGAATTTCTTTAATAATAATAAACAAAAATTTGAATATCAAGAATGCCAAGCTTGAAAGTAGTATTGAGAAAATATTTTTATTTATATAAAAAAGGAAATACACATAAACTAAAAATACTTTTCATACCCTTTGTAATCTTCTTTGCAGATCAGTCATGAATGGTTTAAACTCATTTGCAACTTCATAACCTATTAAAAATGTTATATGAAATAGGAAGACAGTTTGTTTCACCAAAGATTAAGAGTAAAAAGCTATTTTATATATCTACTAAAATTTAATTACCATGTAGTTCATCATTCAGC
Source organism: Linyphia triangularis (assembly GCA_963978545.1). Taxonomy (NCBI): domain Eukaryota; kingdom Metazoa; phylum Arthropoda; class Arachnida; order Araneae; family Linyphiidae; genus Linyphia; species Linyphia triangularis. The sequence goes on from OZ021721.1 coordinate 59,580,920, forward strand.
AACAGGAGCAAGAATTTTACTAAAAATTTTATCTATTTATGTCAACCAGAATCAATGCCAGGTTGTTAATGTCACAGACAACCAGTCAAACTACAGTTTGGTACTGTGAAAATTTTAATTTAAATAAAAAATTATAAGCTAAGATGAATAATTCTTTTAAATCCTAACTCTTAAAACATGAAAACACATACTATGTAAATGGTTATAGACCAGATCATAATACTTTTTAGTAAAGGATATTAGACAGGAAATTTCCTTATTTTTTTACAATATGGTACACTAAAAAAGTAGAATTATTAATAATTTTTTTTTGCCAGATCTTCTTTAAGACAATTCTTTTTTAAAATAGATTTCAATACTATTGAAATTCATATCATTGTTTCAATACAATATAATAATTTCTTTAAATAGTATGGTTGTTTATTATTTATTTCAGGTTTTTTTATCAGTAATGTAATAATAGTATTTTCCGAACAGACAAAATCTCTACTGAAAACATTGGAGAGATAATTTATACTACCAAACAAAGGTAAACAAAATTACCAAGAATAGGATAAAGACAAAATGAGAGTATTGCACATACCTTGGTGATAAAAGGTCATAAGGCCAACCATAAAACTTAATATCTAAAAAAAGTAAATTTAAGAAATACTTATTAAAAAAGTTTGTTATATATTATATAGATTTACAAAATCAACTAAACAACTTCAAACCTTTAAGCCATTAAAAAATAGAATTATTGCCTCGATCTATAACATATGCTCAGAGAAAAGCAATCCTATTATTTATCTCATTCTAAAATTAATATAGTAGGAAAGTGCTTAAAATTTTGGTTATGACCATAAAAGTAAAAATAATAAGTAATAGCAAGTAAAATATTAGAGATATTTTTGTAGGTTGTGCAAAATTTATGAGTACAGGGATGCAACTGACCAAGAGGAAAAAAAAAAAAGAGGAAATCCAAACATTTGACTTCGAAAGAATGTGCAAAAGAAAATTATAAAAAAAGTACGAATTAAATAGTCAGAAAAACTATCAAATTTATAGCCCAAAAGGGTACCATATTTATTAATTTTTTTTTTTAAAGTAAGAAATCAATAAAAATTGGGATATCCATCAATCTCAAGAATAAGTTAAATTTTGGTAAAAAAAGCTTAAATTTATCGTATCAGATGAACTATCAGAAATATTGTTTTTAATCTGCTTTTGCCTATCAGGTACGACAGGTACCATTATTTTCTCTTTCAAATGCATTCCAGCTTCAACTTTGCAATCAGGGAACATATCTTTAGAAATTTTCAGTTTTTGTGCATAATTTGAACAACATATTTCCTTAAACCACTCACATCGCCCATTAAACTTCCGTTTTAGCAACTTTCAGATTGTAGCTGGGGCCATTTTTGTTAGCTTCAGCTTTTTTATGCGAAGGAATCTGCGATTGACATAATTTATTGCAATATTTTGTGTCCATGTGCTATAACTTTTATTTTTGGTTCAAGTCCAGTAAGTGGGAAGGCAATGGAATGACAGGAATATTTGGCTGGGAAAATCAAATGACGTTCAATATAGGGATCATAACCTTATAACATTAGAAAGTGTAGATTTAATTAGATTTTTTTTATTTGGCTAAAACGTTCTTAAATTAGATCATTACGTCTCCAAATTAATTCTTGTGTGCTCATGAAGAAAGACAATACCAGTTTTTCTTTCAAGCAGCAGAAAATCCATTCTAATTTTAGCACAAGTAATGGTGAATAATATAGTAAGTAATAGTGACGATGCATGATGTAGCAGTCAAAGCATGGAAAAGAGGCGATTCTCTGCAGTGAAAGCTTGAGTAATAAGTATAGTACTTTTGCTTATGCCTTTGTTTCTGACATTACTTGTATTTTGCATACGCAGTAAACCAAAATTTGCTGGAGACTTTTTTTCAGAGCAAAAATCTTGATTTTTTTTTACTTTCAATTTGTGAGAAAATACATTTAGTAAATTATATTGAAGCTGATTGAATTATGCTAAAGTGCATCTCCAAACTCGAACCAAGGTGGTTACACAAAGCTTTCCTAATAACTAAAATTTTATTTTTTTCATAGCATTTTTTGTATGCTTTCCTTTAAAAGTTATGAAAATATTATTACTATAACTTATTTGAGTATGATATATTAAGTTTTTCTGATATGCTTTAAAATTGTTTTGTTCTCTTCTTTCTTTGTAAATAGTATACTTAGAAGTTGCCTTATTATATCCAGGGGTCATAATTAAAAAAAAACCCAACAACATACTACTAAAAATAATATTAAAATTATTCATATGCCTAAATGTTAATAGCCAAACAAATATAATAATTCACTTAATTCCCTACAAACATTACAAATGATTTCTTTTAAAATTGACAAAATAATAATAAAAAAAAAATATGGTATAGTTCATACGGTTTCAACAAATTCAAATTTCTTCTTTTCTTGAATTTTAGTTAATAGTGATGCATATTCCAATGAAGCTTGAAAAAAATGACGCTGTTCCATTTCAAGAGATGCATCAGCCTAGGGAAAAAAAAATGCTTTGCATAAGACAGGCATCTCTTTTAACGAAATATTACTCTAATGAATTGAAAAGAAATAAGAATTTATTTTTAACAAATAATTTTACTGTATAAGATTAATATTAAAATAATGTTTTATGAACTATAGGGCCACAAGAAGATTTGATGTAGCATAAAAGATTGGAGGGTAAAAGGGAACACAAAGGGTCACTATTTGGGAAGGGAGGGAGCCAACAAGAAATTTGAAAATATTTTATAATGTTATAACATCGAATTTTCCCGACATTTTGCTTGGTAAAATTGGAGCACAAAAAAATCATAGAGCTATACCCAGAAGCATTCCTGCAAAAATTGAAATTTTTCAAATAGTAAAATAATATGTAAATACAAAAAATAATCATTCCTTGCCTTATAAAACACAAATTTAACATCTAAAATCCACTGAAGAGCCAGAAAAACTAGTATAGGCATGCATATGCAAATAACGGAGGTATGCAACCAATTACCACAACACAATGTGATCGGAAGCTCCTATATAAGACAACACAGTGTCTGACAAAGCTGTTAGATCAACTCCTGCTGTTACAATAGCAGGTTATCAAGCTTTAAGTGACTTTAAACGTGGCAATATAGTCTCCCCACGAGAGATGGTAGATAGCATCTCCGAGGTAGCAAAGAAATTTAGATTTTCGAGTACGGAAATTTTGCGAGTGTACCATAAATGTCAATAATCGGGTAAAATTTCAAATCTCAGATATCAGAGTGTCCGGGAAAAGACTTTGAAAGAAAAGGACCATCGTTGACTTTTTTTGTGGAAGTGTTAGACGTGTATCTTAAACAAGACACACATGTAACACTTTCACAAATTGCCGCAGATTTCAATCTTGGGACATCAACTAGTGTCAGCGTGCGATCAGTTCAAAGGACCATCATTGACATGAGCTTTCGTAGCCGAAAATTCATTCGTGTACTGTTGTTGACTAGACAACACAAGGTTTTACGCCTCACCTGGGCCTGTCAATACCACCATTGGACAGTTGATGACTGGAAACACGTTGCACGGTCTGACAAATCTTGTTTTTAATTAAATTGGAGAGATGGACATGCACGGGTATAGAGACAACCTCATGAATCCGTGGACCCTATATGTCTACAGGGGACTGTTCAAGCTGGTGGAGCCTCTGTGTGGGGCGTGTGTAGTTGGTGTGATATGGGACCCCTGATAGGTCTAGCAGGGCTGCCACAGCTTAATAGCATTGAAAATAGATGCAAAAAATAGTAGCCAAAAGAGTACCCTCAAATACTAATATTAATAGCATGACAATTCTGAAAAACTATATTTTGAACTAGCTGCGTGACCCTGCACTGCAGAAACCTACTATTGTGTATAGGTCCCAGCTTTTGACACTTCTCGTGAAAATTTTGGAGCAGTACGTCGATTAGAAGTCGCTTAGTAAAAAATTAATTAACAAAAATAAAAAAAAAATAAACTACATAACATTTTTACATTCTGGTCATAGAAAGTCTAATTAGCAGGCTAAAACTACTCACGTTGAACATTTCAGAGCTCTATGCCTGTTAGAAGTTGCTTTGCAAAGAAATTAAACAAATAATATTCAATAAAATGCTTGCTTCGTTCGCTGAAAGGTTCATTACTGAGCAAGCATAAGATCGTTTCACTCCCTAAAAGATTAATTGCTATATAAACCCTTAATATTAGAAGCCCTCCCCTGTCGAGAAAAAAAAATATTGTACGTTAATACAATAACACAATTCCCCCCTCACTCTGAGAATATTTTTACAGTGTGTTTGTCAAAAGTCCAATTAGAAGGCCAAAGCTACTTCTGTTAAAAAATTTCAGAGATTCATTCCTATTGGAAATTGCTTTGTAAAAAATTAAAAAAAGTAATCAAAATTTTCTCGGCAATAATTACCATCATACCAACGAAAATATCAGCAATACCAATTCTCAATACTACAGGCTATTATATCGATAAAAGACTCGATGAAAATGACTGTCATAATAAGGTGAAACTTGACAATAATGTCAGCATTAGCGTCGCAAATCATCGTAGCACTCGGAGAAAATGAACACCACACCAACGTAAATATCAGGGTTAGAATATTTCTCAACAATAGCGATATTACAGTGGCGTACAGTATCGAATTTTGGAGTACACAAAAAAAAAAGCGTTTTGGCGCAAATATGGCTAAATTAAAGCATTTGGCGCAGATTTTTGCATTTGGCGCAGTTGGGCGCAATTGGAGCAGGTCTAAGACCCCTGGTAGACTGGATTATGAAAATGATCTGCAAGAATGTTGATGTTTTTCATATTTGGGTGGAACAGATGATATACAAAACAGAATTGCCAAGGCTCGCAACTGTTTTAAAAGCCTGAATAAGATCTGGAGAATCCCTAATATGACTTTGAGGGTTAAGATAAAGTTTTATAAATCCCTAGTAAAATCAGTTCTTCTATACGGCTCCGAAACATGGAAGCTCATAACAATACAAGCAAAAAGTCTTGAGGCATTTAAAAATAAATGCCTAAGAATTGTAATGAAATTTTTCTGGCCAAATACTATTAGCAATGAAATTATCTTACACAGAGCAGAATTAGCATCAATAGAGGAAACAATAAGAACTAGAAGATGGCGCTTGACTGAAATCATCCTCAGAATGAACCAAAACGATATTCCAAGCATTACCCTAACTTGGGCAACTGAGGGTAGGCGAAAGAGGGTTCATCCCTGTCTGACCTGGAGAAGAATGATGGAGAGTAGGGCCACGGCTGGTTGAGCTGAAGTGAGGCAAGGGCTGCTGCAGTCGACAGGAGGACCTGGAGACCTAGACTTAAAGCCTTATGTTCCCCAGGGCATGACAAGAAATGATGATATTTTAGCAGGGGTCAAAGTGACAAAATAAGAATATATAGGATTTTTTCAAAAAAAATATAGGACAATATAAAACATCAAATAACTGCACACAGTTGCTACTGAACTTCAAAATTAATTCGTTATACATTTATATACTCGTTATATTGAATTTAAGAGAATAGAAAACACACCTTTAAAAAAAGAAATCGCATGATCCTGAATACATGATCCCCCCCCCCCCCCCGTTATTGCCTCAATATTCTATCCCTAAATCAAGTTTTATTAATTACATCATTTGCAATCATGAGTCTTTTGCTTCCAGCATTTTTAACTGTTCCAATTTCTTTAAGTATTTTCTTTTTATCCCTGTTTGCAGTCTTTTGTTGATTCAGATTTACTGTTCAGCGTCGGCTGGATTGGTGGCGAAAAGTGGGAGATTTATCGCCGAATGTGGCGAACCTGGCACTTGGTTTTAAAGCAACCCTAGTGATCGTTTGGATTTGACAACACAACGTATTGACGTAATTTTCAATTTTGGCGACTTTTATGAAAAATCGTGGCGAATATTCCGAATCCGGTACGAATTCTGCGCCAAGGCGATTTTCGCAAAAAAATGGCAGCCCTGCCATTTTTTAAGAGCAAGATAACTAACTGCCTATGGTTGCCATAATTTGGAGCGGTTTGATGTAAACAATTCGTGGCGCAGAATCCGTACAGGATTCGGAATAAAAAAAATCGCCATCCGACATCATACAGTAAATCTTAACCCTTTTGTTTCCTTCATCAATTATTGACTGAGCACTCAAAATGTTCTTTAGTAGTCCTGCAAGTTAATCCCAAGTTGTTTTTATCCGTTTTTCCCGAGCCAGAGTTCTGTTGTTGCATCTCTCTCTGCATTATGGCCAATTAATTTATTACGTTGGAGGAGAAATCATATCAGAAGTTCAAGACCGATTGTTATGGAAATGTTCACATATTTACAACTCCCGCCGGTCCAGTAGAGTTGAGTTGTACGTTATGCAGCACGTGACGTCACAAGAGATAAAACGCCGCGCCGCCGTTACAAACATCGTTTTTGTCAGGTCTTTTTCACCCACGATCGCGCCAAAGAATCCGAAATATTAAAAAATGGCAACAAACGGCGCCGTTGTTACGAATTCGAAGAAAATATAGATCGAATCAATGTAGAAATATAGGATATATAGGACAATTGTAAAATATAGGACAATATAGGACGTTTTTACCGATTTTTAAAAAAATATAGGATTTATAGGACATATAGGACGTCTGCGACCCCTGTTTTAGGCATATTCTTCATTTGCATCTCCTTTAAAACTTTTAATTTTTATTAACGTGTTAGGCTTTTTTTAATGTTACTTATAACAAATTCATTTAAGTCTTTATTGAAGGTTCAAATCAGGGTTGGCATGGTTTAAACCAAATGTTATTTTTTTCCTCAAAAAAAAAAAAAAAAAAAAAAAAATTAAATTGTATTTTTTTTATTTATTTACAATTAGATTTTTCAAATTACTTGATGTTGTAAATAACTTCTACTTTTAATCAAAAGTTTTCCATTCCAAAGATATCTTTTTCAAAAGGAATTTAACGAAAATGTAACAGTTATAGAATGATGACCAATACAAGAAAATGATATAAAAAGTTTATTTCTGATGTATTGAATGAAGTTTAAATAATTTTTATTGCAAAAACAACTACAGTGAATCTTGAGAGACTATTTTCTTTCTGTTTGGAGCAGTACAATTGTTGTGTAATAGACAGGTTTTAGAAAAAGCAGCAAAACTTGTTTTTTTTATTCAAAATGTTGAATCCAAAATTTGTTTTAAATGGAATAAAGAAATAAAAATTTAGTTTTCTTAATATTTTTTAAGAAAATAATACACTAAATGAAATATCTACATTCTTGGTCATAACATGATCGAGTGATGTTTTTGTAAATGAAAAATTATACAAATACCATAGATAGATCTATTATTCTAATCTATTTTTAAATAAATCTTGCATTTAAAGACTAAATTGAACAATCAGTTTTTAAATTAATGTAATAGATATAATGTTTTATAATTATTCAAAATTATTAATTAAACTTAAATTATAGTTTGCACTTTAAATTTATTTCTAAAATAAAGATTTTGTGTTTTAACAACTTATTTCTAAATCTTAAAAATCAGGGATGAGTTTGGTAAAAAATCCAAAAGCTGAAAATAAAAATCCAAAAATTTTATGCGTGAAACCCATTTTAAGTTATATTTTTAAAAAATGGTGTTTTTCCATGTGCATTTATAACACTGCACTATCTCTGTCCGTCCGTGAGCAAAAATGGCTTAAAATAGCGGCACCTAGATGTAGGGATACACTTTGCGCTGTCATCAGGCATGGTACAAATCCAAAGGGGATTTAAAAAAAAAAAATATTCATGTGATAGTGATGAAAACCGGCAAAAAATTCAAAATTTCAACAAGTCAGACAACTCTAAGCAATTATACCATATTAACAAACAGGCCAAATTTAATTAAATCCAGTTTTCTAAATTTTTAAGCTACAAGTATTAAAGGTCTTAAAATCTAGATTTTATTCATATCGTTAAGCTTGTTCAATAAAATAAAAAGTAACAAACAATTGCAGTTAAAATAACAATTTTAAATGCAGATTTATTTAGAAGAATTACAATTGGGACTAATTTTCAGAATATTTTTATATACAAAATGATATAAAAATTTGAGTAATTCTGCATAGATTTGAATCAAACGGCAAAATTTAACCTTAACCAGGCACTAATCACGAATATGGAGGCTATCGCATTAACGGAAGTCTAGATGAATGGCTACAATTCGGTGTCGAAAATCTCGGTAATAGCTGGTATTGTATTAGCGTAAACCTCGGCGAAAATGACCATCAATCTAACAAAAGTATTATAAGCAATATCGCTTACAATACCAGCAAAAATCTAGGTATCGGCAAAAACGAACATCACAACAACGTGCATATCGGCGATAGGGTCCACAATATCAGCACAAATCTCGGTATTATCGATCTTTTCTTGGTAATACTAGTGCAAATTTCGGTAATATCGGATGTTACTACAGTATGGCTTTCGACGAAAATTACTCTCACGCCAACATAAATATCAAAGTTAGAACCAAATATACCGGGGCAACTCTCAAGAAGAGCGCTAATGTATTGGCGTAACACTTGACGAAAATTACAATCATAACAACGTAAATCTCGGCGTAAAATTTAGGTATCGGCAAAAACGAACATCACAACAACGTGCATATCGGCGATAGCGTCCACAATATCAGCACAAATCTCATCGCACATCAACGAGCGAGCAATTCATTACGGTAATATCGACATTCTTTCGGTAACATTGGTGCAAATCTCAGATTTTACAACAAGGTAGCACTCAGCGAAAATGACAATCAAATAAACGTAAATATCAGTGTTAGCGCCAAATATACGGGAACAATTCGCAGCAATAGCGTTGTTGCATTGGCGTAATACTCCGCGAAAATAAAAACCACAACAACTTAAATCCGAGCGATAACGCAAGTCATAACCACACAATTCTCAGCAGAGTGAACAATACATCAACGTAACGATTAGCGAAAACGAGCATTATATACTCACGTATGTTTAGACCACTGAGATAAAGAATACGGCTCAGTGGTTTAGACGCACTACAAACGATAATTCCGTGGATGTCGGACTTGAAAGCAAGCACATTATTCATATACGTTAATAGCGTGAATTAGTAGGAAGTAAATTACACAAAAGGATCAAATTTCGGAGCAGTTGAAAAAGTCTAAAATGCGAGTTTAAGCTCCAACCTAACTAAAAAAATGCATTTCAGTAGATTTTTGTATTTGGAGCAGGAATGCCGTAGGTTTTCCGCTCTTCCCGATCAGGCGGAAAGGAAGCTGCTTCTCGATTCATCCTTAGAGAAAAGGTTATTTTTTTGTGGGATAGAAAAATTGTGAAAAAAAAAAGATTTTTTTTTCTCCAGAAATTAGAAAAGCGGAACTTTCTTTGAAAAAGCAGCATTATTTTTTTCTAAAAATTTAAAAAAGCGGAATTCCGCCACATGGCTCACAAAAACTCATCCCTGAAAAATATCGTTTTGAATAATTTATCTTCATTACTGATGAATCTAAGAGCAATATTCCATGTATTATGTTGTACACAATTACCATTGTATTATACTGAATACATCGAATTTAAAAAATAGTACCTCTCAATAAAACATTAAAATTATGATTTGAATGTTCACATAATTAGCAACAATTGTTTATGTATTTAGTTTAAATTATTTTCAGAAGGAATATTAATAGTTCTTTGAACATTAATTATTCTAGTTAATGTCAAGTTTTATTTTTTAAATATGTATCCAGTAATTAGAAAGGATTAAAAAAAAAAAAACTGGTTTAAATAAATACCCCCCTCCCCCTTTTCTTTTTTTTAAATCTGGATTTTCCCAACCAATTATGGACAAACTTATGACACCTGTTTAGGTTTTTATTGAGATGGAACAAACACAATGTCCTGGGGGGGGGGGGGGAGGCATCTCCAAAGGACTTCATATGGATGGTACAAATGTGATGTTGTGGGGATATTCCTAAAAATGTCCCTAAATGAACTTTACTATTAGAGAGTTCAAATAGTACAGGTTAAACAAGACCAAAAAAGATAAGAAAAACCAAAAATTGGTTCATTCATAAAACTATCAAAGAAGGGTGAGGGGGTTAGTTGGTTTTATAGCTGAAAAATTAATTTTGGAACTATTTAGGCATGTGACACATGTTTTAGAAGTATTTTTTTATGCTGAATCGAATAAAAAAAAGAAAGACAGTATAACTAATCTATAAAAAGTTACAATCTTTTTTATAATCGAAAACACATGCAAAAAGCGGGGAAAGGTAAAATATGACACAAAGAAATAAAAAATTGGTTCGCTCATGAAACTTGACAAAAAAGTCATGACATTTGTCATGATAATAAAGAAGCAAAGAAGTCTATAAAAATATCTAGCATAATAAGGTGTTTTTTGAGGGGGAGTTTTTTTTTTACCTGAAAATTAATTTTGGTGTAACCTAGGCATGTGACACATGTGTTGTATTTTTTAATGCTGAATTAAATAAAAAAAAGCAAGATCATATAACTATCCTATGGAAAGTTATTCTTAATTTTATAGAGGAAAATACATGCAATGAACCAAAACTGAGTGGAAAAAGTTAAAAACAAACTTATTTGCTAGATATTTTTATACTCTTTTGATTATTCATTTTCATGACAAATAAAACGTTTTTGCCAAGTTTCATGATTTTTTTATGTCCTATTTTAGCTGGACTAAAATGTCATTCTTTTCAAACACTCTGAGTTCTATTCTTAAGTGACATCACCAAGATGATAAATTTAAACTAAGTGAGAATTAAATAAATGCCATATTTCATTAATGTATTGCCCCATAAATTATAGTAAAATAATTATAATTGCATCAAGATACTAACAGAAGTTTATTAATTGTTTTATAATACACATATCAGTCTTTTGAATGATTTTTAGTCATGTTTTCTCCTCATAGTATCTATAGATGTTTCCTTCCAATTTTTTATAGTTTGAAGCACCAAGGTATAAATTAATGTTTTTTTTTGTAACATTACAGTTATCCCAATTTTTTTTACTTGCACTTTGTTTAAAACAATTAGGAAAAAATTACTTGGAATGTAATTGTTCCCTCTTTTGATATCTACATTTGAACTGGATACCAGTGCAGCAAGCAGATTTGCTTTGATCAGTATCCACACAATTATGTCTTTGTTCAGAAAACCATATCTATTTGTATATAAAATGTGATTTAAATTTAAATAAAATAATTAGCACTATTACCTCAAGCAGATGATTTTCACTTTTCTTCATGGAAAGGCTCAAATGGCGCTCAAGTGATTGACAAAACTTGGTGGTTTCTTTTTCAAACTTCTTTTTACCTTCCTGTAGGGAAAACCATCATAAAGTTGACTGAAAGCAGAGATGCAAATAAAGAGGAAACAAAAACTGACCTTTCGTTATGGCACATTTCTAAATATTAAAGATACTTATAATTAAGAAATGGCTTGGGTATGTACCCAGGTAGCACATTGATGTTGAAGTAGATTCACATAGGCCTATATAGGATAGCTGGGCCCATCTGCCCATCACCAACCCATTTGAAAAGCATGTGTTTGAATTTCTTCATTAGCTTGCTTGGCAAAAAAATATACTAGTTTTTTATTAACAATTGTATATTTGTTGGTTAAAAAATAAAATAAATTAAAAAAAGTTGTAAATAAATAATTAACATGTTTTCCTAATTGAAAGGAGAATTCAGATCAACATGGGCAGCCTATACAAATTTAACTGGGCTAAACAGTTAAAATCCATCAGCTACTTAATTTTATATAAATTTTTTTTATGCTTTATTTGTTTTTAATTTCAACTTCCATTTGAAACCAGAAACGAATAATTTAAAATGTATACACTATTTTCAATCCGATTTTCATAAATTAATTCTCTGACCTCGAAGTCGTTGAAATAAAACAAAATTGAGAAATATCAAGCTGACCGACAACGAGAATCGAGATATTGATGCAGATGTTTTTTGCTCACAATAAAATAATGTATACAACTTGAAATTTAATAATGAGTTCGATATTTTTCAATATCTTTACTGTGCAAAGGTGCTGTTGGACGGTAGGTGTTGCATTGGTTTAAATCATTTTCTACTTTAAATAATTTTTTAACAGCTAATAAAGCTAAATATTTTCATGGACTTAGGTTATGGTAAATTCTACTATTGAATTACTTTTTTATACATGTAATGATCAGTTTTTCAACACAAAAATCATGTACATAATTCAATGTTGATAATAAAAATTAACTTTTCGAAAATCTAAAGAGAACTATTTTAAAGATAAAGAGTTCTTGAAATATTTTTTTGTAAATACATTTTTATCGGGGGAATATATAAAAAAGACATGTAATGAATCTTAGATTATAACATTAAAAAAATAATCCTTGACCAATTACAATGTTGTAATTATAAACTACAAAAAATAAAAAAAACTAATTTAATGTTAACTTCTACCACAATTTACCTTGGCAGATCCAATGTTTTCTTTTCGAAAATTTTCAATAGGGACAATCAAAGTTGCTTCTGCTCTGTCCAGCTACAAAAAGAATGCTATCTTACTTTAGGAGAAGCAATGATTTAAAAGAATGGTGCTATGTGCAATTAATGTTAACATTACAGAAAATCAACCATTTTTAAGAAAAATAATAAAAACTATAAATGTAACTTGAGATCTGATTAGGGGAATAAATGCAATATACAACTTTTTCACTTAAGGAAAATTTTTAATAGTGATAAAAAACAATAACTTAATAATATCACTTGCCATTCTGTCCCTTTCATCCTCTATTACACAAATAAGACGTCCAAACTCTTTAAGTGAACCAGCTATAAAGTAAAAATAAACATAAATCACCCACTATTAAAGGTAATTCTTAAATCAGGGTTGGCATGGTTTAAACCAATTGGTTTTCTTCTTTAAAAAAAAAAAAAAAATTGTATTTTTATTTATAATTAGATTTCTTAAATTATTTGATGTTGTAAATAACTTCTACTTTTAACCAAAAGTTTTCCATTCTAAAGATATCTTTTGAATTACAAAACATGCATAATATATGTAAGTATAAAATGGATTTGGATAATTTTTCAAAAGGAATTTATTGAAAATGTAACAGTTATAGAATAATGGCAAATACAAGAAAATGATATAAAAAAAGATTAATGTTGAGGTATTGAGGGTAGTTTAGGTAATTCTTATTACAAAAGCAACAACTGCAAATGCTGAGAGAATTTTTTCTTTTTTTGGAGCTGTACAATTCTTGTGTTTCAACAGACTGGGTTTAGAAAAAGTAGCAAAACTTTTTTTTTGTTCAAAATGTTTAATCCTAAATTTGTTTTTAAATGGAATAAAGAAATATCTACATTCTTGGTATAATATGACAAAGTGACGTTTTTGTAAATGAAAAGTTATATGAATACTACGGATAGAATAAGTTCTAATTTATTGCCATTGTATTATACTGAATATATTGAATTTAAAAAATATTAACTCTCAATAAAACATTAAAATTATGATTTGAATGTTCACATAATTAGCAACAATTGCTTATTTATTTAGTTTAAATTATTTTCAGAAGGAATATTAATAGTTCTTTGAACATTAATTATTCTAGTTAATGTCAAATTTGAATTATAAATATGTATACATGTAATTAGAAAAGAATTAAAAAAAAACAAAAAAAACATTAAAAAAAACAACAAAATAACATGGTTTGAACAAAACAAATGTTTTTTTTTTTTTTTAAATAAATAAACAACTTTTTTCCCCTAACCCTGTCTTAAATTAAAAATCAAACAAGATTAAAAATAAATAAATTACCTATAACTATTTCATCATCCGTTTGGCTAGATCCAATGCAATCTAGCTGAAAGTTCATTAAAGTTGAGGCTAAGCTGCGCTGCACTCTTGATAATGCTGTAATTAAAAAGATAATTGAATGAATTATCTTTTTTCATTCAATGAAAGTTTAGAAATCATGATTTTTTTCAAATAAATTGACTTTATTTTTTATTTAATCAGTTCTATACAATTTTAATATTTGTTTTCATAAAAAAGCAAGAATTTAGTAAGAATTAGTGGAATAAAGCAAATAAGCAAGGTACAAGTAAAAACAACTTTCAGGATTAGTTTTTTGTTGAATGCTCATATTCTATCACATATCAATATTGAAAAGTACAATTTTAAAGTTGGGAGAAAGTGCCCTCATCAAAGCAAGCGAATGAACGTTTTAGGATGTTACAGCATTAGTCTAAAACTGCTTGGAAATCACTTAGATTTATTATGTAATGTTTCACAAGATACTAATACAAAGCAAGTGAAGTAACTCGATCAGAAATTAATTGTAATATAACATAACTAACTGAAGGTGGGCCAACTTCATATGCAGTCCAATTAAGGTCGGTTGGTTGGTTGTATTCAGATTATCTGGCGCCGTCAGCAACACGAGGGCTATAATGCGCCGAAACATTCGTCATTAGACAAACCAACATACATTTACAAACACCCATGCCAACACGGGACTCGAACCCGCAACCTCGCGGCCTAGAAGCTAGCACGCTAACCACTATACCGTTTGGTCGGCCCAATTAAGGTCGGAAACACAAATTAAAGTTTAACTCATATTAGAGGGCAATTCTCTGGATGATGCATGGGACATAGTGTGCTCTTTTTTATACTCCTAAACGAATTAGAATAACAAACTAATGATGAATATACTAGTTATGTTTTTGCTTTCTATAATTTTAGTTGGTCACAAAGTTATATAGAATAATTATTGTTTTAACAAGGTCAAATATGCATTTATAGGCAGCTGACACACTGGACATGGAGAAACAAAAGAAAATTACTTTCAAGACAAAAGTTAAAATCTTCATTGAATTTATAAGCACTAAAATTATGAAATTCATTGGTACATTTGGGTAAATGTTAATACTATATTCATTAAAATTTTTGGAAAAAGATTTTTTTGGATTTAATAAACAAAAACATGAATTGACGCACGGGACATTCTGTAAGCGACGCAAGATAGATACTATTTTTACGAGTGCGAAACAGGGATATTTTTACAGTTAAAATTTTTGCATATTTTGTTAGACAAATTATACATATTTTACACTGCTCTCAAAGTGGGCATAATTTTGGAGCATTTTGCTAGATACATTTGTTATTAGGCGATTCTCAGGCTGATACATGGGACATTTTAAGTTCTCTTTTCTATTCTTACAAAATTAAAATAACAAAAATATGATGAATTTACTAGTTCTGTTTTAGTTTTCTATAATTTTAGTTGGTGGTAAAGTTGTATAGAAAAATAAATGTTTTATTAAGTCAAATATGCATTAATAAGCAACCGACGCACGGGATACAGAGAAACAAAAGAAAATTACACTCAAGACACAAAAATTTACATTTCCCTGAATTTATAAGAGCTAAAATTATGAAATGCATAGGCACATTTAAGTAAATGTTAATAATACTATATCTATCAACATTTTTCTAAAAAGATTATTTTTGAGGATAAAAAAAAAAAAAAACAGCCATGAACTGATGCACGGGACATTCGGAAACCGAAGCAAGGGACATACTATTTTTGGAGCGGAAAACAGTAATATTTTTAGCATTAAAATAGTTGTATGTTTTTTTAGACACAATTGATACATACTTTATACTTCTAGTTACTCAAAGTGAACACAATTTTGGACTATTTTGGTAGATATATTTGCTATTTTCAGAGAAAGTGTATCCTTTTTGGTGCTTAGTAATTTATGTTTTAAAAAAATTAAATTACTAATGAATTTTTTCTTGGTTATACAAATTTACTAAGGTTCTTTAAAATTGTCATATATATTAATTTTTTATCCCTTTAATAAATGGAGTGGTGCATGTATATTTTCAAACAACCTCATTTCTTGATAACAAAGAAATGCTTAGAATTTAAGAGTTATTTTTATAATGATTATTTATTAATTTATAAAAATCATTTTGAAATGAAGAATATTTTGAAAAATTAATTTCAAGTTAGAAAATTTAAGGTGCTCAAACGCAAACACCTTTTTATAACATCTGCCACTTTTGCGCATGTATTTTGTTTCTACACTGATTTAGAGACAGCTGCATAATGTTTGGAAAATTGGGAAAAATGAAAACAATTTTTTTTTTACATATGACTTTAAAGGATGTGTCATCTTATTCAAAGAAAGAAAACTCGCAAGTCAAGGTTGTTTTTCTACATTTTTCAAAACTTGCTAAAGAATGTCATACTCTTAGTCACATAACTACTGATCAATGCTATGATTTGTGAAAATTTCTTTCTTGAACTAATCAGTTTTTAAATTCATTACAATTCAAAATCTTTGTAGAATGAAACGTTGTGCTATAATAATATCCACTCAGTTTGTTTTCATTGATGTAAAAATCAAATTTTACAATTATTGCTATCAAAATAATTGTGGACTTAAAAATCTTACTTGTACGCAATTGTTAAAAAAACTGATGCACTGGACATATGTGTTTTCTTTAATAACAGTTTAAATTATTTTTGCATTGTTTTAAAAATTTGCACAGCACTTTGTGATTGAATTTTAAAAGAAAAAATAGTTTTGTAAAAATTGAAATTTAAAATGTTTTCATTTAAAAAAAATTAATGTTTCACTCTCACGCAGGGGACATGTATAAGGACTCGAACTTTGAACTAAGTATCATAACTTTTTCTACGTAGAATGTAATATTATTGAACTTTTGTGTTTCTACTAATTATAATGACTATATTACAATTTTTATTGTTTTTCTTGAATTTGTTCCTTTAAAAGTCACCAATTTGTTATACTACTCTGTTTTACATAATTTAAAGTCATTGAAATGAGTGAGCTTTCAATGTCAAAAAGTTAAATTAAATTGTGTTATAATTTTTTTATTACTCTTTTATGATACTTTGGACTTCTAACTTTAGTAGCAATTCATTGCTGTTACATTCCTTTGAGGTTTTTTTTTAGGCTTAGTGGTTTCAATTTCCAGAGAATTGCCCTAGTGTTGATAATAAAATTGGGTCATGCTTTTTTCTTTTATATTTAACTAGCCAAAGAAAAAATAATTAAAAAAAAATTTAATTAACAATTTGTTATGACGTATGACTTGTGAATGGGGGTGACTCTAACGAGTACCAGCACCATGACTGAAGTCTATTGTACTGAAACCCCCTATTTGATCTAAAGAAGACCGGTTGCTGAAATAAATTTCAGTATAGACCTGATTGGAACATTTGACAATTCCTAGGGGTCGATACAATGGTATCCCAGATGTTCAAATCTTTGGGCAGAGTAGTAGTCACATTTACATAACACATGTGTAGAGCTCTCTTCTGTCATACGACAGCCTCTGCATAGTGGGTCATCAATAACACGTAGCAGATTAAGATGTCTATTTAAGGTGCAGTGTCCAGTTAAAAGACCTACAGCAACTTTGATCTCTTTTCTGCTCAATTTTAATAGCTCCCTCGATCTATTCTAGGGTGACTGTTGATTGAGCTCTTTGGCTTGCCTTTGATCTTTAGATTCAAGCCATGCTTGATAGGATTCAGCCAATAGAAAGCTTTTGATAGTTTTCCTGACCGCATTGTGGGGCAGACCCAAAACAGGTTCTGGACCAACAAAGGATAATTCAGATCCTTGTTTAGCTAATTGGTTTGCCATTTCATTACCTTCATTATCACAGTGACCAGGGACCCAGAGAAGAGACACCTTGTTACCCTCAGCCAGGTCTTCAAGTGCATTGTGGCATTCCCACACTGCTTTAGAGGTAAAGCAGTGACTCTTTAAAGCCTTTAGTGTAGCCTGGCTGTCAGAGAAAATCTTTATGACCTTCTTAACAACCCCCCTATCTAGGCAATTGTAGGCACATGCCGTGATTGCAGTAACCTCAGCCTGAAATACATTAGCCAACTTGCCCAGAGAGAAAGATAGCTTTATTTTTCTGTTAGGACAGAAGGCACCTGAACCAGTGCCATGTCTTTGAACCATCTGTGTACCAAATTTCATCTCCTCTCCTGGTCAGATTGGAGGGAAATCTCCAGTCCTCTCTGGTCGGAAAGATAATATTGTATTTGGCTTTAAAGCAATATTGCTTTAACATCCAGTCAGATCTCATAGTTAGACAGGGATGTTCCTTTACCTGACTGAATATTTTTAAACAAAGGTAATTCATAGGATGTTTTCCATAATCCCATGAGTTTTAGCCGTCGTGAACATAAGACAGTCTCTAATTCCACTTGTTTATGTAGTGGTAGAAAATCTAGAAGAATTTCTAGACTTTGTAAGGGAGTAGTTCTCATTGCACTTGTAATTGCAATGGTTGCCATTCTTTGAAAACTAGTGAGTTCTTTTTTCACTATTTCATTATGGGTTCTATTTCCCCAGGCAATGGCCCCATAAGATATCATTGGAGTAATCACTCCCATATATATCCAGAGCACCATTTTTGGTGACAAGCCCCAATTATTTCCAATGGCACGTCTGCAGGCCCAGAACACTCCTTTGGCTTTGCTGGTGCTGTATTGGAGATGCGGCTTCCATGTCAAGGTTTTGTCAAAGATCACCCCTAAATACTTAACCTCATCTGAATATGCAAGTGGTTTCCCAAAGAATTTTACAGTTTGCATATCATGTATTCTTTTTCTAGTGAACATAGTTAGGTTATAACAATTTGTTAAAGCTTTGTAGACATTTTTCAAAATAATGCAACATTGCACATGAACAAAAAAAACTTGTTTAAAAATATTTATATTAACTGAGAATGATGAAACATAATCCCATCAATGTGTAAGGTTGTAATGCATTACATAATTGTTTAATATCTATGTTTTTCTGAAATGGCTATTAGCGACCTATGAGGCCCAGTTTTTGGTAATCTTATTATGGTTTCAAACTCAAATTGATTGCACCGTTTTTTTTATTTCTTATTTTTCATTGTGCAAAAAGTTTTAAATAAAGTTTATACTGCAAGATAACATCAAAATTTCATAACATCCAAACTATAGTACTAGTCCTGATTTCAAGTGAGAATGGTCTTTTAAAGGGAACTTCTTGGCATTTCAAGCATTGTATATGAGAAGTATCGAATTTCGAAAACACCTACTTAAAATGCACAATTCCCCCAATGGCAACATATTTGTGAAAGCAGAAATTACGTAACGTTGACAATTGAACAGGAGTCGCCTCACATGCTAGAGGCGTATGTTGCCTCTGATCCAGAGTTTGACTTGTTCACTGAATAGAACTTACTAACGAATGAATTTGATTTTGAGCTTCCAAAATTCTGGGTTGCAAAATCAATAGCACATTTCAATATTCATTATGACTATCTGAATCTTCTAGTGAAAAATATAAAAAATTGTCAACTGTTTCCAACAGTTAGAAAGAAAAAACAAATATATATAAAATTTTTACATTGAATTTTTTTTTATCTCATTAAAATTTAAATACAATTTCAAATGCAATCTAGTAAACGGTCCTTAAACGTAGGTCATTTTAAATTTTTGTTAAAAAGATATTGAAAATAAAATTACAAACAAAAATCTAGAAGAGAACTCACCACATACAAAAAACTATCGTTTTGTCACATCCGTGGAACTAATTGTCCATATGGGTAAAAGAGAATGGTATACATTACTTTTGTTAATATGTATATTCCTGAATCTATAAACAGCTTAATATAATGCAAAAGTGTCTTAAAATAATAAACAACATACATTATAAGTACCTTTTGTTTTATTTTTGCTTTGTATATTTGATTTAAAATGCTTTGAAGCTGGAATTAAGGAAATTTAAATTTTTAAATAAATATGAATCCATGCAAATGTTTCAAACTTGGATTTTTTTTTTATTTTTTGAAGTGACTAGTGTTCAACCAACTTTCTTAGCTATAACTAATTTTTATTCAATTAAGGTGAAATAAGACAACTTTCTCCTTCAAAATATCTTTTTTCCCCCCCATCTATCTTTTAAGGATTAAAAATTAATTATTTGCAATATTATAACTGAAAAAAAATATAAGAATTACAGTTACATTCTGAAGGAAAAAAAAAATTATATATATAGTTATATTCTCTTCTAATTTGGTTATTTTTCAGAAATAAACAGTCAAACTATTGTTTCCGAAAATCAAAAATATACACAAAAAATACTATTTTTATTGCTTTTTAAGTTGTATAGTATTTAAACAATTGTAAAAGTTGTGTTACTTATATTTTATTTTAAATTTAGCTTCATTAAATAATTCTCTGCAGCCTTCTATACCTCATGCCACATTCTTGGACACTACTTTTTATATTTATAAAAAAAATAAATTATTTCATGTATTATTACTCTTGATTGTATCTCCCTTTATAGTAGTAAGTATCAAGATTTTTGAAGAACGTTTTTTGTTGTTGAAAATTTGATTGAATTCCTGATTTTCCGTAGAATGACTCCATTAAAAGAGTTCCGCTTATCACTAACTGACTCGGTAACACCGTAAGATGGAGCTAGCATCACATAAATTTTACATTGATCGTGGAAGAGCCTGGATGAAATTTGATAAGAAGAAAATCATTTCAACATGCAATCACAATACCTAGTTTTAATTCCCAGGATTAATCAGCCCCAACCAACACATCATTACCTTTCATGTTAAAATCCGGCCAATTTCCAGTACTTTCTTTGTAAGCTACAATAAACAAGGTTCAAAGCCAGTCATTTGATCACATTAGCATGAATTTGGAGACCACAATATTTTCACTTGGTCAACTGTATTTGGCTTTGTCATGATCAAGAGTTGCAATTCAAGTGAAGGTGTATATTGAATTAAATCCACAGAAGGGAAGATTATTGAATGAAATTTTCATTTGTGCAATATTAATAGAAATTGAATTTTTAATAAATATTTCTATTGATTTATTAAATTGTTTGTTAAATTCATCACTTTTCAAAGGGTGTTTTATAAATAACTAGTTTTCAATGGTGGTCTTGTAGATAAATTATTGTATTTCTTCCTGTACTTTGGGCTATCTGTAACAGCCCACTAGTAGTTTCTAATTTTGAATACATTCTGGAGTTACAAATCTATTTTGATTGATCAATAACTTAGCTCTTAAACAATTTCTTGAAAAGGATTCAAGTTTTTTTTTTCCGATTTAAAATGGT
Source organism: Linyphia triangularis (assembly GCA_963978545.1). NCBI lineage: Eukaryota > Metazoa > Arthropoda > Arachnida > Araneae > Linyphiidae > Linyphia > Linyphia triangularis. The sequence goes on from OZ021721.1 coordinate 59,602,195, forward strand.
CAGAAAGCCACAAAATAAAGTTGAAGTTTCCTTTTTAGAGTATGAAAAATTCTGGAATTTGAAATATAACAGAGCGTAACATGTTTAATATTTTTAGAAATTTGTGTTTGTAGAGTCAAAATATATAATAAAAGCAGAAGTTTTTGCTTTGTACACTGTCATGTAATAACTGATAGCGCAAACGTACTTGAGAAACATTATTGACATGCTTTTACGATCGATGAAGGTACTAAGAAAATATTTTGGCAAAACTATTTGCTGAAAAAATATGTTGACAAATATTGCATTTAAAAAAAAAAAAAAATATAAGAAATGAAAAGGAGAAACACAAACAGCTTAAAACTAAAATAATTATATTAAAATAAATTTAGAATAACCAAAATAACTATATGAGAGTTCCTACTAGGTGTTTTTCGAGGGGTGGCACGCTCTGCCTGCCCTTTTCAGTTGAAATTAACGCCTTTCCTGCCCTTTTCAGAAAAAATGCCACCCCGCACGAATTTCCCCCAACAGTACCCAATATGTGGATCACCCCTACTGAAATCACCTGTCACGCATGCACATTCATGTTCAAACGTGCAACGCATATACCAGGAACTGAAATCATAAAATGGATGTCGACATTATGAGCATCATTAGTCGGTGAATTGTAGGGGGATGTCTTTATATTTCAGAGTGCTAGTTTAGAAAGGATGGCCATTTAGTATGTACTTTGATTAAGCGTATTTTGCCGGATTTTTACTATGCCTTCTTCCTCAGAACAGAGAAGAAAGGAATTTGAAAGGGTTGATTAAGTTAGTTAAAGGTGTATAATCATCAAATGTTTACACTAAGGATTTAAAAGGATAATTCTGTTCGGACACGCGAAATAGTGATGCCTTCTTATTAAATCTAGGAGAATGTTTTTTGTAATTTACGTGCTGCCAATTTGTTTTTAAACGGCAGTTATATATTTAAAATGTAATATTACAGGAATGCATTAAAAATTCCAGATAAAAAAATGCGCAAATTTTAGAACATAGATTAAGTTCTTTAGTTAGAATACTCTCTACGATATACTATAACGAATATTGTTAAATTTAGAGAAACACTATGTTCTGTCTTTCATTGGCAAAGCCAGCCTAAAAATCAAGTTAAAATGAATTAATTCAAATATTAGAAAATTTTGCAAGAGGGGTAAGTTGTGAAAAGTTCTTATCTTAACATTCATTTTATCAATTTTACAGTATTACAAATTGATATTTTTTTAAAAATGAATACTTGATGAAAATTTTCCTATATAGATGTTTTTTTTTAATAATTTTCTCAGTCTCATTCCAGCAAAAGTAGGATTGTAGCATTTTATAAGTAGTATTTTGATATTGTTTGAATTTCTGTGCAAGTTTTTGATTTGGGGACACTTAAGCATTATTATTTTTTTTTTCAAACAATCAATAATTTAAAACTTTATTTATCATGGTGGAAAAGTAAAACAATACAGAAATTAAGGCAGAAAACTGAATACAAATTTCTTCAATTTGCCATAAATGTGCCCTCGGAAAAAGTAGTTGCCCTTTTTTGGAAAATAGCACCCTGCCCTTTTTCATTTCTAGGATGAATTCTGGTAAATTAAATCTTAAATATGATTTATGGATGTTTTTTTTTAAACAATCCATTTTTCTCCCTTTATGAAATCCAAAATTTATAAACGGTAAACCAATTCAAAGGTTAAGAAGAACTCTGCTTCTGACAAAGAGTTTATTGTTTTACTTGTTTGAAAATCGAAATTAATTTTTTATTATTTTGGTACTCTGAGGGTAAGTAGGGGATATGTCAGACTCGACCCGACAATGATCCCCTCTTCTTCCATTGTACTTAAAAGCTACAATAAATAATTATATAGCTGTTTTTAGATATGGATGGTACAGCTCTCAAACAAAAAAGATGAACTTCATGCAAAAGTACCAAATATCGGCAAACATCAAGTTTTTAATAAATTTTGGGAAACAAAAAACTTAACAATTATATTACTATATTGATAAACAGGTGAATTTTTTAAATTCCCAGTTTTCCAATTTTTAAGCAACATTGAAAATACTGAAATTTCAGTCAAAAAAATCAAAAATCGATATTTCAACTGAACTGTATGTACCACATGTGTTTTAAAGACGTAGTTCTCCCCATAAAACAATGAGGAACTTTAAAAATTTTTGGTTTTATTTTTAAATAAAAGTAGAGAAAAAATCATGAAAAATACCATTCTTTCAAAAATTTGAGCCTAAAAAGATAGTTAAAAAGATATTTAGTCTTTCACTTTGCGATTTGGCAGCTAAACTACTTTTGCATGTGACGTCAATGCACAGATGATGAACCAGTCTAAAACCTGTCTTAGACGAGGAAGAAGGGAGATTCCTCCTTGGATTTTTGATGGAATCTATGCACAACTACGTCACAGTTTTTTTTATGCGTTTTTGGTCACATGACTTTTGCTTTGATTTCAAACTCGATATTTGATTAATTGAAAGCATAAAGATAAAAAATAATTGCACTGCTCAAATATATCCGTTGGATAATAGTAGAAAATACAAAAAATATTCATTTTCCTCACTTGTGCAAGTTCCTTATTATCATTTTTATTTGTTGATAAATTGAACTTAAATGTTAAAGAAGCTCCATTGGATATAGGATAGATGTAAGAAACACAATTTATCACTAGGTTGACCAGCTACATGAGCCGTGCCAAATTACGCTTTCCAAATCAAGTTTCATTACTTATATTTAAGCAATTTAATGCAATATCTAAATCTGATGAGCTTAAAAAAAAGTAATTTCTCTAACAATCTTAAATGTGCAGCTAGCACATTATTGGTTTATGTTATTTGCTGAATGACATTTCAGAATTTGGAAAAATAAAAACATTTCGGGGTTGGCATTGAACTATTAGGCATACAAATTTTATATGAAAAATGGATGGGATCAAATAACAGTATGACAATGAAGTAATAATGAACTAAATAAAAATTTACTTCACAGAATAATTTTTTTAAACGTGAACTAATGTAAAGATATTAATTCGTGGTTTTGCAAAATTTTATATGAAATAATTTAACACTGATTTTTGCTTTGGTGGTAACACACTTATGGGAAAACAAATTGATAAAGCATAATTCTGATATACTGAAACTTGGGGCACATTAATTTACTGCTATGATAGTTTTGTTTTGGGATTCTTCTTTTATTTAACCATACTTTAACTTGTGCTGTAAAAAATTGGGTGATGCGTCAATATTTTACAACATCACCTAATTTATTTCATGCGAGGATGTTGCATGAAATTTGTTTTGGTGCACTGATTTATTTGTTAAGTTTTTACAAAAAAATTAATTAGTATACAGAAAGGTTTGGACAATTTGTTTTTTTGAACTACCGACTGTCTATTTTTGCCACTTACAAAGTTCTTAACACAGCCAAATACGTCTCATAATTTTGAGCATCTAGAAGACCACAACATATTTAATGTGCACCAGCCCCCATTAGGTACACACCGATATTTGGCAGAAGGAGGCCCGAACCCACAACCCTCTGGTTATGAGCTCGATACTCTACCGTAAGGTTATTGGAGCCCTAATGGATAATTTTGAGTGTAATAATGACAATGAAAACCAAAACTTCTTTTTTTTTTAATTTTGGAAAACTACCTGATTTTCCTCTGATATTCCTAAAATAAAAAAAACATTTTCAGGTAATCAAATTGTATTATCACTCTTCTTTTACATTAGAACACAGAAAGCATGCTTTAACCTTCTGAGGGTCATGGGCGTATATATACGTCCTTTGATCCCCAGTTTTTCTAGCAATACACAACCTTTTTAAATTTATAAATAAAATGTAAAATAAAATATTTTTTAAATCTTTTTATTAGGATGATAGTTTAAAACCTACTTAAAACAAAATAAATAAAAAATAACTAAAAAAAATTATATATTTGAATCAGAAATATAATTTAAAAATTATTGCAGAGAAAACAACTGTATAATTTCGCCCATTCCCTGGACGCTCAGAGGGTTAAAATCCTTTTAACTAAGATTTTACCTGTCCCATGGTAGAAGAATGAGCAAGAAAGCAGTTTTCATTGGCTGTTGACATATAAATCATCAAGAAATGATTTGGATCACTGCACATTCAGCAATATATTTTGCAGAATAGATTGGTAGGTTTGTGAGCAATAGTGGCCAATCAGGCTGGGACTTGCACCTTAACAGATTTTGAACCATAAAACACATTCATACCCAATCCAGGATTCGAAGCTATTAGGTGGGCCTACACAGAACAGAGCTGAAATCCTAAATTTTATCCCCATTAAAAAGATAATGTGGCAATAATATAGTCTCACCCAATGCACTAATATTAAATCACAATTCAGTAATTTCCTAATTGGGGATACCTGCTTGGCATTATTTAAAAAAATTTTTACCAAATAAAAATAGCAACATTTTTATCTTTTATTTAACTTTTTTCTTTATTTACAAAACCAAAAACATGGACAGTGTAATGATTAAAGTCTGAAATTGCGCAAACTACATGAATAGAGTCTGCAGGGTTTTCATAAACTATTTCTATGAATTGTCGCCAAATTTTCCGATTTGGCAATGGTGGGCAAATAGGAATAGACGTACAGGCTATACGACCTGGGTCAATGTTGATCCTACATGTTAGTGAATGGTGTTTGGGATAAACTATTCTATTTTTATGGCTCCTTCTTTCCAGAAAATTTTCAAGATTCGTATGTGTTTTCACAAAAATATTTCCTATAAGGAATTGAATTTTTATTTTTTGTCACAATGAATAGATATACCAAATAAGAAAAACAACATGAACTACTTGAAAAACAAATTACCATAATCATATTTAAAATTATTTCATTGTCATTATTTGTATGGAAGTTATCATTCAAACTTATTAGGATAAATCTTTATTTGCATCTATTTTAAACATTTTACCTTTTGCTGTTAAATTATTATTATTATTTTTTTTTTTTTTACATTTCTTAAGCTAAAAACGATTTGCCAATGTTCGTTAAAATATGAACATGCAGATAATCTCGTATAAACAAGCTATTTAAAAAAAATCAAAACAGATGATTTTTATAAAACAAGTAAATTTATAATAGATAAATTTCAGGTTGAACTAACTTTTGGCGGCATTTAAAAGATCTTTGACCTCCTTGATTAAACCTTTAATGGCTTGGGATGTTCTTTCCAATTCCTTTTCATGAGCACGAAGATTTTCTCTATAATGAGGAGTGTCAGTTAAACAGTCTGTATATTCTAACGGTAGCAGGCCCATTTTTGAAACAGTTTACAATTTAAAACCATCAGAATGTAAATAGTAACACAGTACACTATCTTGTCAGGAAATTACCCGTCCCACAGCAACGCACACACCTGTAGAGAAAGTTTTGTCAACAATTTTAACTAACTATTGCCAGATTCATGAATTCAAATATAAAGTTTGAATAAACTTTATGTATATACGTCACAAATCCTTACTTTCAAAAAAATTCTGATGCACTTATGACCAATACGTCGCGTGATTTGTTGAGCATTCGGATTGTTTTTGACAGGTGTATCATGGCACAAGTTGTGGATAATAAAAAAAATCTCTCCAAGAGTATCGCCTTTTACAAGTTCATTGGTGTATCGAGGAGTGGAAAATGAAAATAATCTCTCCAAGAGTATTGCCTTTTATAAGTTCATTACAGTCTACGATATTTGTAGGTTTTGGATAAAATGACTGCACTGTCGTAATTAGTTGAAAGCCCTTAAATCCAAAAAAAAAATCATATTTTGACACTTTCTGATTAGTCCTTAAAAATAATATTTTTATTTCATTGAATGGCTTAAGTTCTTAAGTCATACAAATTAGTACAGCAAAGAAAAAAAAATGTAATTTCAAAAGACGAACGCAAAGCGTCGAAATATACATTTGAATATTTTTGTATTTAAAACTTTTTTTTTAAACTTTTGACGTCGGTACAGTTGATAACGTATAAATTTGAGAGATAAGTTTAGGCTAAGACTATTCTATAGGGAGATGGAGAAAGTTGCGGTTGAGGGATCTGTCGGCAAATTGTGGTAATTTGACAAAATCGTCCAAAGTACCGAAACTGGTGGTTGGAACAGTTGATAATAATAATAATAAAAAATCAGACAAATTGCCACAAAATGATTTCTTCAGTCGGCAATTTAAAATAGCAGTAAGAGATCATTCTTACACTTACAAGAGCAGACGTGCAGTTTCTGAATCATACCACTACTTCCTGCAGAAAACTACATATAGTGAGTGACAGGAAGTTGGAGTCTGGAAGGAAAGTAGCAAACCGGCTGTTGTTTAATCTATCCCCTCTATGCAACTTACATAAAATAATTCACCTGTGCGTGGAGCGAATCATTAATTAAGGATAATGAGGTGTGTTCAGAGGAGGATTGTATTCATGGTCAGCCATCTTCCAACCCAATTAGAAGTAGACATTTTGGGTTTTTGTAGATATTTTTCTTGAATGGAATTTGACAAAGTTAATAAACTAATAATAGCACCAAAACACTTTTCGTCACAGTAATAATCAGAAACATAAAATAAAGATTTTTCTTTTTTTAAATAAAAGATATAATTGAATTATATGAAAATTACTTTAGAATGTAGTATTATTCATTAATTTAATTAATTTATTTAGCATTATTCAGTTATTTAATTTAGTCAATTAATAATTTTTTAATAAAAAATAATACACTCAATTTATGATGTTTTCATAAATTCAATATCACATAACAAGGGGATATATTTGTGAAATTATGTTTGGTCAATTAGTTATTCAAATTCAAAAAAGAAAAAAAAGTTACTTATAATATTTTAGTAATTGGATTGCTTAACTCATATGTTTCTTACGAACATTCCTAAACTAAGGCAGCAAACAACTAAAAAGTAAATATGTTTGCATATTATAATTTTGACGCAACTACTTTTTAATCATTGTTAAGAATGAATAATTTTCTTGAAGTTTTGAAGATTGCAACACTAGATTTTCAATTAACATTTAGTAAAAAACAATATACATATAGATATCTTCCCTTTTCAAATCCATAAAATAAAAGTTAGAATAAAAATGTTTTAGTTCAAGAAAAAAAAGCTTGTTACAAATTATTGAAATATAATTCATCTTTTATAAATTGGAAATCAAGTTTTTTTCTCATTTTCTTCAGCAATGTTTTTCGTCCCATTTGTTTTATTTTTAACCGACATCAACAAAGGCGAAGTTTATCAAGCTGACTCCTTGAGTTCTTTTTTACTTTCAGTTACCCATATTTATAAAGTATTCGGTCACACAAAATTTAAACTTTTTTTTTTGCATTTTTCCACGTTTTGGAACATTGTTATTTTAAAGTAAGTGATCTAGAAAAAATGTCTGTCTGTGTGTGTTTGTGACCAGCATAACTCTAAAAAAAATTGACCTATGATGTTCAAATTTGGTATGAGGGTTGGTGATGGCACAGGGACCAACCATTAAAGTTTTCGTCAAAATTGCTTATGCGCATAAAGTAGCTGCCATTGAAAAAATCATGTTTTTTAGTAATTTCTAAAAAAACGGCTTTAACGATTTTGTTCAAAATCGCTGTGGTAATGCCTCTTAAGGTGTTCTAAACATCCCCACCTCCAAAAAAGTTGAAAAACGAATGTCTTTCACATAGAGTTCTCTTTCCTTGAGCAAACCTCATCAACGATCGTTTTTCCTTCTCTCCTCAGTTTTACTTATAAGAAAGGATAATATAAGAATTACCGAAAAGTATATCGCCAAAACCATCATTTTGGTGAAGTTTTTTTTTCCCTTTTGAAAGACCTGTACAAGAATTATGACAAAAAATATCACCAAACTGGTCATTTCTGTTAAATGAATGATGAAAATATAAAAACGGTAAATGACACAAGTCCACGTCAGAATTATTGTGTAATTGAAAGCTGTATGATATGTTCCACACCGCTAGTTTTTGTTTGTTTGTGGGACGATTTGTTTGTGGTATACATAGTTTGTTTCAACTTGACCCAAAAGAAGAGTCAATTATTCTTAGGTGTGCTTTAAAAGTTTCAAAGACTGTGTTTCAGACTCATTTTTCAAACAAAATGTTTGAATCTAATTTTACAATTTAGATGATGCTTTTATGTAAAAGTTATTGGGTGTTTTAGTTAAATTATATTAATTTTAGTGAAGTGTTAAAATTGTTATTGAAATCATTTCTTGCAGGAATATAAGAAACTAGCGTATATTCCTTTGAAAAATCACCTACATAAAAGTTGGCTGAATGGTGAATATTTTATTTCAATGTCGGCTTCACTTTTGAACGCATCAATTTTACATATTAACGTTTAAACCCATCAATTTAAACATTCGTTAAGCTTTTTGTACAGTACAACATTCGTAAATGATTGTTTTATAATCAAGACAGAATAGCTGAATTTATTTGCTGTTTAAAATTATGTAAAAATAAACCTTTCCATAAAAGTAAAATCTAACTATTTTGAAAAGATTTAAGAGAGGTTTTCGAAGCATTTTAGAACATTTCCTCATTAATGGTAGGTTGGAAACAGAGACGACGGGAACGGGGGGCGTAGGGGGCGACTCGCCCCCACAAAGTTTTAGAAAAGTTGGACAGTCGGCAAATTTTCAAAAATTTTATCGAGATTTTTTTTTCTAAAGTCGATCCACAATAAAATCGAATTAAATAAAAAAAAAAAAAATGGAACGAAAATATTAAAAATATATGAATGCAGCGTGACCCGAGTTTGACGAATCGGCATTTTTACAATAAAAATCTATTATAGGGGAGTCGGTGTCTTTTTTTTCCGGCTACAATGATGGACTGCGAACGCAAATATTACCATATAAAAATTACCAGTTTTAGAAAGGCTGGTAGTCGGCAAATTTCTGAAATTTCATCCCTTCTTTTAAAAATCCCTACTGACGGATGCTTCAATGGAAAAAGCACAAATAATTAAACTCATCATTAGTATTATAAAATTGTGATCACAATGCAGCCTCAGTTGACGGTCCGCAATTTTGAATTGGAGTAAGTATATCCTTTTTGACAGGAACATTAAAATAATCTAATCATTGATATCTTCACTGACATTAGATAACTTTGATGTGTTACAGTAGATGATATACTTGTATTTGTGGTAAGTCAGACAACGCCTCAAAAACCATGACATACACATTAAACGTCATTTACATAAAGTATGTAATGTACATCATATGAGTTAAAGGTTTTATACAAAATTACAAAACACCAAAATTTTGTATACGAAAATTGACCCGCATTTTACAAAGTTATTTCAATTAATGTCAAGTAGAACTCCATAAATGATGTTATGTACAGGATGGTCATAAAGAAACTTTGCCAATATATGGATCTCTAAAGGCAGTCTCGTTCAACAGATCGAGATGAGATTTCAGGTATAGTTATTCAGAGATATGAGGTTGGAATTCTGTGAATTTCGGCAAAATGGCGCTCACGATTACCTCGGTTATAGTTACGAATAGCAACGCCTACTTTTTCCTATCGAGAAATGATCACCGCAGGAGAAAACTCTAAAGAGCATTGGAATGGTACGTGTATCACAAAAAACGGACGCACAAAATACAGATCTGCGAACTGCCAACAAAAACACGATCGGAACAATAGAGGCCGCTCACCAAATATTCATCTTAGAAAATCGATTACATTTCCTGTGATGGCACTCATGTGAACTTTGGCCTCTGTCAAATGCAAATTTCCATCGTGCATCTCATTCGCGTTTTTGTTGGCCGTTCGCAGAGCTTTTTTTTTTGTGCGTGCATAATGCGTCAGTTTTTTGTGATACACGTACCGTTCCATATCTCTTTAGGGTTTCCTTATGCGCTGAGCATTTTGCGACAGGAAAAAGTAGACGTTGTCATTTGAAAATTTCGTGCATGTAACTATAACCATAACCGTGAGCGCCATTTGTTGAAATTCACAGAATCTCGAGCTCATACCTCTGAATAACTATACCTGAAATCTCATCTCGATCTGTTAAACGGAAGGCCCATATATCGGCAAAGTTTCTTTATAACCACCTTGTACTTCATATATTGAAAATGCATTCCCAAAATAATGCATGCCACTTGTAAATTGGAAGGCGATATCGAATTTATTCTAACAAAATAATCTTTGGAAAAGTGTTGAAAGGTTTATTATAATACTATCTAAAATTCTCAATGTTCCCCGTGCTCAAATAGCTGTGGACCGACATTGTCGAATACAACCAGGTTCAGTGTATTGCAAATTGTGAGTATCCTTTCACTCCTATCCTCGATTTCTGACGCAATTTGGCCTTTGTGTTGCCCTTGCGCCTAATAAATTTGAAAAACAACCAACCAACCTATCCTGGATTTCACCACTTTAATATTCGAAATATCGGGAAAAAATTGTCTTTCAGATAAACTAAGATTTTTTAGTCTAAATACCTTTAAAAATATTTCAAATTGGATCAATAAATCTCAAATTAGGATCATAACCATTACATGTGGGTAAAGGAAATGGGGGTAGGTTTTTGGAAATTTCATGTTGACAGTGATGTTTCTCTTGCTTTGAAGATCAAATGTGCAACTTGTTCTTCCTCAAGATCGGATTAACACTGTAGATTTGAATACCTCCCCCCCCACACCTTTCCCAAAAAACCCCACACATACTATTCCTTATATAGTTTGGTATGTTGTGCTAAAAATTATGGCATGCTTTTTTATAGAGTATTTTGTCACTTAATTCGAAGTTCAATTAGTTGCGAATAACTTACCTTTTTGCACATAAATATTATAGATTTAAAGCGTATGCAGCTTTCAATGGGTGAAGAACGGGGTTTGAACCGAGGACCATGATGTCTCGGAATAGATACTTTACCCCTGTGCAAAAGAGTACTCCAGTGCACAGAAGTTTGATCTGTTATTTGATGACGCCACAGATTGGTTTAATGCTAAAGTAATCCATTTTATTTTTAATCCCGCTTAGGAAAAAAAAAAACCTAGCATTTTCAAGTATACTTTCCTTCTTGAACAAATGATTATTGTTCAAAAACGAGTAATATTTATTGAAATTATTGCTGAAAAACCATGCAACATCAGTGAAAAACCACAAAAAAATCATTAAATTAAATCCAGCAATTTTGATAAAATTATATACTCGAAGTAACTACTTTTAAGAAGTAGGTTCCTGAATTGAATTGTTACAAAAAAATTAAGTTTTACTATTAACACACGTTTCAAGAAAAATCAAAATCTTTTCTTTTTTAGTTATAGGAAAATGTGTTAACAAGTATTTAAAAATTAAATAATTAACAAATCGTTTTTAATAATAATTGTCTTTTGCAATGCAATTATAGTGTCCATGAATACCTACATGATTATTTGCAGGGAGATGTAAGGCGACAAAAGTTTTTGTTTAATCCTTGATTTTTCGAAGATGGGAATTGGATTTCCTAATTGGATGTTAGTTAATAATTGTTCATTAATGTTCTGTTCAAATTGATGAATTATATCCATGTATATTTTTTTCTTGTAAATTTTACCACTTTTTTTTCCACGTTACTTTATTTTTCGAAACCCAGGGGGAAAGGAGTGCAAGTGCATGTTTCTTATGTCCCTGACATTGTATCTATTATAAAAATTGCAGTGCTTCGCATAGGGAATTTTCTGTAGTATCAATAGTCCGCCAGAATTTTAAAAGGAAGAATTTTTCCAGAATTTGTTTTTGATCAACCTTTATACAATTCATTATACAAAAGTCACCTATTTGATCAATAATTTTCATCTATTTAATTCCATATTAAAGTGCTATTTTCCAACCACTTTTACACGTTTAATTATTTTTTTTCGAAACTGCAACTTGAAAATATAAAAAAAAGTTGTATCGAAATGAAGCACTTGTACTTCTCAGCTTATTGAATTGGTTTAAGATTGTGGGGGAAAATTCTATCTATCTGCAAGGTATAAATGTCCCCCCCCCCCTGCCCCCAAATACAAACGCTTCAAAAAATAATCTCCTTTGTTTGGAGAGGAAGGGTTAATTTACTAAAAAGAAATGAAAAATTAAATGAATTTGAAGGAACTTTAACTATAATGTGATGGGAATTTACTTAAAATTTGACATTAAGTACGTATTAATAAAATGCTATAAAATATTAAAAATTGTTTAGATGGTAATTTAAAAATAATTCAAACTAATTTCCCATTAAATAAAACAATTCACAATTAAATAAAAAAAATGCATTAACAATTAGTTTTACATTAATTAATAATTAATTATTCAGGAATTATTCATATATTAATTAAAAATTATTTATACGTTAATTTTACATTAATAAAAATTAATTAACAATTTATTAGCACCTTAATTTATATTTTCTACATTTACACCGGACATGCCTTGATTTCAGTCGGCAAAAGGATGTCTACGCCCCCCCAACCAAAATTCTTAGCGACGGCCCTGGTTGGAAAAAATCGTAAAGTATTCAGTGATTTAAATATTTTTTATCTGTAATTTAAAACTAGTTCCTAAAAACCTTTATTTACAGTTTTGTAGAAATATAATGACTTGTGATAAAATTTGGTAAAATTGCACGACAACACAAAATGAACCAATGGAAACGCCATTCCCGCATGTCCAAAGGTAGGGAACGTCATTTTCCCGCAGTCTCTCGTTATAACGTGACAACTTACAATTGTTTTTCAAATTCGCCAGAAGATGTCACTACTAAATATTTTCGCTACTTTTAATGCCATAACTACGTTTCAACCAATAGAAAATCTTTTTAAGTTCCCTTTTAAGTTTTCTGGCTTTACTTTTTATTAGTTAACTACTAGAACTCGTGATCAGTAAACAACATGCTAAAATATCAAAAATAGTGCATTGCTTTGACGTTTGAAATATGTTTGGAAACATATTTCAAACAGCTACAATGAAAAATATAATTATAATCCGTCATATAAAATTTATTAAGAAACAGTATACCTCTTGTAGTATACGATGTATTTACAAGTGGCAAATTTAAATAAATAAAAAAAAAACAAACTATTACACTTTTAAAAGAATATATGCCATATGATTATTTAGAAAACGTTTATAAATATAAATGCAATTCATTTTAACCAAAGGTTTCCAAACATTTATGGTTGATTGGGATCCTCACGCTAACCACTTCCTTACTCCTCAACCCTTTAGAGGGATTGTTCTTTTTTTTTCCTTCGTTACTCCTTCACGAGCAAAAATAAAGATTTTCACATAGGAAATAACAGTTTTGAAAACATACGATATCTTACGATATAATTATAAAATAATTGTATGTGTCTTATATGTATTTTTTTAATAATTACAATAATTTTGTGTGTCTTATATGTATTTTTTTTAATAATTACAATAATTTTGTGTGTCTAATATGTCTACTGTCTGTTTAATTTTAAGACACTACACCCACTAGTTTACTGACACATTTCAAATAGCTATTTTATTCCATTACATTTATTTTAACATCTAACAAAATTATTTTTTAATTATAGTTAAATACAAAGTTAATGGAGAAATAGAGATGACCAATACAAAATCTATCTATACAAAACCGTGCTTATTTACAAAGATAGAGCTTTGCCCAGTACGCAAAAAAAAAAAAATTCCGAGCGATGGCTACATCTTTGGTTCTAATTATCGTAGAATCTTGTGGTTTGCACCAAAATGCTTTGTTTACGATTTTCTATACATTTGGTGCAAAATTATTTTCTTAGAGGGCTGTTTATTAAGAAAATTTAACTCTATCTTTAAACATTTCAATACGAATCCCTATTTTTTATGTCTTCATTCGATTTAGAATACTTCGTTTACCTTAGATTCCAAATTTCAGTTCATTATGTTGAGGAACACGTCACTTATGAGAAAAAATGTTTTGACTGTTCTTGAGGGCAAATTAATAGCGGGGAAGAATCGAAGGTTTTGCATGCTTCAAGACGTTATCTATTAGGTGGTCCCTTAAAGTGAACTTTATTGCATTTTTGCTAAAATATTGAGAACCAAACATCAAAATGGAATGAAAAAAATTCTGAAGAGGTTTTCGATCATGATTATTCTAATGGAAGCAGAAGAAAATAAAAATATATGTTTCAATATAAAATATTTTAAAACTTGTTTTATTAATTAATAATTAATTATTAAAAAACTGTTTATAACAAAGTTGTATGTTATTTATGTTTGGCCTTAAGGCAAACTATAATTTGAAACAAAAATTGCTAAAATATATTTACTATTTAGAATTTTTGGTCAAAAAAACAAATTTTCTTTTTAACACTAATTTGTCATTTTTTTTACATCATTTAAATTACTAACCACTCATTGGAAAATTATGAAATTTGGAATGTAGACGTTTTTTTTGGATTCGAAATCAAAATATGGTATAATATTATGAGGTTGTTATTGAACTTTTTAAAGTTTGGATTAGTTGCAATATGCAGATGACCCCTCATGATAAAAAAAAATTATATATAATTAATGAAGATCTTCCACAATTTACAACGGTACTTGACTTTTGTTATTTCATCAACTTTCAACTTTCAACTTCAAAGATGAAATTTTTTCTGTCAACAGTTACTTAATTTGGTTGTACCTGTTTATTTGGGAACATTATAAATTATAATTTATTCACTGACATTTCTTTATCTCGGAACCAAACGAGTCGAAACCACTATTTGGCAACCTTACATGTGAGAAAAAAATGAATCCTACTCCAATTGGATCCTCTATATAATTTTTTTCGCGTAAGTTACAATGTTATAGTTCAACAGAAAATGAACTTTTAAGACATATCTACAATAAAGCAAAAATCATTAAATTTAGATTTAGACTCATTTGGTACAGATTTATTAATGCAGATTAAATTATCATTTATCCACTATTGTAAATACTCCTTTACGAGATTTAAATTGTTGTACACCCTAAAATAAAATGATAGAAATTTCAACTCCTACAAACATCTTAGGGGAATGAAGGGTGTAAGAAAATATTGAAAATAAGAGTACAAAAATATATCTTCTAAAATGTTTGTTCAAATTTTTTGCTTAAAAGTTAGCAGTAATATTTTTAGATTTTGGTTATTTAAAAGTCGTAACCCTTCAAAATTATTTAAAACATATATTTTGTGTCCATCATGAAATATATGTTTTAAATAATTCATTTAAACAGAAAATTATGGAATAGGTATGAATTAAATTGTAATTAATACCAGATTAAAATGAACCCTATGAATATTGTTACGAATTTTTGTATATTTGTAAATATTTCGTAGTGCTAATTTTGTAAATAGATATATTTCTGTACATTTCGCATAAGGCAATGCAATGGTTTGTTTCCCTGCAGTGAGCATATCAATGCTTGATAACGGGTTTTACAGAGGTAACTCTGGGAAGCGAGTTTCAAGAGGCAGGGCATTTAACATTATGGTAATGGGAATCTCGCCGAATTGGCGAGATAGAGCCAAGTTGGCGACGGTTTTGGAGACTAATTTTTGTCACCAAATTTGGCCAGAAATCGAAAAATGTCGCCAAACTTGCCCACCATTTGGCGACATTTTTGGTACATGTATGGATACATGTATCCTATGTACATGTATAAGGACTTTTCGACTACAATCTGGAAAGTTCTCCAAATGTCTATCTCTGGAATATTCACGAAAGTTCCCCACTCCTATATAAGGACGGCCGTGAGTAGGGTTAGGAGTTGACTGATTTTGAGTCACGGAGCTAGTTGTTAGCTGAGTCCGATAGTTGACTGAAGTTAGTTGTCTCTCAACGTTCATTGTGAGAGCTGTATTCCTGACTTGAAATAGTTCTTGGATTTTGAGTCACTGAATTAGTTGACTGGAGATACTGAGCGAACAGTATTGCATTGTCTTTTGCGGTGATTTAGCAGTTGTTATCAAGTTTTTAACTGCTGTTTTGTGCTCTATTGAGGTGAAAAGAGCTGTATTGTGTCTAATAGAACGAGAAGTTCTGGAGCTGTAAGAGAACTGTGAAGAGTTATTTTGGAATAAATTTCTGCAAGTTTTGATCTGATTTTGGCTTCAAATCTTTCGAACCCGTCCACGCAACAATATATAGTAATAATAATAAAAAAACAAGAGTCTGTATGTGTGTCCCTCTATAGAAAGATGCTTCTAATGAATATATTGCTCTAAAATTTTCAATATAAGTAGTTTGGGCCTTCTAATTTTTCTTTTCATAAACACAATATTAAATTATTCTGAAAGGAATGTGGATAGTTGTATTTTTATGTTAACGGGACGTTTTTTTGCTTCTCGTCAGGGAAGGGGGCTCTAATAATAAGGGTTTGCGTAGCAATTAACTTTTTAGTGATCGAAGCGAGCCTAAGCTTTCACAGCAATGAAACTTTTAGCGAGCTAAGCGAGCTTGTTCTTGCGTAGCAATGATTCTTTCTGAGATCGAAGAGAGCTTGTGTTTTTGTAGTAATTAACTTATCAGTGAAGAAGCGAGCCTGTTCGCGAATCTTCAAAAGCTGGGACGTATACATAATGACGGGTCTGTGCAACGCAGAGATGTTAATCGAATTGAATCTTTAAATATAAAAAGAGGATATGGTTTATAGGTTTTTAACGAAACATGACTCGCTTTTACATTTAGCGATTTAATTAAGCTCACCCATAAAATAACCCTTTCTACCACTATTACGCTTTTCGACAACTTTATGTTCCTGTTACTCTTTCGACTCGACTTATGCATCCTTAAAACTTAACTGTAAACAAATGAATATTTATTTTATAAATATTTGTTATAAATTAATATAGCGAAATTCAAAATACTACTACTGCTCATATGAGAAAATAAACAGTACAGAAATTCGATCAATCTTCTGTAGTCCAGCATTACTATATCGCACTATTAACAACAGTATGTCCGAGATAGTTCTGTTAACTCCTCTGCTTCACAAAACTGGTTATATACAGTTCTTTATCATGCGTAGATGATCTTTGGTACTGTTCAGCATTAACTATGAAAAGTAGTTTAGTTTAATTTTGATATAGTACTATGAGTTTAAAATTTTTTTACTTTTCCCTTTTACTGAAAATCTCCTGGGACAAATATATCTCGATCGGTATATATGGTCAACTGGGACTCTTTGGTAGCCTAAGGTTATCTAGGTAAGGTAACAGGAAAAATCCAAAAGATATCTCAGCTTCTATTTCTTATGTCTTCTAAATCCATACAATATTCGATAAAATTTGTAAGAGGAAGTGTTTATTCAACTGTTTTCTTCTTTTTTCTAAAAAGTTTATACATGATTTGTCCTTGGTTGTTCGACTCCTGAAAAATACTTCTTTGATTGCAACTGCTCTTAATCGTTCAAACTCTTCATGCTGTTGATTCCTTTGAAAAACAATGGATATTCTTCTTTAAAAATTCTGAGTAGAATTTTTATTAATATACTGTCTTCGGAAAGATTATGTCAGCGACATAAAGGCAGTTATTATTATTTTTTTAAAAATTATTGACAAAATTGTCGTTAAACTGGCCATTTTCATTTAAATGAGTGAAAATATGAAAACGGTAAATAATACTATTTCAAATTGTAATGCAATGACCAATATTATAGTGTAATTGAAAGTGGCGCGATATTAAAAACTCCTAGTTTATCCGTTGTGTGATAGAAACTGAAATTAGAGATTCAACTCAAGAAGAAACGGAAGTCAATCAATCGATCAAAAATGTTTTGATATAAAGTTGGTTTGAATGTTTAAAAATTTAAAGCTCATGATAAGTTTGTATGAAGCTATTAAAATATGACGATTGTACCATCTTATTAGTTGTCTATTGGTTTCTTTTTGTGAAAAATGTACGTTTTTTCAAAAATCCAGGACAATTCAAATAAAATAATAATAAATTATAATTTGAACAGGAATTAAAGGGAATTTAGTTTTTTAAATGAAATAGTTTGCTAAATTTCTAATTCTTAAATTCTAATAGCTTTTTACATTTTATAATACACTTTTAGTTTCAATTATTAATACTTCTAACAATTAATTTTTAATTGAAAAGACATTTGGAGAGGGATATGAAATTTTTTAAGATCTAAGTTCTTATGATGGATGAGTCTGACATATTTACTTTGGCTATTTAAAGTGCTTAATGACAGACATATTGACTAAAAATGGATATATGTACTACTATACAAACAAATACAAGAGTAAGCACTGAAGAGCTAGTATCTCCACACTTCTTTTTCGATACATACCCTCTTCCTCCACCGAGTCCTTCCATTCAAATAGGTTTAGGTCTAATAAATAATTTTTAGTTCTAATAATAAGTGATTAATCAATTAGTTTGAAATATCTTGTTTTACTTCTAATTTTAATAACTACAGTTTATTTTAATTTCCTAAAAATTTATAAACAATTTTCATTGTCTAAAATTCATAAATAATTTTTATTTTTAAAAATGTCATTTTATTTTCCAAAATATTAGTAATTAGACTTCCTTACTAATCAAAAATTTAAAAGAAAATTTTGTTTTTCAAATCTTTCATTTTAAAATATTTTTAAAATGTATTAGTGATTGTTGTTCAGTTTGAAAATAGTTTTTGGATTTTACTAATTAACTATCAAAATTATTGTTAACTTTTAAATTGTAGTTCAAAATTAATTTTTAACTAATAATAATGAAACATTTTAATTAATAAATAATAATAATAATTTCAATAAATAAATAATATAAATTAGTAATTATTTTATTAACAATATAATGTAATAATGAAATTAACTTAGCACTTAATTTAATGATAAATTTAATACTTAATTAAAACATGGTGTTATTCAGTTTAAGAACAATTTAAACAAATAATTTCAAAAGTTTATTTCAACAACTAATTAATAAAATATTTTTAATAATTACATTTAATAGTTAGTAAAAAGATTAGTTTTAATATCAGTTTAATTAATTTTAAAATGTAATCAGAGGATTTATTTAATAGTTACTTTTAGAATTAATTTTAATAATGAATTTGAAGGCTTAGTAAGGAATTTTTAATTTTAATATATTTGTAAATTATAATAGTTACTAAATTTCACTTAAATTGTTAATTTTATTTAATAATTTGTTATATATATTAATTCCAGAGTATTTTTTGTTTTTGCAGAATTTAGAGACCAAGTATACGGAAAATGTTTTGTTAGAAACTTGACAAGGATATAAAGTACAGTTGTAGCTCAATAAAAGTTTCAGGGTATCGTGGGATGTATACTACATGGGGAGATAGGTGCAATGAGGTAAAGGCCGGAACCAGTGTATTGAGCACAGTGAAAGGAAACTCGACCGCACCTAGGTTCAATTATCGGGGTACCTCGGGGGCCTCTTTCCCCTTTTCTATACAGTAAAAGTTTAACAATGAGAGAATTCATAAAGGATTCATATGTAGAGAGCATTGTAATCCTTTTTAAGAAATTTCAATCTCATTTAATTTAGGACTACGTTCTCACGGGGCGGTTAAAATGGACGTGGGTGAAGTATTAACCCTTAAACGTATGACATTTTTTTTTAATAAATAAAATTTGAAATCAACCGGAAAATGGATGTAACTAATGAGGAGGGGAAAAAAAAAAAAAAAAAAAAACTGACAAAATTTTTGCATATTGATGTATTTTTACATCACAAAAACAGATACATTTTTCTTGCATAAATTCATCAGTATATGCAAAAATATAAATATTATTCGTTACTCTTACCCTGTTTCTATCCGAAAACAATTTTTCCTGTATGTTTTTATTACTTTTTCGTAAAAAAATACTAAAGTGTAACATCAGCCAAAATGAAATTGTACTCAGCCAACAGGGTCCCCAACAATAAAATGTCACAGATAAAGAAATAAACTGTCAACGATTCTAGTTGCGTTCGGAAACAATAAAATAGTTTTGGTAAATTTAAAATGAAAAATAAAAATATAAAAAAATCAATATGCAAAGGTTGCTATATAAAAAAAAAAAAAAAAAAAAAAAAAAAACTGACAAACTGACATATGAGGTTTTAAGGAATGTAGACAATTGACAACAATATGCATATAAGGGTTAAGGATTTTATCAGGAATTTTTCATGCGGTCATGAGGTACACAAAATTAATTGACTTATTTAGCCAAACACGTCGAACGATTCGTGCGTGAAAGAATTAACCGACTGGGTAAATATTGAGGAATTGAAAGAAGTTAATGTGCAGAGTCAATGAAAAAGGTTGGGAAATACACTTTATTTTCTGCTCTTAGATGGGATAGGTTAGAAATGTAAATTTGAAGAATGCATTAGTAAGCCGCAGTTTGACTTTGAAAAATTAGAAGTCTAATTCTGTACAACAAGAGGTAAAGGACACTATGTCTTTTTTTAATTAAAAATTTTAATATTTTTTTTCGTCATTTTATGTAAGTTGCCTAAATTCAAGCAAGGTTTATGCTCGACAATCTTTGATTTTGATGAAACTTTTATAGAATGTTTATATAACCCATAGATCAAGTTTTTGAAAGCATCAGCTTAGCATATAGCCATTCAGAGGATCCCAGCCACCAGGAAACCCAAAGTAGTTGCGAAAAAATCATCATATTTCATCAGTTTTAACTTTTGAAATAAAAAGGTAATAGACTGAAATTTGGTTTGGGGACTTTCTTTTGGTAATTTGTAATAATATTCTAGTGCGTTGAGTAGTGCACTACTCATCTTGGAAGTACATTTTGAGAAATAATTAATACATTTTATTTGAAATTGCAATTAATTATATCAGTCATATTAAGATTGTTTATACTTAAAATAGTATTTTTATTAGTATACTTTTTGCAATAAACACCAGTTACTTGACTGCTAGTTGCACCATAAAGAATAAGGATTCTGAATTAGGATTGGGAATCAAAGAGATACCCATTTTAAAGCTTAAGAACCATATGTATATTCATTGGCTTACGAGCCAATGTAGATACACATTTAAAGACTTCAGAACCTATGAGAAGAAACACTTATCCATGCCTTGAATAGTTACTGGGCGTGGCCTACTAGTGATAGATAACCAATTATCATTAATGGCGCAGTTACCAAATAAAAATTAGAGATGAAATTCAACAAGAAAATAGTGAATATCATAAAATAAACTACAATCTGCTTCTTTTGTATATTTTTTTTTATATCTTGGGTGCTGTTTTTTTATTTGAACCAGAACAAAATATCATTATTTTGTACAAACAACTTGTAATTGACATTTTTTTAGAATTCAGCATCTTTATTTTTGCATGATTTTTCAAATATCCTTGCTTTGTTTTCTAGCGTTTTTAGGTTTAATACGACCGGCTCTAGGTAGAACTAGGGGTGTAGAACATCGTACAACTTTCAATCGCACTATTATACGGAAATGGATTGATGTTATTTACTTTTTTTATATTTTTATCATTCATTTAAATGAAATGGCCAGTCTGGCGATATTTTTGACGATAATTTTTATAAGGACTATAAAAAAATGTCAAAATATTGATTTTGGAGATACACTTTTCGATATTTCTAACATTATCTTTTTTTGTAAGGATACCCCAAGTAAGGGTTTGGTTTAAATATACTTCAAAGTTCCTTAGAAATTTGCTTAAAATACCGTATAGCTCTCAATATTGCATATTAAAATTCAGTGTAGTGAACCAAAATTGTAGCCTACCAATACCTCTAAAATTAAGTTTTTAGAGTTATTTGTTTACGAGAAAAAGAATGTAAATTTGAAAAGTGTTTCATCCAGCCTCGGTCACCGCTACCATTTCTGTAACTTTTAAACTGATGCAGTTATGGTCTCAAATATTTAGTTGGGTCGGAAGAGAAAACCGTAGGGAATTGAGCAAATGAGAAGAATTGGGCGAATGGGACGAATTGAAAATGAGAAAAATCGGAAGAAATGGGAGAATGGGAAAAATAGGAGATTGGGAAAAATTGAGATATTAGGAATTAATATATCGGATGTTATGTTTTTAAAGGTTATTTATATTCACTTTTTTGTATTTCCTTATTCTTATTTTTTTGGTATTAGGGGGCTATCCCCTATTTAACTTCTTCCAATGCTTAAAACTAAATAATTCTTTCAACAGCAGAAAAACAGCTTATTATTTTTTTTAAAGGGAATTTATTTCAATGAAATTTCGTTTGTTTTTCGCATTTAGTTTTTAAACAGAGATAATATTTAATGAAAATACCAGATAGAATTTTGGTATAAAAAGACAATGGAAAATGATATTGTGATAAGTGACTGACGAACTTTTGGATTTTGGTAAAATTTCCGACAGTGAAAATTCAAAAGCCCAAATTATCAGTCAGAATATTGACAACTATGAGTCCAGACAACCTAAGAAGCCGTTGAAACATAACATAAAGAGTATACGTTATTAAAATTAAAGACATCAAGAAACACAAGAAGCCCCATTTTACATGCCATAAAAACCTAGTTCCAGATAATAGTCAGGTGGCTTACAAAAATGACTTTATGTTACTTTATATTTTGATAAAAAAAAAGAGATAATTCATACGTGGTAAAGTATATTTTACATTAACTATATTTATTTAAATTATGATTCCTAAATTATTTTTCCTGTGGGTGAAGGTTTTGATTTAAAAAAAGTGTTTAAAAATGTTTGTTTAATTGTTATTATGAGTTACTATTACCAATACTATAAATAATGCTATTAATGTACTATTATTATTAATACTAATTAATCGCTTTAGGTTTGAAAGTTCATACCAAGCTTCATTAAATAAATTGCTCTTTTATATAACGAGGCAGACGATTTCACGATCGCGCAATTGAGTTTTTGTTCAAATTTCAGGATTTGCTAAAGGACCAGTCTTGCACATGATTGCACCATAGTACCTCCCATTAAGTCGACCACCAGTATTAATGTTCCTATAGTTACCATCTAATTGAATTGGTTCTCTCATCCTCAAGGCGTGGGTGGCTTTTTTTTTTTGGTTTGCAAATGAGTAACCCTAAGCGAGTGGATCAAATGGTCTTTAAGATAATTTGTGGCTCTTAAAGAAGTATATTCTTATTTGCCAATGACAATGAAATTCATGCTTTGAAAGGGTTTGGAAATCACATGACAAATTAATGCGGGTTCCACATTAGTTTTCAATAATTGCTGTGCGTCAAAGCCTGATTTAGAAAGTACACGAGGCAGCGTCATTCAACTTGGAGAAAAAGTATTTTGAGCATCAAATAGGATTAAACATGGGGTGGCAATATTTAAACTGCACCTGTTAAGAGACTCTTAGAACCTCTTCTAATTAACATATCATCATAAAATTTGGTATACATACTATTAAGATCATGGGTAAATTCTATATTCAGAAAAAAAAATAAACATCAGCTGAAATGTTTGTCTGCAGATGGAAATGTGTCACTTTAAGCACTTTTATGAAATAACTTTATAGGCTGAACCTTATCGGGAAAAATTGTGATCGAAGTTTTGTACAAAAACGAAAACAACTGAGAAATTTTTTTAATATCTGTCGTATAATTTGAAATTTTTAAAAACTATTTTTAATTTTTTAATGTCTCAAAAATATGAATTATTTTTATCGTTAGAGATAATTTCCAAATAGTCTTTGTAAAACGTATGCAAAATTTTACGAAGATCTGTTGATCTGTACACACTGCAGATTGACGAAAACAGCATCAATTAAATTATGGCCAACCTGTATTTTGCCAAACTAAACTGAGAAAAACACATTCAAATCGACACAGTTATAAGAATATCGTATAATTCAAAGGTACGCAACGACTAATTGTAACAGATTACTGACGATTGATTCTAGTCGAGCAATATGACATATTATGTGGTAGGGAATATCGATGGGTAGAGATGAGAAGTGGTTTTGAGGATTTTAGCATTCTACATAACTGTTTTTGCATGGCATAATCAGATAAATATGGTAACACTGAGAGTAAAATATTATTGAATTGTAAATTATAAAACTGTTTGTCTTTATATGCTCAATTTGAATCTGTAAAAAGAAAACGTACTTTTTCAGATGATTCAAGTTTTCTTTTAATACTTGTGGATTAGTTCTTTGTTGAATGAAACGGTAAAACAAGTCTATACAGACCAATTCTAACCAAAGAGTGTAGTGTAGAATTATATGTGAAGGATGGTGAACATTGAAATAAAAATGGTACGTTGACGTGGCTTAAATGTAGAGTGATTAGTTATCTAAGGTGTCAAATCCATATTGTCCATTTGTAATTACGAGGCATATTTAGAGATGTTTTTACTGTGTTTCAGTGCAGAATGGCCTTTGTGTAGCACTTGCATAAAGAAAATTCTGTTTATCCAATTAAACCTATAGAACTGAAATGATAGTGGTATTTACCGATGTCTTCAGATGAATGTTTGATTTAAATATCTGTCTCTGATTTCAAAAGTCTCCGACATCCCATGTGTTGTATTTTGTTAATAATTTGCTTATTATGTCGATTTTTATTAATTACTTTAATATTCCTTATGTTTTCAGACATCGTTTATTATTAACGGTCATTTTGACCGCATCTTGTTTATTTTGATCTAGAACAGAGTCCGAATTTGTGTTCATTCGATCTTGCATCTCTGTCTCAAAAGGGTGAAAACTAGTCGAAATTTCAAATGAAGAGGATGTCAGGTTTAAGTCTCGCGCGCCCCTATTGCATGTGCCTTAGTACCCTGTTTCTTGGAAGAGCAACCGAACTGAATTAGCTGATAACTGTCTTTCAAGAGGATCAATATGCCAATACGAGAGGAGGGATTATCCCCCTTTAATCCAGTTCTACTGTCTTTAAAGAGATTAAAATTTTACCCTATTCTCATTCAAGATAGACTTATTTAACAGGAATTAATTTAAATTCTAACATTTTCTTGCCCTTGCTGAAGGTCAACACGTGACTTAATCTTAGTCAGTCCTGATCTGATAATGACAGGATATAATTTCCTTCTGTTGGTGTTTTTTACGAAAACAGTTAAGTGGCCACTCAATTTAAAATTATTTTAAGCATTTTTTTTCTTGCAAAATAAATAAATTTTAAAAGTTTGGATAGTAATGACGATATTTCATTATTTATTTGCAATACTTGCATTGAATTAATTGCAGAATAGCTTTTTAAAATAGGTTTCATTAAACTCAATCATAAAACATGTTTGAGTTATCTAGTTTCAAAACTTGAAGTGTGCAAAAGAAAAAATTTGACATTTTTTGACAGAATCTTGTTCAGAATTCATAGGAACATATGCTGTAGAATAGTCGTAGGCATATATGCTGTCGGTTCAAAACATATTTATAAATTGAACTTTTAGAAAATCTGCCAAATATTTGTTTAAAGTTTATAATTCAGTAAAATGTTGATTCCCACCTCTAATATTAACTCGAAGAAAACCCCACCAAAAATATTATTAAAAAAAATGTATTTGGTTCAGTTAAGGAAGAATTTGAATTATTAAATAAAATAGAAATTGAATATTCATTAATTTTTTTCCAAAGAAATTTTAAAAGCTACAAATACAAATGAATTTTTTTTCTGGCAATACTTCTAAATATGTCAAACTTGTAATTTTGAAGAATTAAATAAACAAAATGAAAAAAAAAAAAAAAAAAAAAAAAAAAAAAAAAAACACAATAATTTCCAGGGCATTAAATGGTGGAATTATCTGATGACAAAATATCACTGAAAACGTAAAAGTACAATAGTAGTTTAAGTAAATATTCAGAAGAAAGTCAAATAGTTGAAGTAGTTTCCCTTAAAAGCGGCTTCTGTTTAATGTTGTTTTGAAAAAAATTATTTGTAACTGTAAACACTCAAAATAGTTTGATCCCATATGATCTACCTTTCAAGCTTATGTTTTTAGTTGAAAGAGAAATATACATTTTGAAAAACATGGTTATTTCATAATTAGACTAAATTAGAATTTGGGATATGGAATGAGAAACATTTTCAGGTTAAAAAAGTTTGTATTTGTTTCCTACTTTTTAGACTCTTCTTAACAATTTTAAAAAGTCATTTTTATTTTTTAAGTTGTTTCACAGTACTTATTTGTTGCTGTTTTTTTAAGGAAACTAATTAATTTTAATTCAGTCTTTAATTTATTTTGTTTTGGGGTCTAAGTATTAAACAAAAGTATTTTTTGTTGATTGGTCGGTTTGTACGCTCAACGACCTATCTTTATGCTCAATAATGGTTAATCAGACTGGGACTAACAGATTAACGTGGATTCCGAATCACAAAGAACATCATAATCTGGCACCTTTGGCATGCGATGCCAGAGCGCTAATCACACAGCCATCAAGTGGGCTAAAGTACTTTTAGAAAACTAAATTTGAAAAGCATATTCTCAAATATTCAAGAAATATTTTAAATTTAGCACTTTTTGGTGAACTCTCTAGCACCTAAAGATACTGCATCAAATCTGAAAAAAATATTTCCTAATATTCATTTAACTTTTTAAAATTTGTGTTAAATCTCATTAAAGAACTTTTCATCTATAATGAACAAAATATTTTTATTTCCATGACAAACATGTTTAGTGAGACCCTCTTAACTACGCTTTAATTTAGGTTATTAACATTTTATTTTAAATACATGAACTTGATGACGGTCTTTAAATTTTAATTTGTGTGTCTTATCCTTATTTCTTAAATGCTTTCAACTTTAGAATAGGAATCTGAAATTATATACTTTGTCGCTAAGAATTTAAACCTTTTTAATTTTATATAAATTCTAGATAAGGAAATATGAGTAGCAAAAAACTTCATCCGAGCATTAGAAATCATAATATGTCAGTCAAAGAGATAGTGATTTTAATTAAAAAAAAAAAAAAATCAATGTTTGGCCCTTCAAGCCAAAACTGGAAAATATTCGAAAACTCTCATTCAACTCTTTCTTACATAACACTTCCATGTTATGAACGGGATAACTATGTATAAACTATGCAGTGCTTGCCTAAGAGTTGACCATTACTACTTCGTTGTAGTAGTTATTTCCTAATAGGGAATAAGAACGTAAAAGAAAATAAGGTGCTAAGCGCTTAACAGACCAAAGATCACGTAGGGGCGAAAGCTATGTAGGTTTTACAGTACTGTATTATACAATACATTTGCATTAAGAACTGACGTAGTAATGGAAATTGAGAATTAAGTGTAATTTAGTTTTCAATTTACCATTACTAGAAATTTGTTCTTGGGGAAATGTGTGTTAGATACCGTCTCTAATGTCAAAGATACCGCCTCTAATTTTATATTAAAAGTCTATCAAAATATGGTGTAAGTCAAGTGTGCCAATAATAATTCAATTAAAACAATTCAATGGAATTTAACTTATAAATGAACGAATTTTTAAGTGTTGAAAGTGATGAAACTAAGGATTTTTTTTATTATTTGACTTTCATAAATAGAATGGTAATGGAAAAATTTCATTTCATTGAAAACTTATCTCGTGAAATGTTGAATATCAGGTTATTATTTCATGGTTTAAAGTTATTGTATTGAAAATTACACTTGAACTTAATCGCATCAATTTACTTACAGATCGAAGTAATAGCAACAAAATAAAACAGCATATTTTTTGTATTAGAATAAAAAATGTAAAAGTTCCCAATAACTTTTTTTACCTTAACAATTTGCTATGGTTGAATACTCTTTTACTGACGACAAGGGAAAGAAAAATAAATATAAAGAATAAATACAGATAAATAATTTGATTAGGAAATGAACAAATAAGAAAAAAATTTGGATTTGAAAACGGAGCAAAAATGCAATTGAAATAGATTTGAAAATGCGGGATTTAAAGTCAGAGTAGAGTAATTAAATGTTCAATTATTCCGACTTAAGTCAGGAAGAATCTAGAAGGGTTTAATTGTTGAAAGAAAAGTGAGAGATAAGTCAAAACCTCATTAGCTCGTCAACATGTAACACAATAATGGTCATGTAAAAAAAAACAAAGAAAAAAAACAGATGGTTTGTTATGAGTAAAACATTTCGTTTCTCAAAACTTATATACCACTCTGATAGTACTCACCTCAAATGTTCCTTATTTGAAGAGAAATAAAAAATCATAATTGATAAATAAATAAAATTAAAAAATGAATTTTCAAGGTTCAAAAGAAGATAAGAAGGTAGAGAACATGGAAGTAGGAATTTGCCACATCTATGATCGGTTAAAAAAAGTTAGTATTTGTTATTCTTAAATGATATACGTAAACTGCTTTTATGTAGTGAATTTCAAGTTATCCATTGTATGTTAGTTATAAAAACATATTCAGCTAAACATATGAATTAAAACCAATGATGAAATCCATTTTACTAATAGTTAGGAATCAGTTTCAATAAAATGACTTAACCATAAATAGGAATGAAAAAAAAATGAAAAAAAAAAAATAAAAAAAAAAATACTAATTGTGTTTGATGCATTTCTATTTCAATTTACAATTTATATTAACTTTTCTGACGAAAATATATTTTATATGTAGCTTTTCTTGTGAGAGCTCAAACAAAACCCAAACGTTGACTATATCTTGAATTCTAATTGATGAAATAGCAATAGAAAGTTCCATTGTAATTCGTGAAAGGTTTGGAATACTTGTGAATATTTTTTTTTGTCATAAGAGGCCAGAAAAATAAAGACCTATTTCTCATATACTCATTTTTAATACACTTCTCCAAATTTTTTTAATTCACTTTCTTAATATATATGAATTATATGAACTTTTATACGAACAATATCTGAATAATCATCATGTACACATAAATGAATTTTATATGAAAATTATAAGCATACATTAATTTTTAAAAATAGTAATACTAAATAAATGAAAAACACTGATGAAATCCTGACAATTGCCCGTAATAAAATAACATATTTACAGTAAATTATAATGGAAAAAAAAAAAAAACTTAGATATATCTCAAACACGTGTAGTGCAATTTTTATATTCTTGATAATATTGAAATTTGCATCTGTGATAAATCTGCGTCGTTCATAAAAAGTCAAAATAATTAAATGCTGTTAATAACCGATAAATGTCTATTCTTTTAGTCAGATAGTTTCTTCTTCTCCTATTTATATTGAGTATTTTTTTTTCTTTGTTTCTCTACGTTAGTGTTATTGTTAATTTTTTATGTGTAGTCATGGCGGGCATTTACTTCGTAACAGTTCATTTACACAGAATTAAAATTTTCTTCTTTTAAAAATAAGGGAAGAAGAACATGATTCCAATTAAACAAAGTAGACACATGTACAATTACATCTCATTAACGTCTTCTTCAAGGTAAAAAATATTCATCATCAAATACTTTTTTTAATGCAAATATGACATTCTTTTAAATTTGAAATACGTCTACTTCCATTTCTAATATAAGAAGTTACTATAAAGGAAGTTGAAATAATTTATTTTATACTTTGTACTCTTAATATAGATACAAAATTTTGCCACATCTGGCAATATTTAAGATTGTTTTATATAACTTGCTTTCGAAAGTAGTAGCTTACCTTGGATTATTTTTTATGTTAATTTTAGAGAACAAAACGCAATTTTGAAATGATTGGGAAATTCAGTCACATGATAATTTTTTTGTTAAATGCATGACCCGCTTTTCGTTACCAAAATGCGTTAAGCAAAAATAAATTATTGAATAATAATTACAGGTTATCCACAATTAGAGCTCAACTGTCAAATAATTGTTGAAATTAACGGTGATTAGAATGACCTGAAATTTGATCTGTATATACTCAAGAGGGGGGAAACTTTATGGCATAAAAAGAAAGCTATTACGAACAATTTTTTTTTAATAACGTACCACTTTTCTCCTTTTCGCGTATATTGAGGTAAAATTTTAGATCATTCAGATGCGTGTTTTCTTTACAACTTTTTAAAAGTTGAATTTTAATTGGAATAACACCGGGGTGTATATAATTAAGTGTCAGTAATATAATTAAATACCATATAATATGCCAAATCATGGCTTTCAAAAAGAGTTGGTATGGCATAAGAAAAATAATACTTCGAATTAAGTTTTTTAGGTCGTACCCTTTTTGCCTATTTAGAGTACGTATAGGTTAAATTTCAGATCATTCTGACCAGTGGTTTTGTTTTTGCAGCTTTTTGAAAGTTGAATTTAACTTGTTGACAGCTCGTATATGGAATAAAATTATACACTGGCATAGCGTTATGAAAAAATTCCTAATTTTAAAGTTGAAAGTAACATTATACAGTACTTTAAATTAACAAACAAGGGATGGAACATTGCACAACTTTCAGCTACACTATAATATTGGTCATTGCATTAAAATTTGACATGGTAAAAAAAAAAAAACGTGTCAAAAATGGTAAATCATTGCATTGTCCTTTCTTGAGAGTGAAACTAAAAAAAAAAAAAAAAAAAAAAAATATATATATATATATATATATATATATATATATATATATATATATATATATATATATATATATATATCAATCGTTGATGGGCGATGCTCAAGGCCAAAGAGCTCTGTGTTAAGGGCAGTCGTTTTTCAATTTTTTTCGCTGTTATCGAATTTTTACGTGAATTTCAGAGGAGAAAATGTTTAGAATACCTTCAGAGGCATTTACAGAAAACATGATTTTTCCAATGGCAGCTACCTTATGCGCATGCGCGATTTTGACGAAAACCTTAACAGTAGGTCCTATGCCCACTACCAAAGGGGCAACCCACACACCAAATTTGAACATCGTAGGTAAATTTGTTCAGGAGTTATGCTGACCACAGCCACACAGACAGAAATTTTTTCTAGATCACTTTTTTGAAATCTGAATGTTCCAAAACGTGGAGAGATGAAGAAAAAAAAATTCGAATTTTTTAATCGAATGCTATACTTTCATTACCCTATGTATACATATGGGAAATTGAATGTAAAAAGATGTGACGTAGTAAATCTTTAATTAATATTCAATTTCTATTTTCATTTTGATAAAGCTTCATACAGATTTTAATCTACATATCTTTTAAACATAAAAGTTTGCATAGGACTTTTTCAACAGTATTTAAGATTTAGTCATAAGCATAATGTTAAATAGCCTGCGAAAATTAGCATTTATAGTGAAAATAGAATAATAGAAAAGTGTACCTTTTAATTTCTGTCAAACAGCATGCTGTCTGTCAATCGCAAGACTAGCTCTCATCACTTTGTCTAAAGTTGTCTGTTGCAGTGGTATCACTACTAGACCCATTTTGCAATAACTATGAAGTAAATGTTGTTGGAAAACCAACATTTTATGTTCTTTCGTTTCTAGTAAATACGATTTTTCAAAACTTATTTTAACTCACTTATTAATTGGTAGTAAAGGTTTTTGAGAAGAGATCTGTAACGTGGATCGTTATACCTTGTCAACATGCTTTACCGTATGTCTTCTAATCCATAGAAATAGGATGCAATAATGCTAATTATTTTTTTCACTGTCGTATTATAATCCGACTTAAGTGAAAATTAATTAAAATGAGAAAATTAAATTATGGTACGTGAAAAAATTTTCCTATTAAAAATTACTTTTTTGATATGTAATCGTAATTTTAAATGAAACATGCAGCTTCATTTTAAGGTAGGAAAGGAGGAGAAAGTAATTTATGTTACAAATGACATTGTGTGTTAAAAGCTTATGAATCTCTTATAGTAGCACTTTGGATGTTTTGGAAATAATATAGTGTATAAATTCTTGAAATTTCGTTTGTGTTAGTTTTGTTTTAAATTTGGTAATAGCATTCGTAAAGACATTAAAAGCAAGTTTCTTAAAATTCACGTTCAAAACGGGCCATAGTTTTGACTATGAAGAAAAAAGAGGAAGTGCAACCTTTTCCTGTTTTGGTTTGTATGCTCAGCGACCTATTTTTGTGCACATTAACAGCTAATCAGACTGGGACCTATACTTTAACGTGGATTGTGAACCACAACAAACATCCATAACTACTCCCAGGATTCGAAACCGACACCTTTGGCCTGCAAAGCCAGAGCTCAGCCCTAAGATATGCGCAACTTTTTCCTGAATTCAAGTATTTATTAAACACAAAACCTACCATAGCTGGTCAAAAGTCTCTTTTTAAAGTTCCTGGCAGAATTTCTTACATTATGACATTTGCATTTGACTTTACGCGACTTTTATAGTTTAAAACTAATATATACCCTTTGGCTCACCCTGTTCAAAGTTATGCACGTTGGTGAATGACAAAGAATAATACTTAATCTTAATATTTATTTAGCAACGAGTCCAAGCAGAATGATAACGTTATTTATTTTCCAATAGAAGTCTATATCTTTCAACGTATGCATAACATTTAGCAAGGTCATTCTTTTAGAGGCAAATTCCCCATCTATATATTTTCTATATAGCCAATATTTTTCACCAATCTTTAACTGATTTTCTGAATTTACATTGCTTTTAACTCGTTTTATATGCCATACAAATATACGACCTGTGAATTTTTCTATTTAAATGAAATTTATAACTTAAATTGTTTTTAGTGTCACAACCACGATAAATATGCCCTGTCTTTTAATGTTCCCCCTTGCACACGAGCACCTACCTAGCCTTCACGCTCTTACTTGTTCTTTCCTTTGGGAAACGCTCAGCACTTTATTCTCTTTTACTTTCTTATTCCCACTGGGAACTTACTGGTATGAAGTAGTAATGACAATCTTTGAGGCAAGCATTATTTAAGTCACGGTGTTAATTGATTAGGAAGCGGTGTTAGTTTCATTTCATATTCAAAATGGCTATATTTTAAAGTATCACGCTTTCCACCATTTTTTTATTGTAAAAAAATGTTTGTTTAAAAGTTTTTTTTAAAAACTGTTTTTGTAAAATTAGGCATAGTTTTGCTGCTATCTTTTTAAAAGTTGGTATTTCTAAATGCTATTTAAATGCATTATCTGAAAAAAAGTTATTTAACTTAGATTTATAATTCTAGTAGGTTTTTTAGATAATCATTGTGTATTATTTGAAATTAATATAAAATTATAAATAGATTACCAAGTCAGTTATGGCTGGTGGCTTTACACCTTAATTTAGCAATTAAAGAGTAATTAGTTAAATATCATCAATTGAAGAACTTTTTAAGGATATTTGTTACTTTTCCAACACTTTTTAAGCGTACAATTATATATGATAATCTGGTGAAAAAATTAAAGATAAGTTATTCTTATGTATAGAGATACCAGAAACTAAAACATTTTTGACACTTTTTTAGGCAGCAGAACAAAGAGTAATACGATTTTCTACTTTTTACAACTTCAATCAGAGATCAAATGGACAGAGTTTTTCAAAAGACTTATATACTGTTTAATAAATCTCGATAAAATTTGTGATGAACTTTATCTTCAAAGAAATATTTTTTTCAGAAGTCTTATACTGTTATAATCTCATTAAGAGGTTGAAAGTGGTATAGAACAACTTAAATATGGATTTTACTACCTCAGTAGCACAAATACACTGACAAATATTGCTTAGCATTGGCCAATATCACCTAGCACTGGCCAATCATTGCTTATCACTGGCCAATCCCGACGTGGACGGTCGTAGACCAGATCTATAGATTTTGGCCCATTTGTCCAGTGATGGGTAAAATATAGTGGAAGTTTTGAATGTTAATGCAGAGTTTTGAAATTAAAATATACTTTTATAAGAAAGAACGGATGGATAACAAATAGGTTTTGTGATGGTTTCGACATGTTTTTTTTTTTAAATCATGCACTTTGGAACAATGTTCGAGTTTCGATATGGATAGGCCAATCTCCCCAGAACCCCTGTTTCCAACATTGGCCAATACAGCTGTGCTATCTTGGTAAAGTTTCTAATCCACTAATGAAATTTGAGAGAATATTTTTTGATATCCTGGTAAATATAATTTTGTGTTTCACTCTTAGAAAAACTCAAGGAAAGGAAATATCAAAGGAATTTTTTTGGGGATTCCGTAACACTTAATATTCCATCATAAAATTTGGAAAAAATCTTCCTAAATACTCGTGAAATACTTTTTAAAATTATTTTAAACAAAAAAGTTCAAAGCCCCAATCTACTACACCCTCTTGGATTTAACGTTTTTAATGTAAGTTTTCGTAATTCAACTAATTTTTTTTAATTATTTATATTAACTTCAATTTTGTTTGTTTGTAGTGGGAAAATTTTCGGTGAGCTGATTCAACCACTTGTCGTCACCAAATCGATATGAAACTTGGCAGATAGACTCGTTGTCGATGCTAATGCGTTCAATCATGTTTTGGAAGTATCACTAGAAGGCCACTTTTGCACACGCTTTTATTGTTACTTCGGAAGACTAATTAACCGACTTGCCAATATTCAATAATACTGACATTTGACAGTATTATTGTCAGTGACAAAATATTCTATCAAGTTTTTTGGGGGAAAAAAATAAATTTTATCGATGGCATGGAATCAATAATTTTTCTCTAGTAGTGATTAAACACTATGAAACTCGATCTGATAAAAAATCGTAATGGCTCTTAAAAGTTAGGAACGCATAGTAAAGAATAAATATTTAAAACTTTGGGTTAATTTTTAACGGTTATCTTATGTGTAAAATTTTTTAATTGTTAGGAAATAAGAATTTTAACATAAGTTCTTATTTGATAGCGTTTCGACACGAATACACAGAGGAAACCTAAAAGAAGTATTTTGAATGGATTTACAAGAGAAAAATGTCTTAGAGAATTTTATGAGAAAATTTTTTACTGAACTTAAGAAGAAAAATTCATTGATACTTCAAGAGAAATATTAGTACTTCAGGAGAAAGTTGTGAGATAAATTGTAAGAGAAAAATCATGAAATGAGTTCTAAGAGAAAAAATTTTGTGAGAAAAATTCTAAAAGAAATATTATTAGATGAGCTAAAGCAAATGTTTTAAATGAATTCTAAGAAAAAAAGTGAAAGTAAACACATATGTATTCTGAGATGAACTTTAAAACACATTTTTAAAAATGAAATTTATTTGAAATATTTTTAGATGAAATCTCATAATATATATTTTAGATGAATTGTAAAAGAAAAAATCTTAGAGGAATGGTGAGAGTAAGATTCTGTCCTGAAATCGAAGATGAAAATTCTTAAATGAGACTTTGAGAAAAAATTATTTATGAGTTTTAAGAGAAAAACTATTAAATTTGTTTTAAGCCAAAAATTATTTGATGAATTTAAGAAAAAATTCTTATATGAATTGCGAGTGAAAAAAATTCAATTCTTAAAAAATCAAATACTTTTAAAGTCACCTACTTCATTACTGAGACAACGAATAATAGAAATCCTTTAAAGAAGCAAAGTAACATGCATTTTAAATAACATTTAAAAAGAAAATTACCCTCCCAGAAATTTCGTATGAAATGGCCCTGATTTATTGCACCCTCTTTAGGAAACTTAGGCATCCCTTCCATACATTGGGACGGTCGTCACCCACCGCCGATACCAGCCGATAAAGAAACCGCAGCTTGCTCTCCGATGATCGTCAAGGAAACACGCCGAAGACGAAGTCACGAAATCCGGAGGAAAACCGCATCCACTGGGGCTGCACCAGTCATCAACATCGTCCCGTCCCAAAGAAACACAAGCCACCGCGTGCCAAGGCACTTCTGAAACGAGGCGTCACACACACAGATAGACACTCACACACACGAACGAACTAACAAGCAAAAGACAAACAAACAAACTTGATTAAAAAATTGGAGAATATTTAGTGGAGAAAGAAAATGCATATTTTTTATACTGAAGAACGCTTGATCACATAAACGAAATCAACTGTAGCCTTCCCTGACAGAAAGTGAGAGAAACAATTTCGTACCTTTAGACAGCTGGGTAATTTAACTTTAAAGGAAAAACTTATTTTTGCCTTCACCCTATTTCCTATTTTTTAAAGTTTTATACTTGTTTCAGCAGCTGTTGTAAAGTTACCCTGAAAAGAGTAAAGTAATCATCGTTGACTGTTTTTTTAATTTCTAGTTTCGGAGTGTATATTTTAAGTAAAGTAATTTTATTCAAGGAGTATATTAATTTAATCAACATCAGGGGCAGTTTTAGATCTTTGGTTAGTTAGTTTATGTTTCAATTTGAAAACTACATCAAGTGTTCCTCATTCTTTATACAGCTGTAGGAAACCTTAACTCTAAATTTTAAAGTTATATTCTCAAAATTAATATAATTCACTTTAAGATATGTATATAATATGATTACAAATATAAACTTTCTTAAAAAATAGTTTAACCATACATATACCATATAGGAGTTGCAAAATTGAGCATTCGACAAGAGTTATAAGCTAGAGATTAGAAAATAGAATTTAATGAAATTTATCACAATGCTTGTTTATAATTTCTCATTAACAGATGCAACAAAAAAATTGCAAAAATTAACTTTTTAAAATATCTATTTAAAATTCTGAAAAAATACTCTAATTATATTGTATTTGGTAGGAAATAAACAAACTTTTAAGACATTTTCAAAATTTAAATTATTTAAACTTGCAAAATTTTAACAATTTTAAATTACTTAGAGGAATGTCCATCTTATCAAAGGGTGCAAGTCATATCTTTAAATATTCCGGAAGCTTCTATTTTTATAGTAGAGAGGCAGAAACTTCATACAAAATCAGAATGATATAAACCGGGATTAATTGTCAATGATAAAAGTCGTATCTTCAATTCGGTACACATTTTGACATTATAAATTTTTTCAATGAATTTTCGTTGTATCAAAGAGAGAAAGTCCTACCTTTAAATATTACTAAAACTCTTAGCTACTTAACACAAGAGTAAAAATTTTGAACAAAATAGCAATTTTAAGCCATGAATAATAGCTAATGATAAACATTGTATTTGTATTTGCTTAAATGCATTTTGACAAATATTAAATTTTGAACAATTTTTCATCTTATCATAGAATACAAATATTGTTTTTAAATTTTCTTGAAGCTTTCAGTTACGAAACACAAAGACAGAATTTTCAAACAAAACCAGAATTCTAAAGTATGATTAATTGTTAACTATAAATGTCGTATCTCTAACTATGTATACATTTTGACGATATAAATTACTTCAAATATTTTACATCTTACAAAAAGGTATCAGTCTTATCCTCAAATGTTCATGAAGCTTACATTTATTTAACACAGAAGACGAAACTTAAAAAATAAACCAAAGTTATAGACTATGATTGATTGCTAATGATAAACCTCATACGTGCAATTATATGCACCCATTTTGACGAAATAAATTGTTTCAATGAATATTCACCTTGTCCAAAGTTGCAAATCCTATCTTTAAATATTTCTAATGATTTTACTTACAAAATACAGAAACAGAAACTATAAACAAAATTATAAGGCTATGATTAATTGTTAATTAGGAATGTTATATCTGTAATTATGTTTACATGTGGCTATATAAATTTCTTTAAAGAATTCTTTTCGTCAAATGATGCAAGTTTTATTTTTAAATATTCTTAAAGCTCTTACTTTCTAAACACAGAGGCAGACAATACAATCAAAATTGGAATTGTAGACTATAATTGATATTGTATGAAAGTTATTGTAGTTGAGGGAAAAATCCATTTAAATATGTGTATACTTACCATCCTAGCCTGTGGTGAATAAAAAGCCAGGTATAAAAATAAAAAACAATAAACATCTAAGAAAAAAAAAACACTAAATTGAGCAGAAAAAAAGTAAAAAAGAAGCAAGAAATACGCTAAAATAAAATAAAACGTACATGCCACGAATCGAATCAAACATCCATGTAATTAATCTCCATTTGCAATCCATTTCTAATCGATTATGCATCAAATTTCATATCCCTAAGAATTTTCAATATTGAAGAGAAATCAGGAATGTTTGAAATAGCTTTTAGATGATGTTTTTAGGTAACTGAGTGAAGAAAATGCTCGTTCCTATTGGAAAAAAAAGTCCCTCCCTCATTTCATTCCGACTACCCTTATTGAACCCTTCAGACATACTCTCCATTAATTGAGCCACGGATAAAACTTTAATTATTAGAATAAAGAACGTAAAATGATATCACATTCATAAAATTGTGTTCATCCTATCCCGTGTCAAGCAGGAGAAAAGGAGATTTGATTTCATGTGAAGAGAGAGAGAGTGAGGAATCCCTTCCCCCCATTTTCTACCTCTGTTATTTGGAAGGATATCCGAGATGAATTAGAGGAGCACTTATTCCGAGACCTGTTGATGAAGCTCTCCGAAAAGGAGATTTTTATTTTCTATTTTCTTCTATTAGATATTCTTTTCAATTCTATTCAGAGGGAGGAAGGATGGAGCTTGTTTTCAACGTCAGACCATTTCGATATGCAGACATTTTTAGTCCGGGTTTCTTCATTATGGTCGTGTAAATGGATGTATTGAGAGGATAGAAGTGAAAGGAGAGTTTGAATAAGGTATTTTGCTCTGTTATGGATAAACGTATGTGAAATTTCATAAACGATTTGATAGATTTATTTATTTTTTATTTTCTTGTATGATTCGATATCTTTTAAAGACTTTTCTCGAAAACTTTTTTATATGCGTTGATTTATCTCAGTAAATATTTGTCCTATATTCATTTGTAAGCTTATTTTAAATTAATAAGTCAACCATAATTTCTGCAGTTGTGACGATTATCATGAAAATAACATCTTTTCGTTTGCTGCATACATAATTTTTACTTTATTATTACTATTGTTGTACAATTTACTATGCTGAAATAATTTACACTTTTTGTTTATTAATGTTTGAAATCTTTATTTGAATAAGATGTTTTAATTTCCAAATTCTACTCTAAATTATAATTAAATTTCTTTTACATAGTGTATATCTTTAACCTCTAAAATGGGTGCGTGTGGGAGACGTGGAGTGACACATAATATTTGTGGAGTGTATCACTCAAAGAATTATCATGGCGATTTTTCTGCATACGCTGTAATATGGTACGGCAGGTTCGAGTTTGAACAAAATCTGCAGTATTAAATGTGCTTATTCATAGTAAATGTTAGTAGTTTCACAAGCTCTTATAGATAATAATCCATCTGAGATTGTTTACGATTTTTCATCAGTTTCCAGTGGCTTGCAATATTTGAACATCATCTTATTTATTACATAAGTTTTAACTTGTTTTGACTAGTATATAATGCAACATTTATTTCAAAATATAGCGGTTGTCTAGAAATGTTTTGAGATAAAGTTTCAAGACAAAATGACAAAGCCACAGAACCTGCAAAAGAATATTTAAAATTAAAAAAAAAAAAAAAAAAAAAAAAAATAGACTGAAAATTAATGAAAACTTAGAAAAGCGGGAACGGGGCCCTTTTGACATCACTGTCCCTGAAAGGGTTAATATTTTTATAAAGTTTTGCTAATTATTAGAAACTCTTTACCTTATATCATAGGTCTAAGCTATAAATTGGTTGAGAGCTACTTTAATGGATTGATATAAATGTTAAAAACGTATGGCAAAACTTCGGTAAGAATAGTAAACTCAATGTATGCTACGTTTACTTGATGGATTAAATGCGTTCTGTGAGTATGTGAGTAAGTTATATAAGAATATTATATTTGTTTATTTTACAGGATGTTTATAATTAAAGTGTGAAATAGTTTATTTTCTTATGCTATAATGTTTCCCTCTTCTTCGAGTATATGAAGGTCAACCAGTGTATAATCACCCTGAATATTTTTTTTTTGTATGTGTATCATACGTATGGTAGGTATGATTTATCTGTTAAGATAAATACTTTATAAAGAGTTTAGTTATTTAAATTTATGTGTAAATACTTGGTAATTCAATTAACCAAAAAGCTGGTTAAAGTTATAATAGAATATTTATTGCATTGATGGTTTTTTTTACTGTACAGAAAATATATTCTTTCCAAACATCCTATATTTCAAAATGCAAGTGTTTTATTTCTAAAGCAATTCATTCTTATGATATTGATTTTTCCAGCCCAAATACATTTGTCAAGCAAGAAATGAAATTAGGGTGTATCGTGTGCAAAGTATTGGGTTCCTACCACAGATATAGATAAAATCCAATTTCCTTAATCTTTCCAATATTTAATTCCTTCTGAAATTGCTTATGTGCTTTTAGCCAGAGAAAATTGTTCAATTGTAACATAAGTAAATATGAATAGTTGTTTTGTTTCAAACCTAAGGTATATAGGTCCTTAAATTATATTATTTCTTAAATTATGTTGTTAGTCTCTCATTCTGGGTGTCAACAATAATGATTTGAATAGTATAGGATAGAGTAGGGAGGGATGGCACGACAGCAATTATGACTAAAAGAAATATTGCTTTTCATTTTCGACTCTTGCACTTCATAGAGAAAATATGTTATAGTATTTATTGCTAAGAATAATTTTATTTACAGATATAATTGAGTTTATGTTACAAAAAGGCTATTTTGAAATCCCGAAAGTAAATAAGTACTTAAATTTTAATAAATTTTATGTCTCATTCAATTGTTCACATAATTGTTCTTAATGATTTGTGAGCTCAATAGCATTACTTTTATGAATTAGAAGTTAATTTATGTCTAAAATCAGCATGTTTCTATCAATAAGCTACTTTGCTGAAATGTTTACTAACTAACAAATACTAATTTACCTAACTAAGACAAATTTAACTAACTTAAATTAATTTTACTAACAAACTAAAACTAATTTAACTTACACTAGTTTTACTAACTAAATCTAATTTAACTTACACTAGTTTTACTAACTAAAACTAATTTAACTTACACTAGTTTTACTAACTAAAACTAATTTAACTTACACTAGTTTTACTAACTAAAACTAATTTAACTTACACTAGTTTTACTAACTAAAACTAATTTAACTTACACTAGTTTTACTAACTAAAACTAATTTTACTAACTAAAACAAATTTTACTTACTAAAACTAATTTTAAATAACGAAAACTATTTATATCTAATTAAAACTAATTTAACTAATTAACTTAAACTAATTTTACTAACTTAAAATAATTTAACTAACTAACTAAAATTAATTTAGCTATCTAACTAAAACTAAATTTAACTAACAAATATTAATTTTACTAACTAACAAAAGCTAATTAAGCTAACTCACTAAAACTAAGTTAACCAACTAACTAAAACTAATTTAATTAAATAAAACCAATTTTACTATAATAAGTAACTAAATCTAATTTAACTAACACTAATTTTGTTAAATAAAACTAATTTAACTAACTAAAACAAATTTTACTAACTAATTAAAACTAATTTTAACTAACTAAAACTAATTTAACTAACTAACTTAAACTACTTTAACTAATTAAAACTAATTTAACTAACTAACTTAAACTAATTTAACTAACTAACTGAAACTAATTTAAATAACTAAAACTATTTTAAATAACTTAAACTAATTTAGATAAATATTTAAAATTAATTTAACTAACTAACTAATACTAATTTCACTAACTAACAAAACTAATTTAACTAACTAACTAAAACTAATTTAACTAACTCACTAAAACTAATTTAACTAACTAACTAAAACTAATCTAACCAAATAACTAAAACAAATTTAACTAAATAAAACTAATTTCACTATAATAAGTAACTAAACTAATTTAACTAACACTAATTTAACTTAATAAAACTAATTTTACTAAATAAAAGTAATTTAACTATTAACTAAACAAATTTTACTAACAAACAAAAACTAATTTTAACTAACTAGCTAAAACTATTTTAACTAATTAAAACTAATTTAACTAACTAACTTAAACTAATTTTACTAAATAACTAAAACTAATTTAACAAATTAACTAAAACTAATTTTACAATAATAAGTAAATAAAACTAATTTAACTTACACTAATTTTACTAACACTAATTTTACTAACTAAAACTAATTTTACTAACTAACTAAAGTCAATTTCAACTAACTAAAGTCAATTTTAACTAACTAAAGTCAATTTCAACTAACTAAAGTCAATTTTAACTAACTAAAGTCAATTTTAACTAACTAACTAAAACTATTTTAACTAACTAAAACTAATTTAACTAACTAAAACTAATTTAACTAAGTAACTAAAAGTAATTTAACTAACTAAGACTAATTGAACGAAACCTAATTTTGAAAACTAACTAAAACTAATTTAGCTAACTAATTAATTTACTAACTTACTTAACTCACTAACTAACTTAACTAATTAACTAATTTAACTAGCTTAATGAACTAATTTAATTATTCAACTTAACTAATTTAACTAACTGACTTAATCGAGTAACTAACGTTTTAATTTATAAATTATTGATTCAATTTACTAATTAATGACTAAATTTGCAACACAAATACGCCAAACAGTAAGATCTCAATTCTTTGTTATAAATCAATGCGAAAATTGAAAAATGCGCCACATCAAGTGCTTAAAATATTTTATCGACCACAACCCTTAACTCAAATCACCGCTTCTTAATCTACCGATATCGCCCATAAGTTACCGTCGCCCTTAAACTGCGAAACAAAATGTCGTCCAAGATAACACAGTTTAATAAAACCACGGCTCTGTCCGAAGAAACGAAATGAAAACGCACTGTTTAACGAAGAAAAAATGACAAAAACCTATTATTTTTTTATGTTGCTTGAGATGTGTATTTTGGTAAAAGAACTAAAATCTAATAGCCAGAAGTTGAAGTTGTTAATCTTTTCAGTCAAGAAGTTAAATAGAAATAATTAATTACAGCTATCAAATACAATTTAGTAAAATTAATCTTATGATATTTAGTAAAATAATACATAATATTTTGTCACATTCAATTTGTATGTTTTACTAAATGTATCGATTAGGATTGTAGCAACTTCTACCAATTGAAACGTTCCGAGATATAGAAAAAAAGAAAGATGCCTGTTTGGAAGAAGAAATTTGTTTTTAAGAATTTAAGAAAGTTTTAAGAAATTTTTTGATTGATTGATTCCGTTGTTTACATTTTTTAGTTTCCTTTCAAATACAAGAGCTAAAGAAGTACAATGTGTCCATAATTAAAATTCAATTTTCAGAAAGCTGTAAAAAACTTAAGTCAGATTGACCTGACATTTTACATGTATATATGTTTTATTTTCGAAGGCGTTAATTTTTTACGGGACAACCTCTCATTTTGTTCCATTTAATGAGAATTTTTTTTTTATTAAAATCAAATGATATTTAAAGATTGCTACCATCTCTGCAATATAGGACAAATTTAGCATTACGCAAGTATTGCAATTAATGTGTTTCATGTATTTATTCATTGTAATCATTGTAACATATATATATATATATATATATATATATATATATATATATATATATATATATATATATATATATATATATATATATATATATATATATATATATATATATATATATATATATATTAAATCCATTAAAAAATGATAACCCTCGAATTCTTCTTTTGAAGGGCACTTGTTGAAGTCTTTAAAAAAAGAATGAATAGAGAGTAAAATTGAGTTTGCTCTCATGTTAGAATTTTTTTATTTCCCTGGCGATTCAAATCCCACATAAAAGTTTTAACCGGTCTTCAAATAATCTCCCCTTCGCGGAGTGAGTAACTTCTTCCCCCCTCTCGAAAAATCTTCTTTTTCACACCAATTACAAAGCATTTTCTCCGACATTCCATATCCCACTTTCTTTTCTCCAAATAAGTTTTAACTCCCCCATTTAGATTTTTTCTGTGTGCTTTTGCAGTTTCGCTGAATTTAAGAACCAAAAAAAGTATTAAATTAACGCATTGTTTCATTTTATACCAAAAAAGTACCAATGTTAATATTTGTTTTGTATAATCCCCCCTATTGTCACAGGGAACTTCTGAACCTCTTATAAGCAGCAGATAAGAGCGAAAAAGTGCTAATAAATTCACTTTTGGTCTTAAATCTACTTTTTGGTATATTGGAAAACAAGAAGAGATGAACATCGATTAGTTCAAAGTTGTAACTTGATCACTGAAATAAATTTGTGGTAAATGAGTGATACTGAAAAGTCTTAATCTCATGTTGAATTAGGACTTTAGAAGTTTATTTTGCTCGCCTGAAAACTTTAACAAAATATAGCTAGCCAATTGGTTAAATATTGTCATATTGGTGACAATGATATGATTATTTCTAGGCAAGAATTCTATGTAGGCATTTGCTCTGAACACGCTTGCTTTACGCACGCGGCTGCTCTAACTATATTCCTCAACTAGCACGAGTTTACTGGGTAACCTGTTAAATCCCATTACAAATAATAACATTGGTGCTTTTTTGGTATAAAATAAGGCAATGCGTTAAAGATTTATATGGTAAAAATGTTAGTAAAAAAATATTTCCTCACCACTGCAAAATTACTGTAGGGAATTAACCATGT
Source organism: Linyphia triangularis (assembly GCA_963978545.1). Taxonomy (NCBI): domain Eukaryota; kingdom Metazoa; phylum Arthropoda; class Arachnida; order Araneae; family Linyphiidae; genus Linyphia; species Linyphia triangularis. The sequence goes on from OZ021721.1 coordinate 59,646,708, forward strand.
AATAAATTAATTGTTTTTAAATATCTTTTTTAGAACTCTTTCGTAAACCCATATGGAAAAAGTAATTTAGTTAAGAATTAAAAAACTTGTGTTAGAGAAGGAGAATGTTTAAGTTTCATATTTAAAAACGTACAATACACTATGCTTGTACAGTACGCAAAAAAAAAAAAAAAAAAAAATATTGAACGATGGCTTTATCTTCGGTTTTAAAAGTCGTCGAATATTGCCGTTTGGGCCAAAATGTTTTGTTTACAATTTTCTATAAATCTAGCACAAAATGTTTTTCTTAGGGGGCTGTTTACTAAGTAAGTTTTACTCTAACTCTGAACAATTCAATACGAACTCCCTTTTTTATCTTTTCATTAGATCTAGAATGCTTCGATTGCCCTTAGAATATAATTTCAGTTAATTCTGTTGAAAAACACGCTACTTATGAGCTAAGGGAAAATGCTGAGAGATGTAAATTTAAGGTCATCAGGGAAATTAAAGTGGAGCAGGCGAACAGCGAGCGTATTTCAGGACGTAACAGGTGTTGGTGTAAAACTACTCGGTAACTACATAGATTTATTATGTCCTTATTAACAAGAGGCCAATACAAAATTAGCAAAGAAACTCAATCAAAAATGAATTTTAATGTAACATAACTAACAAAGTTGATAATGGGCCAACTTTATACACAGTCCAATTATAGTCGTAAACAAAAAATTAACGAATATTAGTTTGATATATAATAAAATTGACAGATATATCAAATTGTTAGGTTATGTTTTATCTGACGATGATAAAATTGTTAATTCTGCTAATTAGCTCATGATTAATCTTATATGTTTCACTAACCTAAGGAAAATGTTAATTTTATAATGAATTAATAACACTTATTTTTTATAATTGAAACTTTATGCATATTTTCAACGAAATGAAAAATTTCATACAAATAAAAACGTTACCACTATATTATCTGAGAATGATGAAACGTTCCATGCAAATAATCTTATTCTCATAAAATACTATCGTTATGGACGTTCGCTATATTTTTTAATTAATATTATAATCTATTGAATAATTATTTAATATGCTTGTTTTTGCCTCTTTCTGAAATGTCCGTAAACTTCACAGTTACGTATGAAGTGATCTTTTTGTAGTTATGGTTTTGAACACAATTTGGTTGCATTGTTATATTTTTTCATGGTGTATTTCGTTGCTCTTTTCATTGCTCTAATGTCAAATATCACTATATACAAAGGTGCAACTATGTAGATAGAGTTATTTGAAATTAAAGCGATGAATTGTGTCATTAGAAAAGAGCAACAAAACAAGTGAAATGAACAAACCTAGTGTGTCTCCTCACAACCAGCGGTCAATTTATGATGGGTATTTTTAGTAACGCGAAGATATAATGGTAATATTTTACACATATTTTCACTCTAAAAAACTTACATTCTCTTTAAAAAAGTTTTAACTCCCCTCCCATATATTTCTCTCGATGAAGAATCCTCGATATTTCGTTGATTAAACTTTAAAAAAATGTATGCAACGTGAAATTATTATCTTACTACGCAAAATGTGTCTGATGAAAATGCGTTTTATAGAAATGATTTTTATGAAACAAATTATCTTAAAAAGTCAAACATCATACCAGTTGCGCTTGCACGAAACTGTACAAAATATTACCTTATACAAAACAAACACCTTGAACCCTCCTTTTCCAATTTAAAAAAAGTTACTTGTTTACACACCCTTTATAAGACATTTTATCCGATCTTCACTATCAATCTCATTCACCACCATCTCCAAATATAATACCTGCCTTAATCTCATCTTTTATATTTTCTCCAATGACTATATTTAACTGAATGTAGGAATAAAAAACTAAAAAAAAAAAAAAATGCATTAAATGCTCCAGTACATTTCTGAATTTTACTTTGTAAAACGGTGATACAAAATAAAGTCAGATAAATCTATAAATGTGCCAGTGAGATACCTGATAACCTCATATCTCCTCCCCTGTAGAGACAAGAAATCCATTTAACTATTCTGAACGTGTACGCATTTTATTCCCTATTATATTCCCCAACATGCCCAGGGGAGGAACCTGTTGAAGCTGTCACGACTCTTCCACGATGGAACATATAACAACGAATGACAACGTACGCATTACGCACCAACCACCTCAATTACACCCCTTAATAACCTCGAGTTTAGGAGAATTGTGTTGAACCCAATATGACCCTTTTATAATGTTTCAAAATCGCAGTTTAAATGCCAAATAGGTTTCTATATTTTACTGCATATGACTATGTATTAGGTAAGTTTAGTATTTTAGTTTACTAGTTTAGTAACTAGTTAGTCACACTAGTTTAGTATATTAATTTTCCAAACAAACTAAATGGGCTTGACTGTTTTTATTGAAACACATTTTTGAATTGTTTTACCAATCGATTGAGCATTTTCTAACTATTTATAAAAATACCACTAAATGTAGAAAAATACAAATTAAAACATCGATTATTTGTAAGAAGATGCTTAAAATGTATGTTCCCGTCTTGATTGTTTAAAAATATGCTTTCTAGGGAAAGGCTTTTTAATTGCAATTAATTTTCTATCAAAAACTATAATTTAAAATATGTCTTATGATGCCTATAGCTTCTTTTCCCATGTAACTTTACTCCATTTGTTTAATTCTAAAAAGCTCGTTGGAGTTATAAGAAATTTTTGAATCCTCCCAGCGGCATCCATTCAATCAATGTTAATGATTTGTCCCCCCCCCAAAAAAAAAAATATTCTTCGATTATCAAGAGCGACTGTTTTTAATCATTTAAACCATCGATTGAAATAAAAAGAATTTTTGTGTAAAAACATCATTACATTTAAAAATACTCCAATCAACTAATGATTGCAATTATTTAAAAAAAATGTATTCAGTAATTATAAGTTTCAGCAGTTAGAGAATACATGTTGTTGCAATTTTGAGGTTTCCACCCAACCCATTCCAACTCTTAATGCTTACTTGGAACCACAAATGATGAATAAAAACAATTCGTATTTCTGAGACCCAAGTTTTTTCTGAAGATTTCGATTTATCAATTTATATTTTCACAGCCAAACATTTGACCGATATTCTTTTAATTCTTTTTATTTGCTTTTATTAGAAATGTGATTAAAACATAAATGTCTATTTTTGAAAAAAACTCAGCTTTCAATTAATTGATCGATATCGCAATGGAGTGGGCAAGCTATCTGTAGGTTATACCGAACTTCATCTATTGTGCTTCAGTTCAAAATTAGCTGTCTCAAAGTGCAATTTTTTTTTTCTTTCTTCTTTTCGATAGAAAGTATAGAATCTTAGGAAATTTAGCGTAATTATGTTTTTACACGTTAATTAATCGCATGCAATTGTGTCCTGTAAATATATATAGGGAAGACTTGTGTACCTAGGGCCTCCTTTTTTTAATGCACAAAAAATGAGCCACTGAGCCCTTTAAAAATGTGAAATGGACATGCATACATCGTTATCGTAATTATTTCCCATCGGGATTATTATAAATACTTATAATAATAGATTCTGTCAAATTGAAGGTTTTTAAAGAAATTTCACAAATGGCCCTAGGTACAAGACCTCGTTGTATTTAGAGCCAGTAGCTGATGTACCTAGGGCTATTATCTTTAACTAAGGTTTCAATCCATAATGAATAGTAAATAAATATACACAGATGAATTTTATAAAAGAAACAATATCAAGCAATTATCAGTTATTGGTTTATCATATAATTACTAAATTGCTCTTTTGAGTAATTATATGTTATACCAATATGATAACTGAATTGCTCTTTTGAGTAATTATATGATAACTTGCAAAAACTGATAACTATAATCAATTGCACTGTGTCAAATTATTAGTGAATTACAAGTATTTTCCGAACTTGAAAAACTGATTCCAAAAATAATGATCTGCATGCATTATCGCTTTGAAGCACCAACAGATTTTGGTTTCGGCAATTTGAACACAATAAGCAACGCAACTATGTGGCCCTAGGTACACGACTTGGTAATTTCATACAAAATGTCTTCTACTAGAAATGCACATGGAGAAAGGACTTATTTAGACATCTCCTTTAGTACTTAATGTCACAAACAAAATTATTTATTAAAATTCAAAGAAAAGTATTTGACTTAACTTTGTAAAAACAATAAAAGACATGAGCTGTAAAATGTTACTGCCGACCATATAAAAACGTTTTCCACTTATAACTTGCCACAGCTTTCTCCTCTAAGATTTCAAAATGGCTGTCAAAAGAGCAAATGAGTGTTGCCATTTACCCAAGTGAGTAAAAAAAAAAACCTACATTATTCAATAAAAGTGGGGTGGTCCTAGGTACATAAGTATCCCCTATACTACAAAGACAATAACTTTTGGTTGATATTTTAAAACGTTAACTGAAAACATTCAAAGATTTCAGTTTACTGTTCAGACAAATTTAATGAATTAAATGTAATTAAATTCTTGCAGCTATTTAAATATTGGCATGGAAATTTAGGTGTAAGTAGGTGTAAAAGAAATTTGCATTTTTTTCAGATATTTTATGTACTTCTGTTATTGACATAATCATTGATGATATTTACTGAATCATATGGATGTTTTTGTCTGGGATATAGAATGCGCGGCTTGCATTAAAAGATCTTGAGATCGAGCTTTGTCCGCTTTTTGATGTCTCTTTTCAAATTTAGTAGGCATGGCGGTGATCCTGAGAGATAGAGTTTAGTCATTTTTCAGTCAGTCTAGAGGGGAATGTTCTGTTATTTTTTTTCTCTTCAAGACAAGCATGTGGAGCAATTTCTCCTCTCTGGAAGGCATCCTCTCTACACCTAGGTAACAACGTTATGCTGCTCTGCCACAGTATAGACTCGTGTAGATCTTTCGCACATGGATTTCTTAAAGTATTTTTGTTAGATGGTAAAACTATTACAAATGAATTTTCTTTTTCTTTTCCCATGCTTGCACAGAATGAATTAAATTAGTGTAAATGTTTAAACATATCTATAAGTTGAGTCTGAATTACTAAACAAATTATAACTTCAGTTTATATTCTATGCTGCGTGTTTTGGATTTGTATGATACGATAATCAATTTTACAAGATCAATTAAATTTATTCATTAAATGAATTTATTTAGAAAAGGGCCAATCAGCAAAATGAGCTCTCCGAATTTCATACCATCCCTTAATTCAAAACTATAAAAGTTATCGAATAGAAAAATTCTAAAAGTTCTAGGAATTTTACCCTTTTTTAAAGAGATCCAAATATATAGTTGAATATGTTTTAATTGGATTGGTAAAAATAAAAAAGTGTCATAATTAATTTTACTTGTGTATTGCTGGTTAAACGTAATTTACTTTGATTACTATGCGTGTGTGAGAAAATGAGACTGAAATTTATTCTAATTCATTGTTATATTGCGATAGATAGATGCTTCGGGTTTAAATGGTGAAATGCATTAAAGTGTAATTTTTAATTTTATATGAGTTCAATTCAGTGTTTAGGGAGGCATTAGTTATTTAAAAATTTTAAATAAAAAATTACAAATTTAACTGGTAAAATATTTCACCTGGAGACCGATGTAACTATGCAAAGGTTAAGACATCAGTACATAGGCATAAATTTCCATTTGTAACATAGTCCCGAAGCCTCACTCTCCTTACATAAACTGGTTCACCCTCCTCTCCCAAAATATTTTTTAGAACCCTTTGGTTGTCTTTATTAATAAAAGGAAAAAACATCTACTCGTAAAAAATAGCACGTGTTTTTATATACGCTCATGGGAAAAAGTATTAGGTCCCATTTGAAAAAATCCCCTGTAAAGTAAATGTGGTGGGTGAATATAAAGTTACTGGGATTGAGAAATAAATAATTTTTGTAAATTAAAAAAAAAAAAAAAAAAAAAAAAAAAACAATATTTGGTTACTACTCCTTTAGCCTTAACAAAGGTATTAATCTTTTGAAACATGGTGTTCATTATATAACAGTATTATATTTTGGTTATTTTGTCCCATTCTTGCTGTAGGAGATTTTTAAATGTCTCATTTTATCCAACATTGGATGCTTCCGTGATCTTGGATAATACTTTAAAAGCTTTCTATGAGGTTAAGATCCGGAGAATGCTGAGGCCACCCCATGAGATCAACATCTTTTTCTATAAGCCCCTGCAGCGTTTCAATGGATTTATGGTATATTTCCTTTTCTTGTTGGAACTTAACACCATCCATGTTTGCGTCACTGGAAAGCGACAAAAGTGATGACTGCAAGACAGTTTTGAGTACATCTTTGTACTCACTAACCTTTTCTCTCACTAACCTTTTCTCTCACTAACCTTTTCTCTAACCTAACCTCACTAACCCTTTGTGTACATCTAACACAGGTGAGAGTCATTGTTCCCTTACAGATGGCCATTTTCTCCAGACCATCAGACGCCATGTATCCCGGGATCATAAATTCTCTTTACAGTGAGTCCTGATTGAGTAACAAAACAAGTCTACGAGTGGGGAAATTTTGCACGAGAAGGCCAGATTTTATAACACTATGGCTTACGTAAGACGTCTGGCACCAAATTTTGATAAGCTAGGTTCCTAGTCAAAATGAATCTGCGTTTATTTCTTTTAAATAAAAAAGGAAAAAAGGTTTAAAAAAAAAATAAAGGTGTACAAGTGCAAGCCTAAAAGAACAATGGCATGATTCTCCAAATGAAAGGGCTGTAAATAAAGGAATTTATGTTGTTAGCTGTAAGTAAAGATTTGATACATTTTGAAATACATGCATTCTTAGATAACTAAATAATAAGAAAGGTTTACACTGTGATAGTAATTTCCCTGGGTTGAGTTAACATGGGCTTAAAACAGTGAAAAATTGAAACGTAAAAAATTTGAGTGTCTTCAGATTAAAAAAATTACGAAATTAAAATTTTTATTTGAAATTTTTAAATTTGATAACCTTTTTTTCCACGCACAATTGGGAAAGTAAGTGATTATTATGCTTTTTTGAATTTGAATACGACAATATTAATTTTTCACCGTAGCGTTTCACCTCTTAGCATGTGTGTGAGGAGAGGTTTGCTATTAGCAAAAATGTTTGGTTGCCAGGCGATCATATAAATAATTCGATATAAGATAGCAAATATGAAATTTTTGGTAGTTTCAAAAATTTTGAAGATGATATTGTCATTTTTGTTGAAGTTTTACTTTATTAATGATTTTAAATGAAATTTTTAAATTTAACTCAATTTATTTGAAAACCCAACATTTTTGGTTCTTTTAAATCCTCAATATAAGATTATATTAAAAGTTAACAATATTTTCACTTATTGATTGTTTCATTTTGAGGAGGCTGGTTAAAAGGTACTTCGTTTTTTAATTATTTTTTCCTTGTCAACAGAACCAGTATTTTGAACTCTAATTTTAAAATTATATATTAAATATTTTTACTTTATAAACTCCTAACCTTTTACGGAAAATAAAATTGTCTGTCATGTTTTAGATAGGATCCATATTATTACTCGACTGCTGTAGTTTATATTTAGGCAAGATTATTTATTTTAGAAAATGCTTATTTACGATTTTCTATCAAATATTAAAGATTCCAATTAAAGTATTGTAAATGTTTTCTTCCATAATTATTTTTGAAATCATTATTTCCTCCATTAAAAAGTGAGTAATTCACAAAATCTACGTAATTTAAAAAGTATTTTAAGTTTCAGTAAATCAGTATCATTTTAAAGGTAATGAATTGGAGAATATTTTTAAAAAAATGCATACTTCAGTCAAACTTCACGACTGCCAATGTATATGCAAATGTATATCTTAATACTTGAAACTACCATTTCCAAGAACATCAACAGCAAGATTCGCAAAAAACGGGTTGATTATAAGAAAAGGGACTAAAAAAGAGAGATATTGCAATTATGGGGAACTGGAAAATATTATAGATACATTTGAAATTTTTTGTGACAAAACAAAATAGTTCCCGATCATTTGAAATTTTTTTGGTTTATCAAGTAAATACTTATAGTGAAGAATGTTGAATTTGTTACGAAATTTACTTAAAAAAATATATAATTTCTAGAAAATTAAAAAAAAAAAAAAAAAAAAAAAAAAGACACTACATTTAAAAAAAATTTAAGACATTTATTTAAGCAGTAACGCTCTAAAAATATGTCATCATTTAAGTCTGCAGTCCTGATTGAAACATTTTTCAATCAAAAAGAAGAAATAAAGATAAAATGATGCCCTCACTGAAATGATTTTTTCTTAAAAATTCTGCACCGCATAACAATTGTGCATTTTGAATGATTCCAAAGTGAAAATTAGGAAGGAGTAAAAAAGTCGTTGTAATTTCCCAAACTTTCATTAAGGCAATTTGTTGTGAGAAATACTTACTTGCAATCAAGCGAGAAAATACTTAGCCATATTACTAAGTACAGGGTGATTAAAAATCAATGACCTGATTCTAAATTGTGATATTTTTGGAACGACGAAGATCTCTTGAATGAAAGGTGTTGTCTAGAGTTTTAGGGAATCATCACTAGTTGACTCTTCACCAGTAATAGACGGAGAAATCGCCACGAACACAGTCTGTTGAGAAAATGAGAGTCATTTTTTTATACACACTGTGTTTTTATTTGTCTTCGTTACAGTAGCCCAAAAAGCTTACGCTCTCTTATAAGAGCATGGAAATGCTCATCCAAACCTTTTTTTCTTTTTAATTTATAACGTCGGGTGTATGAAAAAGAACGAATCTTCTCTTCTCAATAGACTGCGTTCATGACAATTTCTCTGTCTTTCATACGTAGAGGGCCAACTAGCAGTGATTCCCTAAAGTTCTAGACCATGTCTCGTCCAGCAGCCTAACTTTCATTCTCAAGATCTTCGCCGTTCCATAGACATAACGATTTAGAATCGGGTCATTGTTTTTGATTCACCCTATTTGTTACATAAAAATAATATGAAGAGAAAAAAAATTGAATGATGAAAAAGTACTTCTAAAAACAAAATGCTGTCATCATTGAAACTATTTTATCTTAAAAATACATGCTGTTAATATTTCGAAACGAAAAATTAATAATGAAGAAGGATTAAAGACGAAATGATGTCCTATCTGAAACTATTTTATCTTAAAAAGTCTGCTCCGCTTAACTGTGTTTTTTTTTTAAATAAGCATTGTCTGATAAATATTGTATATTCACCAAACACTTGCGGATCATTATAGAATTGCTTATAGTAGGTATTCTTCTTTTTTATTCAAGGCATGGAGAAAGCTACTGTTTTACAAGTAATCTTTTCTAAGAAATCTGCATCAACCCTCAAATAAGTTTTCATTCACTTTCATATTTTCATGCCCCTGCTTAAATGTTTAAAAAAAGTAACTAACAATATACATATTCCAATGCACAAGGGATATGGGGAAGAAAAACTAATCCTATCCATAAAAATTTTATTCAGCCATCGAATATTTCTCCAGTGACGTTTTTATAAAAATATTCAAAATTTTTCTTTATAAAATTATCAGTGACAAAACCTTCCTTTTCCAGTAAAAAAAAAAAAAAAACTTTCTGGTTTAAACACCACTTATATTACAGTTCCCCCCAAAATCGATACGCTCTAACCGACCGTGATCCCCACCGTGAACTTCTCCCCCACCTGAGGGTTTTTTAATCTACCCTTTATAGCTTTTATGTGAGCTTTTGTATTTTCATTGAACCGAAGAATAAAAAACTAAAATAGGATTTGATCAAGCATTAAATTGGTTAATACATTGTTGGATTTCATCTCAGCACACCACCTATATTACGATAAAAAAAAATGAAATATCATATAAAGCATCTCAGCAACTTAGACCTTCAGTTTGAATATCTTTTTCAGACCAGAAATTTAAGCATTTTCTCTTACTACGTTCGCATTCCGCACGCTGCCGTCGTTCCAATTTCACTCAGCAACAAGCACGAGTTTAACTGAGAAACCTGTTGAATCTGGCACGATCTATCAACTTAGATAGCGACCATAATCGCACACTATAGTAGAGCGGCTAGTGTGGGAGAAGGGGGGGGGGGGGGTACGGTATTTCGTGAAACAAGTCTGTAATTTTGCACATTGATAGAATATATTATTCTAATCATTTTACGAAGTGGAGCCACTCGGGTTTCCCTTTTCCGGTCGAGCTTTAATAGTCGTTGAAAGTTAAGCATGAAATGTTTGTTTTTATCAAAAGAAATAGTTATATGAGGGGTCACAGTAAAAATAATGAACTTTATAGACATGTGCAATGTGTTAAATTATTAGGTTTAGTTTAAAGATTAAAAAAGAGTAGTGATTTGCATTTCTACCGAAAGTCTATCTACGACAGCTAAAAAGGCATCCAAAAGCATAAACTACACGTATGAAACATATGCTATTAATAAAAAGGGAATTTTGGTGATGTTTTATGATGAATTAAAACTAAAAAGCGACTTCCGGTAGAGGTTTTAGACTTCTTTAAAGTTAGACTTATTAATGCGCTGCTTTATATTTTACCACCTTCATATAAAGGGTCACAATTAAAAACTATTAATACTACATGTTACACCTAATTATAAGGACGGATATGCTGGATATAAAATGGAAAACTTCAACGGGAAGTGACTGAAATTCCAACCGGAATTCTGCTTATAAGGGATTGATACTGCCCATATAATACATATATGTAATGTATTCTCATTGGAATCTTCAATTTCCCATTTAGAATTCTCTAGTATTTTCCGGGGTTAGCGAGAGGCGCCTTGAATAATCGAGCGTCACTAGTAAACCTATAAATGCTCCATATTTCGGTTTGCCACACCTTTTGATACGCCTTTTGATATAATTAACTCTTGGAACTAGCCAAACGTCATCCCGTCTCCTCCTTTGTCTCTGGAAAAAAACTTGTGTGCAACTCATCCACGATTGTTTACTTATAACGGTCGACATCCAAGGTACCGTTTTAAAAGTCGACAGGATGTGATCTTTGTGGGAATTAGTTTAAATTCGAATTTTAAATTTAAAGACTTTGGATTTTACATTCAGACCTGGAGCCAAACAGCATTGTAATCTTTCCAACATTCGCCAGATGTCAATCAAAGAGCGACGCAGTGCCACATAGTCTCGGAGAATACCAGCGCCGATTGAAAAACCGTACCTTCTTCGTCTGTGATTGGTCAAGAGTTTCACCGGAGGAAAAAATAATTGGTAAGCCGAACCCTGCCGTTTACTCTTCCGCGAAAATGACCCAGCAAGGTGTCGTAGAACCAATACGAAAAAGATTGGCGATCGGAACCTAGACGCTGATTATTGTGAGGTGTAAAAGTGTTATGAACTTTGGAATTGTGATTTTTTGCATTAAGGATTAACCAAGAACATTGACTGGAACGGAATAATAGTATCATGTGGGTATGTACAAGCAAAAACATATATTTTGTTTAAACACAGCAACAAGCGCGAGTTTACCGGATCAACCTGTTGAATCCGTCACGACACATCAACTAAGCTAGCAACATGATCGCACAGTTAAGAAGTCTATATCGGTTTCGATTTTATGTAGTGAGGGGTTATCACCTTATTTGCAAGGTGATAACCCTTTGCCTCGTAATTTTAAATAGTCTAGATTACAACAAGGACATTTTCGAGCCCAGTCCCGTTAAACGCCGATTTATTCAGCTATTCTAATTTGGAATTTCCTGTTATTGCATTAATCCTGTTCTATGATTCCCAAAGCTGATATTTTATCTGTTCTTGCTTAATTAATATTATAATTAAAAATCTCAATTATAAAATATTTGAATTCCCTAAATGAACTAATTACTGCGGTTTTACTGCTGTTATTGAAATACATTATTTTATTGTACTAACAATAGATTGGATTAATAAATTGTTTAGTTAAAATATTATTATACTTAGAAAATCAAAATCAACAATTGATGTTTTTTAATATCAATATTTAAATAATTCAAAGTTTTATGAATCAAATAACGAACATGGCTTAACAAATTGTTCGACAAAAAAAGTTAATAATACATTTATTTATTATAACTTTAAACCGGCTTCAAATAGAAAGTTTTTATTAAAAAATAGCTACATTAAATATACTTTAATTAATTCATATTACTTAATTCATTACTTCTGTACCTCAGAGTCAAACAAGCCCTCGTCCATATTCAGATATTTTTATTTTAGGGTAGAATATGTCTTAAAAATTAGTTTTGTATTGAACTATAACATATCTGGAATTTTCGTTAAGGTATTTAAAGAGAATAGACAGTTTAATGGGAGTAGGACTACATTTTTTCATTCTCCCATAAAGTTCACCAATCATGACTTAGAATCATTTAGTTCTAAAGCATATAATGAGGCAGAATTTTTAATTAAATTTTAATTACTAAACAATCCAAATGGCGGTTTTTCGGGCTACTTCCTCCCCCTTCCCCTTCTCCTTTCCTGCAAATCCCTACAATGGGATTGCATCTTGCGCATCGGGAAAATGTCGCATTGATGACGTCTATCCTATCACCTGCCATTCCACAATTTTGCAACCAACCTTTTGACCAATCTCCATCCAGAATCAAGAGCCTGGGACTAAAGCAAAAATGCCCTATTTATAGAATACTCAGCTTCCATCCAATGGGACGACAGAAAGTAGGAGTGGATACGCCCCCTGGAGGCTTAGTAGTACCAAACTTCGGCCGTTTATTCATTCTTCCGATTCATTTCAAGACGAAAACATCTCCTTCATCCACTTAAAAGAGTACTCCACAACTTTGCGAAACTTACCGTAAATATGATTTTTTTCCCCTCCTATATTATTTTTTATTCTGTTGTTTATATATCTATTTGTCTAGAAGTAACTTTCGCGGAAAAATTTCAATTATTTTTGGACTTAGAAATATCCTAAGATTCAGTTTGGTTTCTTACCAGTGCAAATCTATTTAATTTGTTAAGTCTAAATAAATTCATGTATAAATAAGTACATATAAATATAATATACTTATATAAGTAAGTGAATAAATTTCTATTTCTTTTCGTTTATGTGTGTACATCTGTTATGTACTTCTGTTATGAGATAATCGTGGATGATATTAATTAAATCATATCGAAATATTAATTTCGTTTATTTGGATTGTAATCAAGATTTTGCGATAGAAATTTAACTTAACTTATTTTTCCATATTTAAAAGAATTAAATTCATGCAAATGGTCAAATATATTTTAACCTTCCGTCGGGTGCAATATTTGATAGCTGGGTTCTGGAGCAACGTTGTGCCACATTCAAAAAACATAATTAACTTCATAATTAAGTTCCTTTAAACAACTGAAAAGTGATTAACATCTTTATAAGGAGTCCGCATTAAAAGCTCTTTATTTAATAAATATCTACCGTACAATAATTACGAAGCAAATATAACATAGAAAAAAAATCACAAATAACAAAACTCGTAATGTTGTCCTCATTTAAACTCGTAATGTTGTCATTTTTTTAAACATGTACACCCAAAATAAATATGTTTATCAAAATGAGCAGAAAAGTGGAAATAATCACAATGTCCTATAAAACATCGTGATTAATTCCACTACAACATGCAACTTTTTATAGGTTTCTGGATAATTAAAGGCACGGTGAAAACTTTAGCATTAATATTCTAAAAGGATTTCTATCTTAAAAATAATTCTCATAAAAGTTTTAACCCATCCTCAAATATTTTCTTTGATAAAGAATCTTCTTTATTTCTCTGTTAAAACCGTATAAGAGTGAGTAACGAGCATTACCTTTCTTCCTTTGCAAAAAGGGATCTAATTTCTCACTGGTGCTTATGAAAAGATTTTACTGTAAAATCAAATCCTCCCTGTAAAAGCTTTAATCATCTCTCGTATATTTTTCCAGACGCACTTTTAAGAAACTACTGAAAACTAACCTTATATAAAATACACATCTATATACCTCCCTTTACAATGCAACAGTTTCTGGTTTACATGATAATTAAAGAGCATTTCCTTCCGACAATTGATATCCATCCCCGCATAAAAAGTCTTAATGTACCCCTTTATAAGTCTCCCGATGCCCTTATACATTTTTGATGAAATTAAGAATGAATTCCTGAAAAAAGAAACTAGCAGTAAATTCAATAAGTCATTAATGAGAAAATCAGTGCTATTAAGTAACCATTAAAATACTCCACAAATTGCCACAACGAGATGCTCCACAATTCCACTGACAATTCAAGGTCCTCTTTAGACCAGAATCCTATACATTATCTTAAAATACGTACGCATTCCGCACGCCGTTGCCCTAACTTAGCAACACGTACGAGTTTACCAGAGAAACCTGTTGAACTCGGCATAGCCCATCAACTAACATTGAGTTATTCTCGTACAGTTTGGAGTGCCAAATGGGTTTCGATTTTCTTTCGCGAGGGGCTATCACATTTTTAACAAGCTAGACTTGTCGACATGATCTCGGAACTTTGAGATAGCCGAAACCACAACTTTCTTAATCTCCGACCAGTTAAGTCGCTATTCAATTAAACAGAGGTGGCGCCAGCAGGGGGGCTGGTGCTCCCCCCCCCCCCGTAGGGAAAAATGTGTTGTTGTCGGGGGACGACGCCAACATTTTTTTGTTGTTGCTCTTTTGTTGAAATTTACACTAAAACAGTTTCCCTAATTTTCTTACAAGTTTGGTATTTGCTTCAATTTGGATGCTTTTTAACTGCTCGGATCACAAGTCTGAACTCGGGAATCACATACACAATTTAACAGGCCTCGTGAGCTTTAGCTCCTGTCAATAAAGGACTATTTGTTTACACATCATAAATAAGGTGGCATTTGACTACACTGTTAAAAAAATTTGTCCACCATGCACCAAAATTTGGTTCCCATTTAGCTGCCACCAACATTTGGTGCTTAGTTTCGCGATTTAGTGGTGCTTACGGTCCGAGGTTGCACCATTAAATAGTGAAACTAAGCACCAAATGTTGGTGGCAGCTAAATGGGAACCAATTTTTGGTGCAAGGTGGAACAAAATTTTTAACAGTGTACTAACTTTAACGTAGCTTCTTTAAAAGATGAATGGAATAAAGATGAAGTATAAATAAACAGAGAAAGGTAATCAGAATGAAAAGGTTTGATCTTGGAAATCTTTAAAAAAGCATTGCTGGTAAAAAAAAAAAAAAAAAAAAAAAAATAATGCTACATAAAGCATAAGTAAGCAAAAGTACTAATTGGGATTTGGAGAGGGTTTTTTAATGTATGCAGAAAGATTTTATATTTTCTTAATTTCGACTGCTGATCACTGATCGGTCTGATCTCAAATCAAGACCCCTATTTAATCGAGCTGTATCGTGGCATAACTCATAGAATAAATATTAGTACTTGGTTTAAATAGAATATAAAAAGATGATGCAATAATGAAAATACCATAAACTCAGAATTCTGCAAATTCAGAAACATCAGCTGCGATTTAGAAACTACCACTCATTTCAAAGAGCAGAATAGTAATTTCACCCGACGGGATGAATTATTTCCACACAGTTGTCGGAGAAATTCAGAATTTCGTTGGGAAACTGAATAAATCATTTTTTTAAGGAAACAATTCGATACGATTTCACAAAAAATACGCACTTGAAACCACAATTAATTTCTTGACGAAATTTTTAATTTCCCAGTCGTCAGGGTGAACTTTTTCAATACATGGCGTGCTTTCTTCCATAGTTACTCTGTTAAAACAGTTTATTCAGTCGGGAAAATTGAGAACTACTTCGGAAAACTAAAATCCTCATAGTGTGTCAGGAAACAATTCGATAAAATTTCACAAAATTTTCTTTCAAATTGAAAACACAACTTGTATCCCGATGGAATTTGTATTTCTCCGACAGGGTGAACTGTTTCAACACATGGTATATGTTATCTTCTATAGTTACTCAGTTAAAACAGTTGATTCCGTCTTGAAAATTGAGAACTTCGTCGGAAAACAAAATAAACCATCAGTGAGTGTCAGGAAAATATTCAATAAAATTTCACAAAAACTATTTTCAAACTGAAAACAAAACTTGCATCTCGATTGAATTTTTGATTTCCCTGACAGGATAAACTGTTTCAACACGTGGTATATTAACCTTAGATAGTATACTTTCTTATAACTGTCATCCCTTCGGGGAAATTTAAAAATTTCATCGGAAAACTGAACAAATCATATTTAGTTTCTGCTCTATACTATAATGTTATGAGAAGTTTATTTTAAGAATCTATCGGTCCATTCATCTGTACGAGGTCAAAATTCCCAGACAAAATTATAAGTGTCAAACATGTGTGATTTGTCAAATAAAAGGTCTCGTCTGGTAAATTGATTTATCAAAAGTCAACAAGTTATAACCGGAAGTACAGGAAAAATGGTAAAATGTAATTCGTAAAATCTAAACGAGATGCTATAACTTCAACTCATTTCCTAATGAAAATTTTTCCCCCGACGGTGTAACTTGCCTCAATACAGTAGGCTATATACGTTTTACATATAATTATTGTGTACATTTTAAGGAGAAAATTCGACCCAATTTTAAAGTCGTGTTCCTAAATTGAAAATGCAACTTATATCCAACGAAATTATTAATTTCCCCGACGAGATAACTATTTGAAACCAGTAAGCTTTATTCATCTTACTCTGTGTCAACTCAGTTTATTCCGCAGGTTAATTGAAAAATTTCGTCGGAAAAAGAGTTGTGGTTCGGAACATAACTTCTGTGAATAGTATACAATTGTTCTTTTATTAAAAATTATGATTTTTTCAGTTATCTTTCCCTAGGTATATTAACTCACTCTACATGCCAACACTAAGGGATGATGAAAGCAAGTCGTAAATAATTTAAAAAAATGTCATATGGACAATTATAAAAAATTATAAAATATTAAAAAAATAGGTTTACTAAAAATGCTGCTCCTTTTGTAAAGAATGGCTGTTAGAATTTTATGAACTTATTAATTTCATGGACATAAGTAGTTAGAAATATAAAGTTAGAAATTATAAAAGAAGCAAGAATTAATAACTAACATAATAAAATAAATAAATTGGGGTTTGTATAACATTTATAACGGTTTGGATGCCGGACATCTCATCCCCCGGAGAAGTCACCACCGGAGATCTCTCCACCAAGAAGGCGCGGATCGAGGGTGTTGTGTTGGGGAAAGCGGTTTTCTTAAGAGGAACGGTCGTAGCTGAAGGGTGGGACTTGCGTACGTATTTAAGAAGGCACAACATTGAAGTTATTTTTTAACCCCTCCTCCCTGCTGAACATTGATGGTGTTATTTAAATATTAACGAAATTTGTTATTACAGTCTTGATTAAATTAATGTTAATTCAAGGTATTAATATTTTTAATAGTAACGTATGAGTAATTAAAATATGGAATTGTTATGTTTCGGATTTTCTTTCTTTCTTGACCTAGAGACGTTTTTTTTTTTGACGAAAGAGATTTAGTAGTATCGATAATATATTGACTCTTCGTATATTTGATATGATGCAGGGTAAGACTTATGTGTCAGATGGTTATCAGGTGCGGATCTAGAGATATATATTAGGAGAGACGAGGGTGCGTTTTGCGTACATATGGGAAAGTTTTTTTTTAGTTAGATGAAAAGAGATTTAATAGTATCGAGAATATATAGACTCATCGTATATTAGATATGATAAAGGGTAAGACTGATGTGTCAGATGACTGTCAGGCGCGGATCTAGTGTAGTGGGGGTGCAAGTTGCGTACATATGGGGAAAGTTTTTATTAATATTTTTAATAAGTGATAAGTTATTAAAATATGGAATTGTTATATTTCGTTTTTTTTTCTTATTTGACGTAGCGACGTTTCTTTTTGACGAAAGAGATTTAATAGTATCGAGAATATATAGACACTTTGAATATTAGACATGATGCAAGGTAAGACTGATGTGTCAGATGATTGTCAGGCGTGGATCTGGAGATATATATTAGGATATTATGAAAATATTATGCATTATCTCTACACATTTAATTGACCTTACGACTCTTGTTGCGTACCTTGTTACGTCTCTAGTTGTTGAAAACATACAATGTTTCTACAACAATAATATAAAATTCCAGGTAAAAGTGTGTATTTACAGAATTTCTCTAAATCTCATTAAGTGATATCTCAAGAAGTTTCAATATGTACCAAATAACCATGATTTGCATAATTTGAGGAATTTTGAAGTTTTTGTAATACAGTTACAAAAGAAAAAATACAATAACATGTCATATTTATAAGTAGGACTAAATTCATTGCGAATAAAGTGAATAATACAGCTGCTATAGTTTCAGTAAGAAGAAATTTTTTTAATTAAATTACCCCGTCTTACCTTTAAAGTTTTGATAGCTATATCGATACTACACAATTTTAAAATTGCCTAAAGCATATTATTTCTTGAAACTCTCATACATTTTCATAAAATTGAGAATGTAAAAAAAAAAAAAAAAAAAAAAAAAAAAAAACCTACGCAAATTGCAACTGAAGTTTTTTCAATCTTTGAATTAAATGATTGTCAAATATTTTGAATTTTAACTATATTCACAATGATGATTTTTATCAAATAATAAAACTAATAGTATTTTAGTCATGTTTTTTTCAAAGACGGGTGATGAAGCTTCTAACACCGAATACATTTGATTTTTAAGGAAACATATATTTTCTCAATGTGTGTAATGTTTAAAAGAGTTTGAATGACCACCGTCATATGTGCAGTTCTGTCATTGTATCATTATCTGTTATTGACAATATTATCAGATAAGAACTCCCTTCCCCAAACGAACGAAAAGAAGAAGAAAAGGTTCCTACCTTTCTCCCCCCAGTCCCACTCGCTGAGGTTTAAGCAAAGTAAAAAATGACAAATGCATCCAATTAAATTCTAAATGTATAAAGTCATCTTGAAGAAATATACACTATCTAGAGATGGATGGGTCTCAGATTCTGGGTCTAAAAGCACGTAAGATATTTTTTACTGGTCCCCTGCTGTATTTGCAGCTAACAGTAACCATATGCGGTGGTGGAGGATGACCGTGAGGGAACAAAATGCACTGAAATCTTAAGGAGGGTGGTATTTGTGGGACAGCTACTCCTCCCCCTTACAAAACCCACACTCCTTAAGTTTTCATTACATCGTCTCCCCTTTCGACATTCATCAAAAGGGGGCTTGTAGCCGCGCCGTTCCTGTGTGTGCCCTCCCTAAGTGGGCAACTCCCGATTCCCACAATCAATTTCTTAACAGATGCCAGCCCATGATCAAAGCCTTCTTACAGTTTTTTTCCAAGTTATTTTTTAAATATTTTTTTAATTTTTACTTTATTCTGTTCAATAATGTTGTGTTTTTAATAAAAATACCCATTTACTTTGATATTTGGTCACGGATTTAATGGTATGCACGAAAATGTGAATTTGGCGCGGATATTTCTCCCCCACGTGGCTAACCTAGGGTAAAATAAGAACTATATCCTTTTTTTTTTTTTTTTTTTAAATTTTTTTTTGTGGAAAGAAATATTTTTTGTCTTGGTAAGATTACTGTGTTTATTTATGTTTAGTATGAAAAATTATGGAACAATTTTTACATAAATGTGGCTGAAACTACTGTTGTTCCTTAAAAGTAAATATCTACACATTTTTGATAACAATATTGCATGTTTATTTGTCAGCATGAATTTGTTTTATATTACACTGTTGTGTTACTAAATTCATAATATGTTCTGATTATGCTTCAAAACTGACTTCGATCTTTGATTTTCTAATTTTAGTTTGCTTTAAAATATTTTAATTTAAAAAAAAATTCCTTAGCCCCCCCCCCCCCCCTCCACGTCGGGGATGGATAGCCCCTTCGTCGGTCAATTCTTAGTGTCACCACTGCAATTAAATATTCTAATTATAAATTTGTATTATTGCACTATTTCGGTATTGCGATTCGCAAAACTGATATTTTTTAGTGTTGGTTCTGTAGTGATATGTCTTTTCTCATTAGCTGTAAAAATGAATTATTAAAAAACGTAAATTCGAAGAGCTGTTTTCATTGAAACACATTTATAATTTTTTCAAAAATAGATTGAATTAATTAATGATTAGTTAAAATATACTTAAACGTAGGAAGTAAATAAAAATAAATAATCACTGTTATTAAATAACAAGATTCGATGAATTCTAAGTTCAAATAATAAAACAGCGAAGACGCATCCTTTCCGGATTCATGCTCTTAAAAAGTTAATGTGATAGATTTTTGTTCATTAATTCAAACTGTCGATGGAAGAGACTTTAATTTACAGTTTAAAAGTCAATGCATTTAAAAATTTTAGAATTGATTATTGTTAATAGTAAGATGTATTTCCTTTAGTTTGAACTGGATGAAAAGTATATTTAATTATAAATTAACCCATACGAATGTTTTCCAGAATCCCTTCCCCCTCCCCCTCATTTCCTAGAACTCTACGTGGGACAGCGACTCGCGCATTAAAAAAATGCCGCTTATAAATGCATAAATGCTTTATGATACCATTTGCCAATCACAGTTTTGCAAACAAGCTTTTGACTAATGACAGATCAGTATTCAGATTAAAATTTATTTTTTTTGGCTTTTATAACAATGGCTTATATTCAATGGAATGACAGAGCGTAGGTGTGGAGACGCCCCCTTCTGGCGTAACTCTAACAAAACTTCCGCCTTTTAATCAGTCGTAATAGTTTCGCTCAAGAGCAAACATCTCCATCTTTCATTCTCTTAGCCAAGAGCATCTTTGCGAGATTTACCGTAATAATCATTTTGAATCAATTTAATTCTTAACATATGTATTCTGTCCTTATAGGTTTAGATAGTAGATAGTTTAGTTGATAGATAGTTTTTAGTTGAATTTTAAAACTATTTTCGACTTAGATAAATTCTAAAATTCCACTATAATTTCTTACCACTTTAGTCTGCTTTTAATCTTTAAGTGTACATAATTTATTTTATATCTTTAATATTTTAGTAGGAGTACTATAATTTCTTACCACTTTAGTCTGCTTTTAATCTTTAAGTGTACATAATTTATTTTATATCTTTAATATTTTAGTAGGATTCCTTAAATAAATAAATGGAAAAATATTCCCCTTCTTATTATTTTGTGTAGTAATGTATTTTAGTTATGAAAAAATAATTGATGATATTAAGGGCGATCCTCTGGCTGACTCACGGGGCATTTTGGTTCTGTTTTCTACTCTTAAACAGATATGAATTATAAAATTAAGATGAATCTAGCAGTTTTGTTTTATTTAATTCTAGATGGGGGCAAAGTTATAGGGAAAAATAATAATTTTAACTAGGTCATATATGCATTTATATCCATCGAAGCACTGGACTAGATTCTTCTTAATTTTAGAATTCTTATCTGTTTAAGAGTAGAAAAAAGAACCAAAAGGTCTCGTGCATGCAGCAGAGAATTGCCCTTAAATTAATATGATATAAAATTAAAAAGTTTTTTTTTATTACACAGGGATCAACATCAACTGGTGATGTAGAATTTCGATGGGCCATAAGGTAATATCTTTATTCATACTTACTAATTTCAACCTGCGTTTCAAATTTAGTTACTTCGTGAACTGGTCGATCCTTCACGAAATAATCGACTGGAGTCAGCCAAATTCCTATCTATTCATTTCGGCATTGAATTGTTTTAATAATTCGTTCTTAGAAGGTTTTTTGTCCGCCAAAAAACATTAAAATTTTTATAGAATTTGCATAAGTAGAACTTGTGAGCTTTGAGTGATTTTCGTATTCAGCGCGTACACTCTCATTTTCTACATGCGTAAAGCTTACATTCAGACCTTTTATTTAATTTATATAAACTATTAGTAATAAGTTGCATTTATTATTTGACTGATAACTAATGTAATGTGTTTGGAGAAACAGTTGAGTAACGAAAATTTTCTGAGCCTATAATTTGGAAATATTTAGTCATCTGTGGTTCATTTTGGAAGCAGTGCTTCCACCTTTGGTTGGCTTAATTACTTTGAAGAAATATGTTATTTCCCGACTGTTCTCGGCCTTCTGGTGGAACATTTTCGGGGACTCTCCCAAATGAGATGGAAATAGTACGACCGGACAGTTCGATTTCTCGAATTTCGTACCAGATGTGTGTGGTACAGAATCGTCTTTTTGGCTCTCCTCCGATATGAAAATAAAAATCTTTAATTGCTGACATGGACGAATTAATAATTGTAAATATAAAATACAAATACCAATGTATTCTCACCCTCGCTTGGAAATTTTTCTTTCCAAAGAAAGTATTTTTAATTACTTCATGGAGTAATGCACATGAACCATGCTTATTATCGAATAAGTGATAAAGGTAGAAAAGAGAGTCGGAGGTTTATATATGTATGCTATAAAGCACGTCTAAAGTTAGAATATACGCTCAGAACACAGAAATAACTTGGACTTTTTAAGTGTGCATGATTTGCGCTCGCACTCTCTTAAGTAGGATTTATTCAGCCTAATTCCGACTCCTTCAGTTTCTTACTATTTATTTCATAATTATCTCCATCTTTCATTCTCTTAGTCAAGAGCATCTTTGCGAGATTTAGCATAATCATCAGTTTGAAACAATTTAATTCTTAACATATGTATTCTGTCCTTATATGTACATATACAGAAAACTTTTAGTTGAATTTTAAAACTATTTTTGACTAAGATAAATTCTAAAATTCCACTGTAATTTCTTACCACTCTATTCTGCTCTTAATCTTTAAGTGTATATAATTTATTTTTATGTCTTTAATATTTTCAAATTATATCTTATGCTGACTATCTGGATTTTAAGTCAAATATAATTTATTAAACTATACACAACACCGTACTATAAGGTTTTGTGGATAATGATTTGATGATGTAAGTTTAACCAGTAAATAATGCAAGCTACTAATATGCTACAGCCATTATAATTATGTTGCATGGATACCACAGTAATTGATTTAGTTAAGAGATCATTAAATTATTCATTTTAAGAGTTACCTTCTTGTTGTATTTCATAGCATGCTCTTATTGTATTGGAATATTCAACTTTAACGGAAGTCTCCGATCAACTATGTGGGTTTTGTGATTAATACGATTTATTACTATACATTGCTTAGTATAATAATTTTCCATTAAGAAAGAGTCAATTGAGAAGTAAATATTATAACAAGGGAAAATCAAACAGTATGAAATATATCTTGTTGAGGCTGCATGGTGGTCTTATAATGTATGGGCGTATTTTTTTGTTGTATTTAAGCGATGTTTGATATGAACCTGTTTTTCAGGGATGGGGACGGTCCCTTGTGGCCCAGCTCTCACAAAACTTCAACCGAGAATTGCAGGAAATTCATCTTTGAAGAGAAATCATTAGGTAGTGAGAAGAGCTGTTTTACGAGGTATACCGTAATTATAACTTTCTTTTACTTTTATTATCTTTAATTTTTGTTTCGTTTTGTACAAAAATAAGAACGCGATTTGTTAGAAAAAAATAATTCTGCTTTGTTGGCTTTTGGTCACTTTCTACAAAAACCGCCGGTAAGCTCCTTTGAGACATAGTTTGGTTTTCTTTTCCTTAAAGTTTGCTTCTTTATAAAATAGTCAAAATGATGTCTTCATTGAAATCGTTTTATCTCAAACGTATGTGCTGCATAATATTTAAGAAAATTAAAAAAAATGAGAAGAAATTGTTTTATGACGAAATGCTGTCTTCAACAAAACTACTAAAAGTATTCGAAATGCAAAGAAGAAAAAAATTTTCCAGAAAAAAAATAAGATGCGGTCTTTGTTAAAACTTAAAAATAAATTTTTTAAATACAATTATTACAAAATAAATGCAATAAAAGAACCCCCTCCCCTTCCCCGAAAAAATTATGTTTTGAGTTTTCCCAGAAAAATACACATGAGATACTGTATTCCTTGAAGCCGTGTTATCTTGAAATATATGTACCGCCTAATAATTATGTTAATTGTAATGAGTCAAGTCAGATAAACTCTATAAGCGAACCATTTTACTCTATCCTACTACGAGAGGAAAATTATGATAAGTATTTTTCGGATTAAATCATGGATGGGAAAGCTTTTTAACTACTATTTTACAAGCATTTCTCCTGTGAAAATCACATTCATTCAAAAGAAAAAAAATATCCTTTTGCTGAAGCACTTTGAAAAATGCCAAGTTGTCTCCTTCCTCGTGCTCAAAAAGGTATTTGGTTTAACACTTATGTTTTCTAAAAGAATCATTGGAAAATCTACTACCTCCTATACAAGTTTCAATAACTTAACAATTATTTCGCCAGCTGTCACGAAACTACAAGAGAAAGCCCTCATTATAAACTGCTCAGTAACAGTGCTTATTTTCTGCGCAACGTATAAAGCATTTCCTCCCTACAATCGATATAATTCCACCAGCTATGAAGTCTTAAGTTACCCCTAAATTCGTTAACTCATTACAGCATTGTAATAAATTAGAACACCGCTGTTCTAATTTAGGATTTCATACATTGTCACAAGGAACTACCACCCCCTATTCTCAAGAAGCACGGTTTTCTCGATAAATACGTCGTCGCCCCAATTGTAATTCTCCACAAGCAAGAGTTTATTAAGAAACCTGTTGAATTGTAGGTTTCGATTTTCTTTGGCGAGGGGCTATCATTTTATTAACAAACAAGACTGTACTGCATGGTCATAGAATTTCTAGTTAGTCGGAACCACGCCTTTCTTGGGCTCAGAGCAATTAAATTCCGATCCATGTAAAAGCTCTAATTTTTATAGTTTTATATTTTTTGCACTTATTCTGCATTACGCTAATATTTTTAGTGACTGTTTTTATTTAAGATGCAAAGACTTTACAAATTAGAGTTTTAAATTATTAAAAAATAAAATAGTTTCCTGTTTTTATAAACACTTTTTGCCATTGTTTTCATAATCGATTGGAAATATTCTAAATGTTTCATATAGTCGTACTAAATACAAAAGGTAGTAGGGAACGACAATGTTGGATTCCCATACGACTCCTTGTATTGAGAGCAACAATAGATATCGTGGTACAATATTGTAGACATATTTAGGTTTACAATAAAGTTTCCTTCAAGTAGAAATCCTCCTTAGCACATCCAAAAAGTATTTATTCATAAGTAAAAAAATATTTGCCTACTAGTTTTAACTGGAGTACAAAAACATTCAAATACTAACTAATAAGTAATAATAAAAATGCTAGTACTAAAAAAAAGTACTAGCATTATATATTAAATAATTGAGGATTGCCAGCTTTACATACGAACAGATATAAAAATGTGCTTCAAAACAACTTTCGCTTTAAGTTTGAAATATAACATTTGTCATTTTGAGAGAAATTTAAGCAATGTTCGGTGGTGCAGTCATTAAGGTAGTTGGCTAATAATCAGAAGGAACGTTGTTCAAAACAGTTATGCACGTTGATGTGCCAAAACTTTATTTTAAAAAATAAAGGGTTTTCTAACTCAAAGTGGAAAATATATTTTCAGATCTTTGATAAGCATGAAATGTGACGACATTAAATCTCAAATTATGATGATTTAAATAGTTAAAAATTTGAACACTTAATCAACTAATTTATGGGATAATTACTATACAGGATTCCTTGGTTTAAATAATTCTTGCGACATGCATTTTTTTATTCATACTGGCCATTGAATCAACTCAAATTATTCAGTAAAATATACCCTACATTTAAAATATTTTAGATAACTAATCGTTGAATTAAATCAGATAGCATTTAAAAAATTTATACCTTTGGGTTTCCCTCTTGTGTCACTCCCTTCTTGGGATTACATCGCGCTCATTCAATAAGTGTCGCTTGGACGACGTAAACATATATTTTATGACGTTTCCGATACGCCAATCACCACTCACAACCTAGATTTTGACCAATCTCAGATCAGTGTTCAAACTAAAACAAAAATGGGAGGCTCATATTTAGCTTGTTTCGAATGAGACGATAGAGCGTAGGTGTGGAGACGCTCCCTTGCGGCCTGACTCCTGCAAAACTTCAGTCACTTTATCACTTTAACTTTTACTAGACTAGAGGGGAACTAACATTCCCTTTATTACCTTAGTAAAAATCCCTTGATCTTTAGGGGATTAACTGTAATTGTGATTGCGTTTCTCTTTAATACTTTACAAATGATTTTTTTTTTTTTTTTAATTTTTTTTTTTTTTAATTTTTTTTTTTAGTATTTGTGTGTATTTATACAGAAGTAATTTTGTGTCTACTTTAAAAGTGGTTTTTTGAATTACAAAAATTCTAAATTTCTAGTTTGATTTCTAACTATGTCAATCAAATTTTATTTTTTAAAAAAAAATTAAATTCTTTTCTATTTATAAATATTTAAATTTCATTCTATTTATAAATACGTTTTAAAGATATTTAAATTTCATTCTATTTATAAATACGTTTTAAAGATATTTAAATTTCATTCTATTTATAAATATGTTTTAAAAATATTTAAATTTCATTCTATTTATAAATACGTTTTAAAGATATTTAAATTTCATTCTATTTATAAATATGTTTTAAAAATATTTAAATTTCATTCTATTTATAAATACATTTTAAAGATATTTAAATTTCATTTTATTTATAAATACGTTTTAAAGATAGTTAAATTTCATTTTATTTATAAATACGTTTTAAAGATATTTAAATTTCATTCTATTTATAAATACGTTTTAAAGATATTTAAATTTCATTCTATTTATAAATACGTTTAAAAGATATTTAAATTTCTTTACGTATTATTGATTTATTTATATTATAAGGTAATCATTGGTGACGTTAATTGAATAATGGTAGAAATTCAAAATTAAGGAATGTCTTTTGTTAAATATATGCCTCTAAACATTGACTGAGTATGCAATAGATTTTCTTTAGGCATTAAAAAAACTAATTTTTATTCATGTTTTCTTTTACGGCCAATGTGTTAATTTTAGAAACAACTTGAACTGACCGACCTTTTGAGTTAAACTAAACGTATTCAACTTGCGATTTAACATTATTCAAAGCCAACGTAAACCTACACCATTGACTCACATTTCAAATCTGGAAGGGAATGTTAAGGCAAAAGCCCATTTACTTTCTGTACGCGTCTATGCAAACGGGTTATCGGGTTAAGTTAAATTGCCAAACACGATGTAAAGAGCAAACAATAAAAATATTCTTTTTTAATTAGCATTTTGAGAAGGGGTTTTGTGTGTTTGTAATGATAATAAAATTTTCACAAAAACTTCGACTAAAAAGATGTACTCTTCAAGATACGGAGATAACTTACTGTTGAAACACATTAAGCTGTCTTGGGACTTGATGAAAATTTCGAGATAAACGAATATTCGACTTATGAGACTTCGAGTTATCACGAGTTGACTGTATTAAGTACTTCCACTTACTGTTGGACTGATTACTAATCCAATGTGTGTGTAGCGTACAGTTGAGTAACGCAAATAATCGTACAATTGGGTGAAATCCAATAACCTAGAGTTTATTTTCCAGGCTCTGCTTTCGTCAGTGGTTTGTTTAATTGTCATTAAATAATAAATATTTTGCCTTTAAGTTTTTTCTAAAAGCCTTTCTTAGTGGATGTGTTTCTTTTCCAAAGAACCTTACATTTTCTTATAAGATTTTGCAAGCGAAAAGAAATTGTGGTTTGAAATCATAAGTGTGCATCGTATTCTAGACGTACATTCTATTTTTCTATGAGTAAAGCTTTTATATATTCGTTTTGCTTGATTTCTATAACTTTAAGGTTATTAATTACTTGCATATATAATTGAACATATGCTTTCGTATATATTGTTTTTCCAGTGGTCTTTGAGTAAACCTTTGTATAGATAATTTTTTTTGAGAATTGGTTAATAATATTTATCCTTAAGGCAGCTTAATTCAAGAACTTTTTCATTTGTATTCATGATTTAAATTTACTTTTTAACCTAACCAACGGTTGAATGTTATGGTTGCAAAAAGATATGCATTTATTTGGGGCACGTTTTACAGACTTTGCTTTCATCCTTTACAAACATCCTTTACTGGAGATTTTTGGGCTTGATGATAATTGAAAACAATTTTTACTGCTCGCTTTCCAGATGTTTCTGCTAGATGAGGTCTAATTTAGAGGAAGCTGCCTATATATGTGCGTTTTTATTTTTCGAATTTTGCATATGATATTCTTATGGTTTGGAACACAGAAGGGTTATTGGAATGCTCTTGCGTACTTAAAATAGAACATATTAACCATTAAACTAAATGATTTATTGAGAATTGTTAACGTTTAAGAAGTACCTACATATTCTTGAGTTATAGCGTGCATATTAAATATTTTTTTTTCTGCTTTCATGGTTCTACATTACTTTCTACAATAACACTTGTTAAGCCCATTAAGGCTAACGTTAAAAGGTTTTGCTTCGCAAAGGAATGATTTTTAATTACACCGTGCAGTCAGGAGTTTATCACAATGACACGTCAAATAACTTACTTTGCATAAAACAACCTTTTTAGCCAATATGCGCTAAAAAAAAAACCCAGGGGTATAAAATATTTATAAGCTATATGCACACGGAAAATTAGCAAGTACATTAGAAATATAAATTAATTTGCACTTTAAGATATTGCTTTGGAAAAATTAATTTTATTCTTAAAAGAATAAGAAAAATTAAGGAGTTTAAAAGAGATAATTAAATAAGAGAATTATATAATAAAATATATTATTTAATTTTGTCGAATTATTTCCTTTCAATTATTTACCGTTTATTTCAAAATTTTAATATTAAATATTTTTTTTTAATCTATAAGAACAAATATAATTTTTTAAAAATATTTTTTAATAATGTCAGTTGACTTACAAGTTATGCAGCAGATATTATAATAATTATGTTACCTGATGCTTCGCTGATTGCTTTATCAAGAGATCATTTAAAGTGTAATTATGAGAGTCACTTTTGTTATATAATCCTTATTAATTGAAATATATTAGGTTTCAAAATATGTCTCAGATTAGCAGTGCGGTTTTTATTTTAAGGGTGATTCCTTAAGTTGTACACTTCATAGTATTAGGTTTTGTCTGTAATAACCTGATGTAGTAAATTTACCCGCTAATTAATGTGAAATACTATTCTACATCCTTTATAACTTTGTGACATGATACCCGATTGATTTTTTTATATGAGATAATTTAAAACTTAACTATGCGAGTAACTCCTATTTACATAATCTATTTTATTTAGAATATTACGTTTCAAAGTATGTCTTAAATGTACTGTGGATTTTATATTGAATATGATGTCTGAAACTGTACAAACCTCATTACTTAATTTTGTAGGTAATGATTTGAGGATGTAAGTTTAACTACCAATTAAAGTGAGTTAGTATTAGACTACAGATCTTATAATTATGTTGCATGTGCAATACGAACCCATTTGTAGCTGTAATTAAACAGTGTTCTATATGAACAAATTTTTCAGTTACAGTCAAATGAAGTAACATTATTCAAAATATATTTAAATTAAACAGCATAAAGGAAAATAATTACCTGTAGAACAATATGTGATGGGGTAGTCAAAATTTCTCATGATTTTAATGAGATGTGGATGTAGAGAGTGAGGTACTAACTAAGGTACTAACCTTGTCCTTTGATCATGTTACAAATTAAGACACGCCACTGGAAATGCATTACGGTGTTTCTAATCTAACATACCTATTGTAATTCTTGGACAATGGAAAATGTGCTTCAATCAACTTAAATTTTTCTTTAGAAAATCTTTTTTTGTAAAACACTCTTTTTTGTAAATGTGTATGCAGAATACAAAATTAGGATACGCCTCTGAAATAATTGAGATTTTACCTGTGGAAGAAAGTAAATTGATAAACAATAAAGCTAATAATTAAGCAAATCAAGATTTTATTAAGATAAATTGGAATTTTTTTTTTTAAATTTCTGAAATTGTCGTAAATTAAAAATTAGACATTCTGTGTTATTTAACCTTTAACACTGCTAAAACACAGTTTTTTTAATTTTATTTTAAAGTTTTTTTAAATAATTTTAATCGTTTATTTATATGAACTTAGATTTTGTGTGCTTGTGATGAGAAAGTCTACGTATGGCTTTTTATATTTGTAGATAGATTCGTTGTCGATGAAATGCATTTTACCAATTTTTAGCCGACCATAAGAGTTAGTCAATGGCACAGAATCAATGGTTTTCTTTGTAGTGTCAAGCA
Source organism: Linyphia triangularis (assembly GCA_963978545.1). Lineage (NCBI taxonomy): Eukaryota > Metazoa > Arthropoda > Arachnida > Araneae > Linyphiidae > Linyphia > Linyphia triangularis. The sequence continues at coordinate 59,677,020 of OZ021721.1, forward strand.
CTATGAAAACTTGATCTTAGCTCAAAACCGTTTATAAAAGTAACAATTTCACATAAAAGTCGTTAATACATGTAAAGGATTTACAGTAGTAAAAACTGTGTTTTTATGGGTTACATTTTTTTAACTTTATAATAAAAGGAGATACAATTCAAAAGTTTATTATTATTTTTTAATTAAATTGCGAATAATTCAATTTTGGTGCTAAAATATTCATGGTAATGAGCTTAGTTAAAGTGTTATGAACGGTATTCTTTTCCAAATTATAGTTTTATTAGGTTTATAAATATTTACGGCCATAGAATAATTTGAGAATTATAATATAGGCCGTGTGATTCACACAATCAATTAGTCTACTGCAAACGAGCACTTATATGCATTGCAAATTGCTGAGTTCCTATTTCCTATTCTGATTTCAAATTCTCATACGAAAACAATCCTGTTCCTTAATACTAAGTATCCTCCATCAAAATCATTCACAAGTTTAGTTTAGATGTCAAAGTTTACAAATGTATTTCCAAACTCTTTTTTTCACACCCAAATAATGTAATGGACTGTTTATTCGTAAACTAAGAAGAATATATAGAAATGTGTATTTTAAGATCACATTTAGTAAATATTATTGGTTTATATAAACAGAGTATTCTCGTAAAGACCGAATAACAATCTGTTCCTATTTTAAAACTGATTTTACAAAGGCATTTCTTTTTGAGCTTCCGAGGGGCTCAAGTTTCTTCTGTTGATCGAAATATAATAAATTTTCAAATGCTATAAATAAAAGACTGAATGTGACATTGCCATTTTTAAAGGGAACTGAAGTACTGATTCAAACATAGTAAAAACAAGTACCGGAAATTTATTTGAAATCCTTTCAAAGAAACTCCTTGAATAGTATCAAATATCATAATTGGAATGAAGAATTTTATCCCTTTACGGTTTCTCGGAAGCTGTTTACGAAACAAATCATATAGAAAGTATAAAATATAATGTTTCTTTTCTTCTTTAATGAGTTCTGAGAAAGATATCAGCATAGAATTGTTTTTGTATTCTGTAGATGAGTATAAATGTTTGCCACACTATATTTTCCCTTAAGTTAGTGTATTATGCTTTTTCACTGTTAAAAGCAGAAGTGTTTGTCAATAATACATTTTTCAAGCAAAAAATATTTTATTTGAGGGAAGTTGGTATTTTTAATAGAGAAATGATACCCAGAAAAGATATTATTCGAGACTTGTGTTATCTTAAAAAAAAGAATAGTATATCTTTGAAAGAGATAATGGCATTTTTAATATGTAATAATATCTTCAGTGGAATGGTAATGATATCTTCAAGAGTTAGATAGCTTGATATGTTTAAGAGAGAGATAATAATATATTCAAAAGTGATAATGATATCTTAAAATGAAGCTGATATATTATATCACCATGAGTGATAATTGTATTACAGAAAGAGATAGTGATAACTGCAAGAGAGAGATAATGATGTGATTAAAAGAGGCAATTACATCTTTAAAAGAGATAACGATCTATAACAAATTTTAATAAATAATCAAAGTTAGTTTTATTTTTGTAAAATCAAACGAAGATAAATGCTAAATAACGCAAAACCCGTAAGTAATTTCTTAAAAAACAAACAAAAATGTCATTATTTCTCATTCATTAGTCTATTAATTTTGATTCAATAGCAGTTTGAATTTGAAAATTTATCGGCTTCAGAAGCCTACATACTTTGCACTTGGCGACTTCAACGAAGATAAAAGTATAATCTATACTTCATAATGTTATGAATCTTGTAACTAAATCCAACATCACTCAAATACATAAACATATATTATTCAGATTAATAGTAGAGTTTACCATAGTAGTAATTACACATGAAAAAAGGGTTATGTTATAATGAAAAGGATAATAAAATATAAAATGTTATGGATTTTTGGCATTGACTCAAATTGTATTTGATTAAGTTTCCATTCAATCGCTTATGTATTAAAAAGTTGAGAAAAATTGGTGTGAGGGAGAAATAAAGTCATAGGTATCTGAAAATGAGAAATAATGAAAATTGCTCTTATTTATTGCCAGTGAGATTTAATGCAGTGTTTGGATACATAACTGATTAGCTAGGTAAGATTTAAGTTTCGGATATTCAATTAATCATTCCCTGGTTCCATATAATTAAACTGCAACACATACCATGAATACGAATATTTTACATTACAGTTAGCAATGTGATAGTCATAGTGTTTATTTAAAATTTTTTATCAATCTGAATAGCAACTTAAAAAAGGTATATTTTTTAAACATTGAGTGAGAAAGCTCAGTTTTGAAGATACTGGGTTTTAATTCCTTGTATCTGGATGTTTTACTACAAAATATAATATTAAAGCATTGTTTTTTTTTGTTTCGTACATGAAGAAGATTACGATTGTCAAAATTTCAGGATGCACACAAAACTTTGCTTCCAATTAAAAGAGGAAGCTGATGCAGAAACTTATTATAAACCACGATGATCAGAGCATAAATGTAGATAAGAAGTTAAAAGCTGAAGGAAAAGAAAATATTAAAAGTCTTTATTCTTAATCTTGCTTCGCCTGCACATCAGGATCAAGCAACACCATTGCACTAGAGAAAATGTTTGATAGCTGAACCTTCGAATGTTTTTCCATTACTATGCCTTAATCCCTTTTAATACTTGCGGATCAGTTTAATAGAAAAGACAATTTCATATTAAAAATAATAAATACCAATTTCTCGAGCTAAATATGAATATTCCGAGTAGGTATTATCAGAAAACAGCTACGTTTTTATTGCATTTTAAGTTCTGAAATCGAATAATGTCAGAGTGAATTTTTCGACCTGCATATTTCATCCATAAACCTCTTACTTATATTTTCGTTGAGACTATAAAGGGTTTTTCGATTATTCCTTGGATGCTATGTAATTACGTTTATTCTCAACTTATAAAGTATTTTTAAAAGGACTTTCTTAAAACTTCGTTGTTTTTATGGCGGCTTCACTTTAACTCTTACATTTTCAATGGTTTGTAGACGTATTTTCAATTTAGAACATATTTTCACGAAATATGTTCTGACAAAGGGATTATAAATTTAATTCAAGGAAAATAAATTGACTGTCCATGATCAGGAGCAAAGCCATAACCAAATTAATACAATGCCGTCTATATATACTATCAATTTATCTTTAGATATCATATTAGGCTTTAATACACAATAAATTGAAGATTGATTGTTTGGACGATTATTTGAAATAATATCGAGTCAGGCAGAATTATTTATATCGATATTCCAATTTAATCTCGTAGATTTACTCAGAATTTAGCCATATTCTATTAAATAGAAATATTTAGGGCTTGCTTATCTTCTTCGCCATCCTTAAAAGAAAAGAAAAACGCTTATCCCAAATTAAATAGCATTTAAAAATAAATAGCTCATATTTATTTTTAAGATATTATTAGCATTTAAAGCCCTTTTATTTTGAAAGACTTGCATATAATGTTTTTTAATCCTAGCTTATTGCCAAATTAGTTTATTTATCGAGAGGATTTTATTGAGATAATTGTTTTAATACACAGAGAAGTAATACTATATGGATTATCATAGTAGTATAAAGTTAATAATTAAATATATCAGTTCCTTGGGTATATACACTAGTAACGTGGAATTGAGAGTTACAACATAAAAATCACCTCAATTAAATACTTTCGAAATCTTTATAACTGAAGTACTTTAATATTTTTTTTGTCAAAACTATCATCATTTTGAATTAATAGGTGGATATAACTAAAAAACATCATTTTGGACATTTACTATCTTTATAATAATATATTTGAAAGATGTGGATCAATTTAATTGTGTATAGAATCATCAGATCGTTACTATTGCAGTCGAAGCTTATTAACAAAACTAATGAAAAGTTATCAAGAGTGAAAACATGCTTTGATTAATCAAGAAGTATAAGCTAACTAGAGGGCCAGTGCACGGAGATATATATTATTCCTTAGGTTTCTACAACATAATTAAATTGCAATTTTCTCTATTATATAGTATTACTATACGCTGTAAACTATAACAACTTATCACAATTTTTGGATAATTTCTGATAATTTGTCATTTTGATTTTCAAACGAATAACAAAATTGTCAATTATAAATAGACTATTTGTCAGAAGCGGAGGTCTTAGACTTTTAATTAGTATATTATTTATCAATTTTGATTTTTTAAAAGAAGACAAAAAGGAATTCTCACAAATAAACACTGTCCAGAAATAATATTTAAGATCAACTTATCTAATCAACAGTCGTCTAACCAGTCAGAAGAAATACTTAGATAGTGAAAATGTTAAAACTTAATGATTTCTGGAGTGCAAGATCCATTAATATTGAATATTAAGTGGTTTGCAACTATGGAAAGGATTTTAAAAGCAATTATCTAAAGAAAATAAGAATAACTGACGGGATGAAAATTGCGAGAATGTAATTGTAGGAAAAAGATTGGATGAGATTTTAATTGATGCGTTTAAAGGATATATATTTTGTGTTAACAATACAATATATAACAATCTTAGTAAATAATTTTAATAAATCATGACATATATTTTAAATATTTGATTTATATATGATTTTTTAAGTTGAAACATCTTATTCAATGACATTTTTAATGAGATTATATGCTGACAGTATTCCATTAATTTAGGTTTCTATTTGAGAGAACAGCACCGTGTCGGGTTTCTCGAAAATATGGTGCTGTTCAAGAAATTTTTCTGCTGTAAAGTAGTCAAGACGGGGTGTTATGTCGTTGGAATTTTCCAAATGGTAAGATTTTATTCAATCTGCTACACTATATAGAGTTAAATTGCATATTTTGTTTGAAATTAAGAATGTATATAATTTTCTGAAAATGTTCACCTTGCCATGAAAATTTGTTTGTTTGTCTCAAAATAATATAATTGTATAGACGTATAGAGTCTTTTCGCACATCACCAGTCGAAAAATAGCTTCGAAATATATAATTTTTTTACCCGACACAACGACGATTAGAGCTCGTTAAAATGATTCGAAAGAAAAGTAAAGCGTGATTATTTTACTTTAAAATTAAGGAAATTATTTCTTTTTATTTAAAAGCGTAACATATCCAATTGGGAAAAACAGCCAAGTTTTCAGTTTTTAATTTCTTTTCGAAAACTTGTCTTTGAATGACTTTTTGTCATTTGAATGACATCTAATAATTTAATAACCTCTAATCATTGAAATTGTACCTAGAAAAAACACTTCAAATGCTTTAAAGAAATATTACGGAAAGAAATGCATGAAATGCTTTTTGATTAGAGACAGTACTTTTTGTTGCCTCGGGTACTTGCCCATTCATCAATAAATTGAAATGGGTATGGGACTCGATATTCTAAAATATTTATTTTTTAGAATATTTTTCTGAAATTTTTTAAGCAGTACTTTATTATGCTTTGAAACTGAAATGACTATTTTAAATTTTCAAATTTTAAAAATATATTTTTAAAAAATTAAAAAACTTTAAAATTTTGACATTTTTCAAATTTGATATATAAAACTTAAAAAAAAAAAAAAAAAAAAAAAAATATATATATATATATATATATATATATATATATATATATATATATATATATATATATATATATATATATATATATATATATATATATATATATATATATATATATATATATATATATATATATATATATATATATATATATATATATATATATATATATATATATATATATATATATATATATATATATATATATATATATATATATATATATATATATAAAATATAAGCTATCTTTGTCTGAAATGAAATCGCTCATATAATCTACTAATTGACAATATCTACGCATTTGAAAGCATAAAATAAAAATAATAAAAATAAAAATGCAATAAAATATAAAAAGAATAAATCTATTATCAGCGAAGAAAAATCTAGAATACGAAAAACGTGGTATTTTTTAAGTTTCAGATTTCTGTTTGGGAAGTTTCCCGGGTAAGTTTTTTTGTGGTACAATCTCAAACGAATGGAAGCTGTATTGAGTTTAGCTTAGGGGAGAGTGAGGCACCTTCAACATAGGGGTATTACCATTGGTATTTATTCTTTTAGTTTTACTTTCTCACATTGGATCTCACCACAGCACTATAAACTTGAACTAATCATATGATTCCTGTAAAGCATTGTTTGTTTCTCTCACCTGCTTTTATTTTTAAAGGTTCTGTTTAAAATATACATATGAAAGTAAAATTTCACAAATATGTGAACAGTTTATATTCACTTTGATTCTTTTAAATGCTTTCTTTTACTTAACAGATTGTAATATTCTAGATAATGATTTTTGTCATAGTTTTAAATATAAATGTTACAACATAAATGAGTCAAAGTAAATACTTTGAAATGGCTGCCACAGGAAACGGAGTAATATGCCCCATCATTAAAGTTATGTTTATTTAATGTATAGTAGAGCATAGTAGTGATTTATTTGATTTATAAACTTAAAATTTTAAGACATGCATATATATAGACTATTTGATTTAAATATGAAATAAAAAATAATAATGAATTAAAATATAAGAACCTCAGATTTATTTAGATAATTTAAATTGTTAAGTTAAATATCAAACCTGAAACCAAAGCATTTTAATGACAATAAAATTGATGTTTTCATAAAGTTCAAAATTTTTATTAATTTTTAATTATTATATGAGTAAGAGTAGGCTAGTGTTTCAGTTACAATACAAATTAATAAACCATTTTTTTGCACTTCTTTCGCTTGTTTTGATACAAGGAACTTTTTAATTAATTAATCCAGAATAAATAAACTTTGGATCGCAAAAGAACTTTGATATGCAAATCAGACAAAATAGTTCTGATGATGAGGCTGGAAACACTTTTGTTTTGTTTGACGATTCAAATGATGAATATGTCAAATTTGAAGATGATACAACAGACTTTGTCAACTTGAATTCTAAAGAGACAGAAAATGGAGATTTTACTTTAATTATTTTAATCCAACTAAATTATAAATAGAAAACCCTTTATTATGTTGGAAAAATTATTAATCTAACAAGAGCAGATGACGAACATCTATATGAAGTTGATTTTTATAAAAATCTAAACTGATTGGAAGATTTTTTTATAACCAGACGTAGAAGATAAAAGTTAAATAAACAGAAATAACAGTGATGTGTCTTTCAAAACCAACAACAACAACAAACCAACAACAACAACTTCCCCTAAGAGGGTTCGATCGAGGTTACATTTCAATGTTGACATTAATCTTTATAATTGTTAGTAGATGTGTTTCTAAGTATCCAGTGAAACTAAGTATCCAGTGTTCAGAGAAAGGACATTAATCATTTATGTTAGTTTGTAGAAGAATTTTGCATTGTTTCAACCTGCCTTTTTTGGAGGTTTAAACTACCTTACCCAATGGGGTACCTAGATTTACTTCACATAATGTTTTAAAAATTAGTTTTCTCTGTATTCTTGTTGCAGTAATTAATTGTATTTCTAGTTTTCATTTACTGATACAAAAAAAAAAAAAAAAATTCTTTTAAAACATAAAATTTTTCATATTTTATATCAGCTTTGAATGCACTTGCTCTAATGTCTGATCTTGAAACAAACTTCAAAATTTATAATTTTTTTGCATATTTTCATCAATAATGTTGGCCACATGTCAGTTATAGATACAATTTTTGTAGCTCAATAAGGCCATGGATGAATGTTTTAGGAATTCTAAACTACTATCTATATATAGCTATTGTCTCTTTTCAGTTTTATCCATATCATACATAACTTATTTTTCAGCCCATTGCATTCCTGAATAAACTAAAAATATTTTAATGCTATCATGATGATTGATAGAAGACTCAATTTATATTTAGTACAGAATATAAAACAGAGCATTTAATTTATAATAACAAATAGCGCAGTATGGCCCAGGTGTGGCCATTTTTTCAATAAAATCCAGTCAACCAAACAATTATAATAACAAATAAAACATTCAATATATAAAACAAAAAATATAAAATAGTACATTAATTTTAATACATACATTACAAAGTAAATACTACACTAAAAATAATACCATGAACTACGATTTTCTTATTAAAAATCTCAAAATATGTTCCTCAAACTTTTATTTATTAGTAATATTTAGCAATATCAACACCTGGAAATAATTCCTATACAATAACCTTTAGCTGAAGGATCAATCTCCAAAATTCTCTCTAACGCATATTTGAATTTAATGAAAATATTGAAAAAGAAAGTACGGTAAGATATTTTATATTTCAGCATAAAGAAACAAGTGGCATACCAAATTTCTTATGCAAATAAGTGTTTGATACACTAATGTGCAGAAGTATTTTATTCATTTCTTTGTATTGATTGAAAAGCTATGAGATGTATAGATAATTAATCATTGTATTATAGTTCCTTATATTGATTGACTGACGTTTAGGATTGCATTCAAAAGTGCTAAATACCTACCTCTAATCAATTAAAAGATAACAGCGTTTTTTTGTAATAAAAGTACAACAACAAATGAAATTATCTAACCTGAGATTCTTTTCTCTTCAAATAATGACCTACCTTTAAAATTCTCCCCTTTCTTACTTGTTTGAAAGCTAAAACGGTAGACATTTTTTTTTAACCCTCTGATCAACTGAAAAGTGGAAAAGTGGAGTCTCTGTGAAATGGTATACCTTTTTGGCCAACTATTGATGTTTGATTTAAGAGGTAGCTGTTTTAAAAAGAAAAGCTACGTCCTTTTTGGTACACTTGCGTTAGGTTTCTTAACCTTCAAAGAATATAAGATCACTTACATATATAATGATTTAAAATATAATTTGATACTAAATAGAAAATTTCTGACAATTTTGTGAGGATATGATTATTTTGATCAGAATTTTTACTTTTGAAAAGTTTAAATAATGTGTGCGGGATCAATTAAAGGGATTAAGAAAATTGAAATGATATTTAACACTGAGTGTTTGTTTTGAAATTTTACCAAAAATTATAAGAATAGCACAAAATTTTCTACTTCTTTATATAAGTAACTAACTGAATACCCGTGCTTCGATACGAAATTTTAACAAGTGCAATATTTTAGCTAGTTGTGAGGACTCGCATTGCGGAAATCTGTCATTCGTGTATAGGTCCCAGGTTTTGGCTCTTCGTTCGCTGAAAAGTTCATTGACACATAAACACAGGCTTACTTCACTCATTGAAAGGTTCATTGCTATGCAAGCATAGGCTCGCTTCATTCACTAAAATCTAATTACTACGTAAAGCCTTAATATTGGAAGCCTCTCCCTTGACGAGAAAAAAAAAATCCCGTTAATACAATAATACAACACCCTTTTAAGATTATTTTAACACGTGTTTGTGGAAGGAAAAATTAGAGGCCAAAACTACTTATATTGCAACTTTCAGAGCTCTAGGCCTACTAGAAGTCGTTTTTTTGTGAAAAAATTAATTAAAAAAATTAATTAAAAACAAATTAAAATTTCAGCATTCTTTTTGCCAGTCCAATTAGAAGGCCATAACAACTTGTGTTGAAAATTTCAGAACTGTAGCCCAATTACAAATCGTTTTGTAAAATATTTGTTGATTAATTAAAAAATAAAAAATTAAAAGCAAATAAATTTTAAAATTCTGCTTTTCAAAAATCCAATTGGAAGACCATAACTACTTATGTTGAAAATTTCAGAGTTGTAGCCCGTTTGAAGTTGGTTTGTAAAATATATATTAATTAATTAATGAACTAATTAATAACGAACAACATAAAAATTCAAAATTCTGTTTTTCTAAAGTCCAACTAGAAGGCCGAAACTACTTATGTTGAAAATTTTACAGCTGTAGCCCTATTAGAAATAGTTTTGTAGAAAATTAATTAATTAATTAATTAATTAATTAAAATGAAACTAAATCAAAATTTAAATTCTGTTTTTTAAAAGTCCAATTCTGAAGACCAAAACTATTTATGTTGAAAATTTCAGAGCTGTAGCCCTATTAGCAGTCGTTTTGTAAAATGTTTATTAATTGATTAAAAAAATTAATTAAAAGAGAACAAAATGAAAATTTAAAATTCTGTTTTTCAAAAGTCCAATTAAAAGGCCAAAAACTACTTATGTTGAAAATTTCAGAGCTGTAGCCCTGTTAGAAATCGTTTTGTAAATTAATAAAAAAAAAACTAATAAAAATTTTAAAATTCTGTTTTTCAAAACTACAATTAGAAGGCAAAAACTACTTAAGAAGGACAATTTTGGAAATGTATCTCTGTTTGAAGTCGCTTTGTAAAAAAAAAAAAAAAAAAAAAAAAAATAATAATAATTAAAAATTTAAATAAAAAGAACTAATTAAAATTTTAACATTCTGTTTGACATGTATACAGTTAGAAGGCCAAAACTATTTATGCGAACATTTCAGAGCTCTACTCCAATTTTAAGTAGGTTTCTATAGTTCCACAGAGTCACAGACAGACACACAGCTTTTTTTTTTTTTTATTATTATAGATGGATAGGGTACTTGAATGTGATAGACTATTCCTTAAACAAAATGTATTCTTTTCAGATAATTTATCATTTAAAATTGAGCATGCCAAGAAATATGGGAACTTTTATGTAATATTGTATTTGCGTTTTAATTACGAATATTAAATATCAGTTGAAAAATAGTCAGTTAAATAAATAAATAAAAAAAAAAATGCTGAGCCAAATGACTCTAAAACTTCTTTGAATAATGCAGGGCAAAATATTAAAAATACAATTTGAATATGCCCCCTTTCTCCATTGGTTACAAACATTTAAAAAATATGATGAAAAGAGATTTTTTTTTGAGTTCGTATTTGATTTTTATCTTAAAAGAAAATTTGATAAAATATATGTATTCTTCTCAAATGGCATAAAAATACTTGAAGTTTGAGTATGTTACAAAAATCTTTTTGGGTGTGCTATTAGGAGTAGATAAATTTACTAATCATTTATTAAATTGTTTTCTAATTGTTCAAGGAACGTTAAATTTATTCATCTTTATGTTCGGATGCTTGCACATGCGTATTCTTTTATTTAGATGGGTATTTTCCCCTTGAAATATCTATTCTTTTGTTTTTTATTTTAAGGATACGAAATACAAATAGAATACCTCCACTTTCTTTCTCAGCCTTTATCAAAATTCTGGGATGGTTTGAGTGCCTTACAAGGAACAGTTTCTTTGAAAAAAAAATATATGAAATATATTTTAAATTCTTTCATGGGAAGTATCTTTTATATATATTAAAATATATTCTCTTATGCTAGTGGCATTTTCCGGCGAAAAGGATTTTACTTTTTTTTTTGAGAACTTTCAGCGAAATCTCTTGTTTCCCCTCATTTTATCTACAAATCATATTGTTCGTGATGTATTCTGGAAATTTGGGATATCGAATGTGTTTCGCTATTCTAGGAACAGAAACATTTCTAAACATTAGTTTCGCTTCATGTGTGTTATTAAGGGTAGTTCTAAATATATAGATTTGCTATTTATCAGAAAAAAAAAAAAGAAAAGAAAAAAAGATTTTCTCGGAAAAAGTACACATATTTTTTTTTCTGAACTATGGAGCTAGTCAAGCACTTTTACCCTTATAATTTCCTTGTAGTCTGATTTTCTTGGAACTTTTCAAAAATTAAAAGCCTAATCTTATATCTAACGCAGGATTGATCTAACTTAATGGAGGATTATGTATTTGTTCTATGAAGGTTTTAGAAGTATTTGTTTTTCCACTACTCATTGAAAATTAAACATTTGATAGCAGTAAGTGCTCTTCTGAAAAATATTACTATTTTTAAACAAATTCTATTCGTATTTGTTTTTATTTCTAACATCCTTAAGAAAAGGTGTCATTTTATAATCATAACTCTCAATGCTTTTGATTATATTCTTCATGGTTAAATAGCATTTATTCTGTAGTGCATACATTTTTGCTAGAATTGTTAACACTGGAGTCGTTTGCTTGATATTGAGGATAAAATTATCGGAGTTCTTGAAATCACTCAACTTTTAAATATAAAATTAACGGAATTGGCTGCTTATATAACTCTTCTTATGTATCTTCTTTTGTCCTTTATTATAAATCTTCTACCAATTATGTCATTAATTAGCTCTTAATTTGACTACAAATTTGATTTGTTTCACTTCACTGTTTGGAAATTTTATAATCTCTCAACTAAGTTTTTTACCTCTTCAATTATTTCTTGTATAGTTATCATGGCTTTGTTCTTATTGCTGTATTCGTATAGTCTTTATAATTGTGTAAGACTATGATATTTAAAGTTATATTTTACTTAAACAACAGCGAGTGCTATGTTTGAATACTCTATTGAAATTAAAAACTTTAAGTAACTTGGTATTTTACTAGATAGCTTTTCAATTACTATTTCTATAGTCTATATGACTGCATTCATGTATTCGTATAGTCCTTATGATTGTGTGAGGTTAGAATAAGGAATGTCATATTTTAATAAATCAACAAAGAATCCCCTTTTTGTATAATTAATTGAAAATTAAAACTTTAAGTTAATCTTTTACTAGTTAGGTTTTTTACTAGTTAGTTCCTTAGTTATTCATTATATAGTTCTTATGCCTGTGTTATTATGGTTTGTATTCGTGTAATCTTTACGTTGGTGTGAAGTTATGATAGTGAATACATATTTTAATATAACAACAAAGAATCTCCTGTTCAAATGTTCTATTAATTATAAAACTTTAAGTTAACCTAGTCTTTTACTAGTTAGCACTTAAATTATTATTTCTATAGTCTTCATTGTTGTATTCCTATATTCTTTACGATTCTGTGAGATTATGATCGTGAAATCCGCATTTTAATAAATCAATAAATTATTCGCTAAGTAAAAACTAAAACCTTAAGTTAACTTGTTAAAATTTTCATTCACAAAGAGTATTTTGCCTAGTTTAAAGTTGGGAGAAATAAATTATTATGGAAATATATGTCGTAAGGCGACGCCCGCTTCCTTTAGCCCAAAAATACATATAGATTAAATTAATTAACCAATTAATTGTTTCCTGACAGTTTGCGTTGTGTTTTAAGTTCAAAAGCGTCAAATCTTACGGACGTGTTAGGGCAAGGTTCGTTGAAAACAAGGATTATCAATAAGTTACACCACATTAAGTTAAATTCTCGACCTAAGTACAATAAACAAATTTACCTGAACCAACGACAGCATTGACAGCAACAGAACCCTACCTGTAAGGGAAATGAACATCCCGCACCCAAGAACGATTCTCTTACAAAGAAAGAGTCCAGTTTGAGGTTAAATTAAATAATTTATTTTGAATACCGTAAATTAATACGAAAGAGAACACAATAGTTTATACAATACATAGAGTCACAAATACGGTGCGGCGCCTGTGGTTGAGAGAGACTCGTGACATTGTCATATCACAATATTAAATCGGAACATACTACTACTTAAACTCTGTTTCCAAATACACATTAAGTCAACCTATTAAACTAGACAGTTATTTAATTAATTAAACACACTTATATTTAAATTACAATCGCACTAAACTTAATTTTACTGAGAAAGTAAACGTTGCCATTTCTCACTACGCGAACACAAATTCTTCTACTAAAAAAAGCTGTCCTCCAAACTTAAATTAACTTAACAATTAAATTAATTTTAAACTAATTAAACTTTTGCGGATTTACTGTGCAAGCGAGAACGAATGCCAGAAGGACTTACCCGTGCATGCAGGAATACATCATCACAGGGCTCTACCCTAGAGTTAGCCGGTCAGAGCGAGAGCGTTGCGTCCCCCACGCACCTGTTGGTAGACAAGGTAGGCAGAGCAGAGAGGGTCGTGAAATCTCCATTTTTCAGAGTTGTACCAGCTTTTAAAAACTTGGTCAGAATGCAATTGGTGCGCTACCAGCTTTGCTATAGATTCTGCGTCCTTCATTGGACCATAACCTACGCCTACAAGCAATCAGGGCTGAACCCTTTTTGCCCGGCCAGGCGATTATTGGTTTCGTTGCGAAATTCACCTCTCTGACCTCCGTCATATAAACACATCCCGCTTGACATTCAGCATCGAAATATATCCGACTTGCATCCGCTCTAAGCTAGCCCAGACCGACAAAAATCCCCTAACACAACTCTTTCCCCCAAAACATCTGGTTTTAACGAGACAGAGGACAGTAGGGTATACCAGACCCTTTACTTTTAAACTGATTCATCAACCACCATTGCAAACACAATTAAAACCACACAAAATTAAACCTCACAAATTAATTCAAAAACACTTAAAAGGGGTTGAAGTGTTTTGGGTGAGAACACTCATCCAAATGCCACTTCACCACATTACACCCCATCCAAATATTTAAAAAATTTTAACATAGTCATTTATGCATAAAATACTAATCTTGCAACATAGCATTCATTAATCAAACACAAGAAACAGAATAACTGCCTCTTACAATGCATATTACCAGATCCAATAACACAAAATTGTCATTACTAAAATATTACTCGACAGTTACAATTTGTCCACCTAAATTGATATGCAATATGAAGTAATTATCAAGTTTTCAATATATCACTCCAACTTTCTATAATTCAATTTAAGAAATCAGTCATATGGAATATTTGGCATTCCGCAAAATGAAGTTTAAAATACCTAATCAACTACAAATCAATGTCCAATTATGTATCATATCATGCATGTGAAATATTTGGCCTTCCATAAATTAAAATTTAAAACACTTAATTAACCACACATCAATGTCCAATTATATATCATATCATGAATGTGAAATATTTGGCATTCCATCATCTAAAATTTAAAACACTTCATTAACAAAAATCAATGTCTAATTATATATCATATCATGAAATGCACTCCCATCTTTCAGTGTTATAGTTTCATGTATTGTGCAGCATACACTTTCGGATACCAAATGCTAACTGTGTAACCTAACCTTTACTCCACATGTACGATCACTTGTTCATCAATGTTTAAAACAGGTTTGCTCATCTCCAGTGTGTTCTGTTCATATAGGTGCCAGCAGTTTTATCATATAGCAACCAGTTTAGAGTTGAAAGGCTTTCAATGTTTTTGAAAAAAATAGGGATTTTAAATGTTCCCGGATTTGAATATCTGGCTCCTAATTGTCAGTAAGCAACACTGCACTACATGTCTTAATTTAATAGCATTTTGGTATGTGATGTTCACATAAATTAATGTTCATTTACGTTTTTTTGTGATCCTTCAGGAGTTATTCAACTGTTAATACAGTCTTGTGTGATATAACATGTTTCATATCACTGCGGTCGCAGTGAGCCATCATTTCCACTTCACTGAATAATATTTTGTTGAAGCGCACCTAAGTTCATAGTAGTTCACTGTTGTTTGAGTTTAATTGCACTGCAAATCGCTAAGAAGTCTTTATTTCACTTGTTGACATGTCTCTTTTAGAGTTCGTTTGCAGTCTATCTTTTGGCGATAACCGTTAGTCAAAGACATACCTGAATGTGTCTCTGATTGCATTCCATTGGAATACCTTCCATCCGGTCCTTGGGCGTATGGATAAAGTGGGCTCCTGCCTTCATTCATCATCCGTTTATAGTCCATCGGTTTGCCTGTAGTTGGAAAATAAGCGATCCACGCTTGGATGGCCAACCCATCTGGTCTTGTGGATGTTGTTGTGACTTCCAGTTCACGGCCTCATCTGGTTAAATACACTTATTGGGCCAAACGAGTCCCGTCTAACACTCATATCACTCGCACAGCAATCCTTTTAGTAACCAAAAATATATATATAAGAAAACAATATTTAATCTACCATTAGTCCCATTTTTGCTTTTACCGCAAAGATATATTCGAAAATCCCGGAATGGTAGTTCCCCCTTTTTTTTACTTCTTTTCTTAAACACTCCTTTCGATAGCCTTCTCTCCACAACACACGCCGAACGTCATTCTTTTTGGAGTTCACTTCTCCATAAATCACCCAACGTCGTTTCTCCTCCCCTAAATGACAGCTTAGTTTCGGAATCCACGCTCGACCCCTGTGTCTGTAACAGCGACAGGCGACGGCCAACCCCTCACTCTTGAGTGGGTCCTATTGTTCAAATTCCCCCTTTTTCTTGACCAATCATCGCTCTCTGACGGACTTATTGTCAGCATTCTCCCCAATTGTCCTACGTCACCAATAAGTTGTCCCATAGAAGCATGACAATTGCATTTTTTGTATTATTAACTGTGTACACAAACATCCCAACCGTGGTCTTACATTTCCACCCCTCACTTAGAAGCTTAGAACATTTTTTGTGAAGAACGCGAAAAATAACTCGTCATTTTTGTATCCGAATCCACCGCACGGGTAAAACGTCAATTCTAAATTGTGACAAGAAGAACTAAGACTGTGTAAACCCAGTTTGGATGAGTTTGTTTAATTTTTTTTTTAGTGAAAAGTGCATAGTTGTCAATTATGGCAAAAAGTACCGGGAGCCAGCCTAAACGTGCATCCATCCACGTGTATCCATCATTGTAAGTCCGTTCTAGATAACAGGTTAGTGTCTATTTAAAAACTTACTCAAGTTCTATACAAAATGTTAAAATGCCAACTTCATTATATCTATAAATTATTGGTATCCAAAATTATCGCTTGTGTAAAAGTGTGATGGTGCTCAAATGGATTATTCCATTCGTGAGCCAAAATTAACAAACAGAGGAAATATTAACAACTGCAGTTTTTTCTCGTACAATACTGAATGTGTTGTACTGAGGATTATTCATGCATACAACAGTAATTTTTATAACCCATTACACCCCTTTATTTATTACTTAGTACTGATTAATTTATTTACTACTATTTACTGAATGTACAGCTTACTGAATACTGTGACTCCCGAAAAGAAATAATTAAGCTTCCCATCTTTTTTGTGTTGTTTTTAACTTTGAGACCGAAATATCCCATTCTAATTTGCTAACATCGTCTTGTATCGTTACTATCGATGGTGATTTGATGGCCACGACTTCAAATGGTCCCTCAAACTTTTCCTTTAAGAACATCCCCGGCTTATTGATATACACGGTTTGTCCAACTTTGATTTCCGCACCCCTGTTACTCTTGGCCAATTTTTCTGATTGACGTTTCTGTGTTTCCAGTAGTTTTTCTCGAACGGTTTTATAAACTTCTTGGATGTCATATCTCAACTTGTGCACAAATTGTGGTGCTCCGAGTTCCACTTCCTCCATCACATTTGGCTCTGTGAAATTAAATAGCTGTGGTATTTCTCTTCCGAAGTGAAGAGTAGCTGGTTCTATACCCGTACTTGGATGTACTGTATTATTGTAGATTCCCTTGTGAAATGCGACTGCTCTTTTTAAAGTATAGCCTTCCATTTTTAAAGAAGCGATTGTTGTTTTTAGTGAAGCATGAACCCTCTCCACAGACCCATTCATGAAGGGGGAGTAGCTCAAAGAATGTCTAACTTGCACTCCCAATAATTTCGTCATTTCCTCAAATATCTGGGAGGTAAACTGGGTGCCTAAATCAGTGTAAATGGCTATTGGTTTATTGTAATCCGTGAAGTATTCCAAGAATTTTTCTGCAATGGTCTGCGATTTCATATTTGTGATCACGTAAATTTGGAGAAATTTGGAAAATTTGTCAATTACCGTTAATGCATAGTGGTTTGATTCCTTTAAATAAACTATATCTGCATAAATGATTTCTCCCGGTTGAGTTGGTGTAATCGTCTTGCCAGTAGGTTTTCGAATCTGATTATTTCGTTTAAGTGAATTACATTGGTGACAAGACGCCACAAAATTCTGCACTCTTGCAAAAGCATTCACAAACGTGTAATTTTTGCGTAGAATTTCATACGTTTTTTGTATACCCAGGTGTGTTCGGTGAGCCTCTCTTATTGCTGCTTCTTGTAAGGCTTGTGGGACAATTATCGTATGGATTTGTTTTTCAATTCCTAATCTCTTCTCAAATCTGACAACTTTTAATAACTGTGAATATGTATCTATGTATATTGTTTCTAACGTCTTTTTAGGCCTATACTTTTGTTTCTCAATTTCTTGTCTTAATGTTACTAATTCCTTATCGTTTAACTGCTCTTCTAAGATGACCTGTTCGGTTATAGCGTCATTTAATTGTAATACGTTTATTTCGTCTTCGCATGTATCTTCACGTGGGTCTATTTTCTCTTCATTTTCCAAGCGTGAAAGGTAGTCTGCCAGTATGTTTTCTTTGCCACTGACATATTTAAATGTGAAGTCATATTCCGATAGCTCACATAGCCACCTCCCGATGATGCTGACAGGGTTTTCAATTGCTAAGTGATATTGTAGGCATTTATGATCTGATAGTACTTCAAATTTGCGCCCATATAAATAATCTCTGAAATGTCTTACAGTTAACAAAATAGCTTTAAGCTCGATTTTTGTAGCTGGGTACCGCTTTTCTGCCTGATTTAAACGTTTTGAAAAATAGCCAATAGGCTTTAAAATTCCATCTCTAAGTTGAGAGATTGCGCCAGAAAATCTTATCATTGATGCGTCAGTTTGTAAATAAAATTTCTCATTCATATCAGCTTGTATGAGGAAGGGTTTTTCGAAGAATTGCCCTTTTAAAGCTTGGAAACTGTTTTCACAATTTTGGTCCCATTTGAATTTCTTGTTTTTTTGCGTGAGTTCATCTAAAGGTGCAATTAATTCTGCGTAATTTTGTAAATGTGCTCTGTAAAATCCTGCAAGACCACAAAATTTCTTGACTTGTCGAACCGTGCGTGGAATTGGAAACGTATTTATTTTGCCAATGTTGGCATTAGTGGGACTCACTCCATCACTTGAAATATTGTACCCTAGGTACTCTATGTTTTCCTTCATTAATTCGCATTTTTGTGCTGCAAGCGTTAGATTATAATGCTTCAATCTGTGTAATATCTTTTGCAACATTGTGATCATTTCTTCGAATGAATTCACTGCTAAGATTAAATCATCAATGTAATAAGCAACATTATCCCCGAGGTCTCCAAATACCAAGTTCATGAGCTCCGTAAAACTAGCTGAGGAATTTCGAGCTCCAAATGTCATTCGTGTGTACTGGCATCGTTCGCCGTTAGGTGCATTAAATGCAAAATACTGCCTTAATTCCTTTGGTAACGTCGCTTGATGAAATGCAAATTGTAAATCAAATTTTGAATAATATTTTTTACCGCTCAATTTTGTTACAATGTCTTTAATTCTTGGAGGAAAGATCGGTTGACTAATTATTATTTCGTTAATTAAGCGTAAATCTAACGCCAATCGATGTTTTTGTTCTTCATTTCCGATGCGTTTCTTTTTAACTAATAGTAGTGGACTGGACCATAGGCTGTCGCTTTTCTCCACAATGCCTGCTGCAATTAATTCATCGACTTGTTTTTGTGCTGTCTGTTGTAGCGCATACGGGATTCTATACGGTTTTGCTGCTCTGGGCATGTCACAGCTCAATTCCACAGAGGGTATAATGTCATCGCTTTGCCCTAAAGTTTTGAGACTCTTTGAGAAGACTTGATAATAATTTTTGAGTAATTCTTCTAAAATTTCTTTCTGACTCGAATATAGATGGTCCAATTGAAAATCTGTAATAGAGAATTCTTCTTGTCTCATACGTAGTATCTCCTCGGAGGGTTTAATTAAATTGACTTGATCACCTGTAATATTTCTGCTATGATCTGCATTATTCTGCTGTTCATTTTCTACTTCAAAATCTCGATATAAACATCCTAAATTCATTTTTTTATTTAAATTAATTGCATATGGTTCCAAATTGGTAATTAATGTGATGACTTGTCCTTTATCTATTAAACATACTGCTGGAAGCATTTCAACATTCGATTTTAATTTCTTTGGGATAAATAAGAATGATTCGTCTTTCTGATATCTTGCCTTCATTTTCATAGCCACAGGTGCAGTCTGTCCCGGTTGGATTATTGTTTTATGAATTAACGCTACAGGTATCTGTTCGATACAATTTTGTGCGTTCTCCATGGTATTTAGTATTGTAATTTCTTGTCCTTCAAAATTAAAAATTCGGGTTTCGTTGTTGATG
The DNA here is from genome assembly GCA_963978545.1 of Linyphia triangularis. NCBI lineage: Eukaryota > Metazoa > Arthropoda > Arachnida > Araneae > Linyphiidae > Linyphia > Linyphia triangularis. The sequence continues at coordinate 59,697,170 of OZ021721.1, forward strand.
TTAGACTTAAATTTTCTCAAGAAATCATATCCTATAATTGCCTGATATTTGCGACCTAATTCATATTTTGTGACAAAAATTGGGTGCTTAACTTTCTTATTGCCAATTGTAATCATCAGTTCAGCGCAACATTCAAATTGTACTGGCTCGTTCGTAATTGTTGTAACGCTTACATTCCTTGCTATAATTTTAACCTTTTGTGCATTTTTTATTTTTCTAAATGTGTTAGGGTTACATAATGTTATCGAACTTCCGGTGTCTAAAAGACCAAAGCAAACTTCATTTCCTACTTTAATTTGTATGATTGGCAAGTTCCCCGTGATATTTTCGTAAATATTCGAAATCTCTTCTCTGTTTACTTGTGCGTTAGTATTTCGGCCTGCCCTTCCTATTGTCTCCTCATTATGCATATTTTCTTCCCTTAATGCTACGTATACCTCCTTCACACTTGTCATCGGGTCTCGTTGCTCCGCCCATTTGGGTCTAAAAAACTGACCGCTGACCCCTCATTGGCTTGGCTTGTCTGTTGGGCCTGTCTATCACCATGATTATGTGGCGTTTCAGTCTCGGCGGGTCTTTGATTATTTGCAAATTGCCTTCCCCTATTTTGCCATCTTCGATTGACATTTCCTCTAAAATAATTTGGTCGCCACTGGTTTGGTGGTTCCATTTGTTGCCTATTTTGTATTTGCCTAAAGCCTTGTAAATCCCTGTATACATTACATTGTGCCGTGTAGTGGGAGTTAGTTTCTCCACACAAATGGCAAAAACAATTTTGTTGCTGACTTGGTTGGGCAAATCTTTCTGTCTTTAGATGATTTATTTCCTGTCGCAGTGTTTCAATGTCATCTCTTTCCTGTGTTGGCCTTGTTAAGTAGCCTTGTGTGTCTGTCATTAAATTATTGATTTTTATTGTTGCCATCGTTTTCAGAGCGTTTTGAGAATTGGTTGCGATCCTAATGGCCTCGTTAAAATTATCTGGATTCGCTTTTAGTACATCACTTTGTAACGGTGGTTCCAAAGCGTTCACGAATTTTGCCAGCCGTAGCTTATCAAGCATTATTTTTGTTTCTTCATTCATACTGTTCGCAGAGGTTCCTAAATAATTATTGGATGCGATCACAATGCGTTGTGCTAAATCTCTTACGGGTTCTCCTTCCCTTTGTTTAATGTTGTTAAACTGTAACTGTTTGTTTGAAATGTTAATTTCTTCGTTGAAATATTCTAAAAACGCATGTTTTAGTTCGTTGTAGTTCCTAGCTTTTGTTAGGTTTTCATCTGTGATAAGGAATCGCAGTGCCTTGCCTCTGAATCTTGATTTAAGAATAGTTACTTTTTCGGTATTTGTCCATTTCGCCATTTCTGCTATCTGATCGAATTGTTCGAAAAAAAATTTGCAGGTGTTCCCATCTTCCTCTCCGTCAAAATTACCTACTAAACCAATTAAATTTGTATTCTTCGCCATATTTGCATTAACGGAAATGTCTTCGCTTCTACTTGGCCTACCCCTGCCTGTCATTTATTTTTCTCTAAACTCACTTGAATCCAATTAATTCTTGACTCGTTGACTACTCACTTATTTAATCCCTTTTTCCGTTCCTTTTATTTTTCAATTAATAGTCACGGCACCAATTGTCGTAAGGCGACGCCCGCTTCCTTTAGCCCAAAAATACATATAGATTAAATTAATTAACCAATTAATTGTTTCCTGACAGTTTGCGTTGTGTTTTAAGTTCAAAAGCGTCAAATCTTACGGACGTGTTAGGGCAAGGTTCGTTGAAAACAAGGATTATCAATAAGTTACACCACATTAAGTTAAATTCTCGACCTAAGTACAATAAACAAATTTACCTGAACCAACGACAGCATTGACAGCAACAGAACCCTACCTGTAAGGGAAATGAACATCCCGCACCCAAGAACGATTCTCTTACAAAGAAAGAGTCCAGTTTGAGGTTAAATTAAATAATTTATTTTGAATACCGTAAATTAATACGAAAGAGAACACAATAGTTTATACAATACATAGAGTCACAAATACGGTGCGGCGCCTGTGGTTGAGAGAGACTCGTGACATTGTCATATCACAATATTAAATCGGAACATACTACTACTTAAACTCTGTTTCCAAATACACATTAAGTCAACCTATTAAACTAGACAGTTATTTAATTAATTAAACACACTTATATTTAAATTACAATCGCACTAAACTTAATTTTACTGAGAAAGTAAACGTTGCCATTTCTCACTACGCGAACACAAATTCTTCTACTAAAAAAAGCTGTCCTCCAAACTTAAATTAACTTAACAATTAAATTAATTTTAAACTAATTAAACTTTTGCGGATTTACTGTGCAAGCGAGAACGAATGCCAGAAGGACTTACCCGTGCATGCAGGAATACATCATCACAGGGCTCTACCCTAGAGTTAGCCGGTCAGAGCGAGAGCGTTGCGTCCCCCACGCACCTGTTGGTAGACAAGGTAGGCAGAGCAGAGAGGGTCGTGAAATCTCCATTTTTCAGAGTTGTACCAGCTTTTAAAAACTTGGTCAGAATGCAATTGGTGCGCTACCAGCTTTGCTATAGATTCTGCGTCCTTCATTGGACCATAACCTACGCCTACAAGCAATCAGGGCTGAACCCTTTTTGCCCGGCCAGGCGATTATTGGTTTCGTTGCGAAATTCACCTCTCTGACCTCCGTCATATAAACACATCCCGCTTGACATTCAGCATCGAAATATATCCGACTTGCATCCGCTCTAAGCTAGCCCAGACCGACAAAAATCCCCTAACACAACTCTTTCCCCCAAAACATCTGGTTTTAACGAGACAGAGGACAGTAGGGTATACCAGACCCTTTACTTTTAAACTGATTCATCAACCACCATTGCAAACACAATTAAAACCACACAAAATTAAACCTCACAAATTAATTCAAAAACACTTAAAAGGGGTTGAAGTGTTTTGGGTGAGAACACTCATCCAAATGCCACTTCACCACAATATATAAGTAGATAAAATATTTGAAAGTATTAAATAACATAGCTCCATATTTTCAATGAGAGCTCTAAGCCCATCCTTGGATAAAATTTATATGTATACTAGCCAAGAAACGAATTTTTTAAATTTCCAAATCTAATGTAGCTAAAACTAATCTATTTGAAAGCAAGTTAAAAGAAAATGGAATCGTAGGCAACAATGAATTACGGGAGTGCAGAAATCAAATATACGACTTAAACTTGCAATGGCTCACAGTTACTCTTTATGACCGAAAACAATATTTTCATTAATTTATGTTAACATTTGGGTAGTTGAAAGTAAAAATAATGGAGCAGACAAAAATAAATCTTAAGTTTATCATTTAGTCGTCTAATTTCAGATATATTTAAAAACGTTTTTTAATTTACTTCAATAGAAGGGCTGCCTAACCACTCATATACCTGTACATACCTCTGTATATACCTTATACAGAGTCAAAAGTGAACGTACGTACACCTTCCTTCTACAATCACATACCTCGATAAAAAGGAAACATTAAATTCAAATTCGAAATTTTGTATGTAGAACAGATGTGGAAATTATTATGTCGAAATAATCACTATAGAAAATCGAATCCTGAAATATGTAAAAGGTCCACTTAAGTATTTGTGAAAAATAGTACAAATCTGCGAGTCAAAAGTGATCGTACAGCACACATTTTCTTCTTGATTTTGTTTTAAATCGCGTTTTGAGAGTTCAGTAAATTGAGTTTTCTGAAAGTTTAAGTTATTTAAGTTAAAACTTCACTTGACTTCATATTATTTAGAAATATGGGAACGCGTCGTAAAGAAATTAGTGAGAACGTACATACTCATCGAGCGGTTAAAAAAATGAAGGTAAATCGTTGAGAGAAGTAGGGAAAATGGTGAAAAAAGTCACTTACCTGTTCATGGTATCACTCCAAGATATTACGTGTCTGTAACTATTTAGATGTGTTAACGTTCAGGGCAACTATACTAATTATTTAATGTGGATTCACTTACAGTTTATCTCAGTAGTTAAACAAGGACCGACCGTTAGTGCAATCAAAATTACGAAAAACATTTCCAGTGTAAAAGAATAATCGGATAGTTCAAGTACTATAAGAGGGAAACTAAATTTTGCTGCGAATAACGGCAGAGTCCAAGAAGAAAGCATATTCTCTACAAGACAAATCTTCATGAATGTCCACTATTTTCCAAAGGCTTCAAAGACTACCCCATGGAGTACTGGGGGAATTTTTTATTTACTGATGAATCTAAGGTTGAGGCATTTATATATCAAAAACGTTAACAAATTTAAAAGACTACTAATTCTGAACTAAAACAAAGAAATATAGTGTGAGCAGTGGAGTATGGTGGAGGATATACCAAATGGTGTGAGGGTGCATAGCCGCTTTAGGTGTAGATGAATTTGTTATTGCACTCTTTAAAATGGATCGTTTAGTCTACTTAGATATACTGAAACAAAAAAGAATATATATAAAAAAAATTATTAACGAAACTCCTGGAACTTTCAGCAGGACAGTCACCCCAAGCATACGGCTGCAATAAAAAAGCCAAGACTCCATTATCACCCCCCCTAACCACTAAATTCACCAACTCAGTCTCCAGATTTGATTCAGATTAAACATGTCTGATGAATAATAAAGCAAAAATTAAGAAATAAAACTGTCGCAAGCAAGTTATCTCTTCAAAATGTATTGGAAATGGTGTGGAAATTTATTGGGGTAAAAGAAGCAAACAAAAATTAGTTCATTCCTTACCCAAAAGACTCAAAACAATGTCCGTAGTGAGCCAAATAACTATTAATTGTTACATTTTAAGTTGACAAAGTTAGTCGAAGTTGAAAACAATCTCCCCTTACCGTGACTTTTGCTTCATTATTTTTTCTCTTTGATAAAACATATGTTTAAAAAATATGTATTTATCGTATATATGCAAATTTTTTTAAGTAATATTAAGCTTTAGGGATATATAATTGTTTTACAAAAAATTTCCCTTTTCCCTCCATACTAAGTACACATTTGGAAATTAAGTTTTTGTAATTTGAAGATGTACGTTCACTTTTGACGCTGACTGTGTAGTACCATAGCTGTGTTATGTTCAGCGCATTTAGTTTCACAGAAATTGAAAACATATTTGACAGAATTTTGCCTAAAATTAAATATTAAATGGGACAATAGTGTGTGAGATAGCTGGCTTCTAATTGGAAAGTTAATATTTAAAAGTGGGGCCCGATTACTTTCCTTTTCCCCATTTATTTAGAAGTAATAAATATTATACTCTTTGTTTCTATGTAATTATATACTTTTCTCTAAAAATGCTAATATTTTGAAGAAAATAATAAGCAGACTAACACAAATCTATTTTTTTTTACCAATATATAGAGGCAGAGTTTACAATAAATAGAAATATGTGAATACAAAATTCTTCTTATTACGCTGCTAAAACCTTATCAAACAAAAGAAACATCTTCCAAAAATTATCGTTATAAAATTCGGTGAAAAGATAATTTTCTTTTTTGAAATCGATTAAAAGAGTCGCTTAAACTGCAAATGAGTTCCATTGTTTATTCCCATTATGTAAAAAAGAATTAAAATTGAAAAATACAAAGAAATAGGATGTTACTTTAAAAAGTTGGTCAAATTTACCAATGAAAGATTTATTTTAATTGTATATTTCTTGATTGGATTCAAAATTCCTCAGGCGAAAAGAATAACAATATTTTACATATGAATATTGACAAAATTGTAAAGTAAAATTTGTTTTGTGCAGAAAAATGTCTAATATTCACTTGTCATCACCAATATTTTTTAACTATCAATTTTGTTAGTTCTCTCCTGCTTTAACTACTATTAAAGGTATTTAGAATTAACAAGCTATTAAAATGAAGTGAAAGTATTCGTTTTTCATTATGATGAACCGTCCCATTTATATATTTAAATAACTTTCATTAAAATCTTATAAAATACACCGCGTTTGATGTATCCGTTTCAAGAAAAATCATATTGATAATATTTCGTGTTATCTGGTATATATTTACTTGTTTTTATGAGCATCAGAACACTTGATATTAGGAGTTTTCGAAACTCTTAATATGATACAAATTTTAAGTTAATTTCCATTGAAAATGAAGATCTCAAAATGAACCAATAAAATTGTCAAATTATATCACAATTTTTGATAAATATTACTGTGTTTTTAATTTAGGTAACAAGGATATGGATCTTAGCTTTCTGAAAAGAAGAGGGGAACCTTAATTAATAACTTTTCTGGAAAATTCATTAAAATTACTTTATTACTATAATTACTTTTTAAATCAGCATCTTGTAAACTTCTCCTTACTTTTTTGGTCATATTATCTATCATTTAATTAACTATCATTGAAATGATTTTAATAATACCACTACTTTTAAATTCATATTAATTTTTAATGTCGCACTAAAAAAAAAACCTTTTTATTACTTTTTAAGCAAAATTTTCTAGTTTAATAAGATTTCATTAAAGTAATTTTATGCAAATCACTACTTTTGAATTTGCATTTATTAAAACGTTTCATTCCTTTTTGAGTAAAATTAGGTATCATTTATTAAGATTTCATGACATAATTTTAATACTACCACTACTTCTTCGCATTTCTTTTTAACTTTTCATTAATTTGTAAATCATCCTTACTTTTTTAGCATTCCAATTATTCATAAAATTATTTTTAATTGAAGCATTTGCGGTCAACCCCTGACATGTTCTTATATAAATAAAGGGAAAAAACCGCTACTTAGTTTTTAACAAGAGAATACAAAATAGTCCCATAAGACGCTCAATTAAAGAATCATGAAGTCGGAAATCCAATTAGCTATCATTTATTTCCTAAGTGAGAATACATTTGATCAGAAAGTCCTCTTCCCAAATTAGTTAAGGGACTTGGTACCCTTAAAACTATTTTTTTTTAGTTTTCAAGCCTTTAAAATTATAGTTTTTACATATTTGAAAGTATTACAAGTCAAAACCTAAATTTTATTTTACAAAAAAGTTCACATAGTGCTCGAATTTTTTAAAAAAGTTATAAAATTTTAAATACTATCTTCTTTTTCATTTTTCAATATTTTTTTTATGATTCTTTAAAAAATGTTCCTAGTAATACACTCTAAACTATTAGGCATCGCATTTTGAATAAGTAAAATAGTTTTAAAGGACAACTTTAAATACTGTACCTATAGGTAAAAAAATCATAAAAAAGAATAATTTTCAACATTTAAATTTGCAAAAAAAGTTCTTATTTTATTCAAAAACCTATACCTATTTTTGTCAAAGATATCTTAAGAATGACACAAAAAATAATTCAAGTCATTTCATTTCTATTTGTTGGAGTTACAGCATTTTGAGAATGGTGGGAATTCCAAAAAACACAAACTTAGAAAAATTCATTCACATTGAAGGAGCTATTGCAGCTATGCTAAATTCGCATAAAAATATAATTTTTAGTCAATTGCAGTTATCAGATCAGCTCAAAATTTTGCTAGAATAAAGATAAAGTTTTAAAGATTATAAACAAGCAAAAAATAGATAATCGATACTTTTATAATTTTTTGTGAAAGCCAGGGGTACCAAGTCTCCTTAAAAAAGAATACAATGCAAAAGTGCTCCGTATTTCAACCAGGAAACGAATGTTTAGTACTTCAATGCAAAGGGAACCTTTTCTATTTCGATTCGAGGCGCTCTATTCATGTTCTATTAACTGCACGTGTGTTCGGGAAGACTATTGAACGAAGGGGATAGATGCAGACTGAGAACATATACCATCTATTATGTCACTTGCTGAAGAGCAGGGCATGGTTTAAATGGGGGGGATGGAAGGTCAATTCCTCAGTTACCCTGTCCATTTATCAAGCATAAGCAAAAAAAGGGTTCTATAAAAATTCTGGCTAAACGCTTCAGATTTTTTTTAAAAAGTTAAGATGTTACGGTTTGAGAAGAAAGGAATTGCTCAAACCGAATATTTGCATCTATAAAACAGTAATACATTTATTTATAGTCCGAGAGGAGACTGCAATTTTTGGACCCCATCGAAAATCATTCTGAATTTTTTATAGAAATTGGAGAAAAGTGAGTAGATTACGAATCCACTGGTCTGCCGTGGCAAAAATGGACGAAACTGATCCAAAATCGACTTGGAATGAGTTGAACTAAAATCCGATTGTCAAATATGTCATAACTTGACAAAAAGAGAACAAACTTTTTCGTCTGGCAACCCACTGCATATTGATTTTCAATGAGAAAAAGCTCAAACGATTTCTGATCTCTGTCTCGGAAAACTTGTATCTTTTAAAAGTAAGCCAAATTGGCGACATCAGTTACGTCATCAGTGACGAAATGTTTCTTGCCAATTTGGCTCATTTGTGAAAGATGCAAGTAAGCCATAGCCACGCATCCGAATCATCTGCAACCTTCTTAATTGAAAATTAAAGAGTGAGGGTTACCAAATAAAAAACAATGCTCATTATTTGGCAAGTTATGGCGCATTTGGCAATTGGATTTAGTTCAACTTATTGAAAGTCGATTTTTGACCAGTTTTGGCCATTTTGACAACGGCAGAACAGTGGATTCGTAATCTACTCACTTTTCTTCAATTTCTATAAAAAATTCAGAATGATGTTCGATGGGGTCCAAAAATTGCAGTCGCCTCTCAGTCTATCATTGTAGTTAAAGAAGCGAAGAAGCGATCATTCTCGGGACCAGTCCCCTACATAAAGTCCCACAATACCCTCTACATAGAGTCCCACAATACCCTCTACATAGAGTCCCCTCACATAGAATTCTTTCTGCATCGACTTCTTTATCATAAAGTACCAAAATAACTTTTTATATATAAAATTTCCATTTCCAAATAAATAATACAAAGTACAATTGTAAATAAATTATTCGTCAGAAGCGGATATCTTAGTCTTTAAAGTGGTTATCATGTACTCATTTTTGTTTTGTATAAAGGGAGAAAAAGGGATCGTTTAAAAGAAAACACCATATTGAAATATTATAAAAGATATAAAACAATCTTTAAAAGTATTAAAATAGTTTTTGATGAATAGTTTGAAACAAAATAACTTATTCATATAGGCATTTTAATAATATACTTGTACGAGTTTTACTCATCAATAGAAAACAATTTGTGTAAAAGACATCGATAAAATACAGGGTTATTTATTCACCTTTTTCAACTATCAAAGTAGTAATGGATCTAATGACCTGTGTTCTAATTTTCAAAGAAACAATCTGCGATCTTTCGTACGACGCAATTTCAAGCGAGTAATTAAAAGTAAGTCAATATTTTTAAATGTCTTTAGAAAAAAAGATGACACAATAAAAGAATGAAAGTGTTGAATAGAACTTAAAGTGTTAAAAAGTACAAAAATGAACCTTCAAAATGTATGATTTTGCCGCAGAATGTCTTACATGCCATAATTTCAATCTCCCTTTTTTTAGATGCATTGGTTTTTAAATGTTAATTTTTTTCACAGCAAAGAGTTTTTATGCAAACTTAATATTATTTTCTTGTTTTATTTTAAACACATATGAACAAAAGTGTTAGAGTCTATTTAATATAAAAAGTAATTGCCCGGTGTAAAAATTACTCTTAAAAAAATAACATAATTATTAAACATTTTAGATATATAGTTGTTCTTAAAATGTTTTAGTGAGTTTACATTTTAATCGATAAGGTAAATGCCCTAGTTTCCGGTCACTTAATGAAGGAAATGTCTCTTCAGTTTTTTCTATATTGAGAAGTATTTATGCATTTTTTTTTTAAATGTATGAAATGAAACTTTAGACATTATATTAAATATATATATATATATACTTTAATGTCATTTTATTTTGTTTCTTTTCGTGTCCAAAATAAAATTTTAAGAGGACTTTGTAAATATCGTCCCATCGGAATAACTACGAGATTCTGTTTAAATCTAAACCTAATATAATGCAAATGTATAACCTAGCCAACCTTTATTTTCGACACCGTTGGTCGTAGATGCATAGTCCCAATTGAAGAAATGTTTTAAATCGTTAAGATATTTTTACTTAATAGTTTTTAAGTTAGAAAAGGGGTTGATATAAAAATTACGGATTGTAAATTTTTATATGGTCAACAGTTCCCAATATTTATATTTAGAAAAATGTTGCCCATGAAAAAACATTTCAAACAAAAAAAATTCGAAATTTGTACGGCCAATATACATGGAGATATGAAACTAGAATTTAGTGACTAATACCACTTTACACTCATGGCCATTAACATATTTTAAGGGCATGTGCACAAAATGAAATACAGAGAATAAGCAATTGCTTTCGGAAAATTATCGTCGTGTCTATTAGATTTGCAAAATCGAATTTTATCTGCTGCCAGGTGTATTACGCCTGTATGCTGAAAAATGTTGAAGATGTATTTGAATTACGTGTGCGCTTAGGTATTTTAGTCGAAGGAAAACACTTCGATTGTGTTAACAAAAAGAGCTGCTTTCTGATTATGTTATTATTTAAAATTACTTAATTAAAATTGTTTATAAGTTTGTTTGCTGTTTATTATGTGTTGTACAATTAGTAACTGTTTTTTTCAAAGCAGTTTCTAGTCAAAAATTTTAATGTTTTAGGTGATGAAAAACAACTTGTTTGCCATAGTTAAATTTAGTATAGAAGCTCGTTGTTATTCCGATAAGACGATATTTTCTAATTTCAATTTATGTACGGGCCTCCCAAATAGCCTTAAAACTTTAAACTCCAATAACACCGTGGCTATTGGTCGTACAAATTTAAATTTTTTTATATTCGAAATGTTTTTCCATGGGCAACATTTTTCTAAATATGAGTTAGGGGAAACTGGGGACCATATAAAAATTTACAATCCGTAATTTTCATACGAATCCCTTTGCTAACTTAAAAACTATTCAGTAAAAATATTTTAATGATTTAAAACATTTCTTCAATTGGGACTAAACATCTAGGACCAACGGTGTCGATAATAAAGGTTAGCCATGTTATACGAGGACACGCTGTATATATATATATATATATATATATAACTTGGCCGACCTTTATCTTCGACACCGTTGGCCCTAGATGCATAGTCCCAATTGAAGAAATGTTTTAAATCATTAAAATATTTTTACTGAATAGCTTTTAAGTCAGCAAAGAGATTCGTATGAAAATTACTGATTGTAAATTTTTATTATGGTCCCCAGTTTCCTCTAACTCATATTTAGAAAAATGTTGCCCATGAAAAAACATTTCAAATATAAAATTTTAAATTTGTACGACCAATAGCCACGGTGTTATTGGAGTTTAAAGTTTTAAGGCTATTTGGGAGGCCCGTACATAAATTGAAATTAGAAAATATCGTCTTATCGGAATAACAACGAGCTTCTATACTAAATTTGACTATGGCAAACAAGCTGTTTTTCTTCACCTAAAACATTAAAATTTTTGACTAGAAACTGCTTTGAAAAAAACAATTACTAACTGTACAACACATAATAAACAGCAAACAAACTTATAAACAATTTTAATTAAGTAATTTTAAATAATAACATAATCAGAAAGCAGCCCTTTTTGTTAACACAAACAAAAATAAAAGGTGATATACATGAACTAAGTGAAAAGGATAAATAACCTCTTTCTTAATTACATATTCTCGAAGTGTTTTTCTTCGACTAAAATAGCAATTGCTTATTCTCTGTATTTCATTTTGTGCACATGCCCTTAAAATATGTTAATGACCATGGGTGTAAAGTGGTATTAGTCACTAAATTCTAGTTTCATATCTCCATGCATATTGGTAGTACAAATTTCGAATATTTTTTGTTTGAAATGTTTTTTCATGGGCAATATTTTTCTAAATATAAATAGGGGGAACTGTTGACCATATAAAAATTTACAATCCGTAATTTTTATATCAACCCCTTTTCTAACTTAAAAACTATTAAGTAAAAATATGTTAACGATTTAAAACATTTCTTCAATTGGGACTATGCATCTACGACCAATGGTGTCGAAAATAAAGGTCGGCTAGGTTATACATTTGCATTATATTAGGTATAGATTTAAACAGAAGCTCGTAGTTATTCCGATGGGACGAAATTTACCAAGTCCTCTTAAAATTTTATTTTGGACACGAAAAACAAACAAAATAAAATGACATTTAAAAAAAAAAAAAAAAAAAAAAATAAGTAATATAGTGTCTAAAGTTTCATTTCATACATTTAAAAAAAAAAAAAATACATAAATACTTCTCAATATAGAAAAAACTGAAGAGACATTTCCTTCATTTGGTTACCGGAAACTAGGGCATTTACCTTATCAAATAAAATGTAAACTCACTAAAACATTTTAAGAACAACTATATATCTAAAATGTTTAATAATTATGTTATTTTTTTTAAGAGTAATTTTTACACCGGGGAAATTATTTTTTCATATTAAAAAGACTCTAGCACTTTTGTTCATATGTGTTTAAAATAAAACAAGAAAATAATATTAAGTTTGCATAAAAACTCTTTGCTGTGAAAAAAAATAACATTTAAAAACCAATGCATCTAAAAAAAGGGATATTGAAATTATGGCATGTAATACATTCTGTGGCAAAATCATACATTTTGAAGATTCATTTTTATACTTTTTAACACTTTAAGTTCTATTCGACGCTTTCATTCTTTTATTGTATCCTCTTTTTTTCTAATGACTTTTAAAAATATTGACTATATTTTTACTATATATATATATTATACGGCTCCATCACTGGGCCTTTACCTCCTTTAAAATCCGTTACTGACGAATTCATCTCTAATTCTTACACTTTCCATAATGAGGAGAGTGAGGGTTGAAAATTATTATTAGTTTTCCTTATGAGCTACTTAAAAAGAGTAAATATTTATCATTTTGTCTTTCTTTATAGTTAAGAGAGTGAAATCTAGGGAAGCTGATGTGCTTATATTTTGAGATTTACTGCATCATAATAAAAAGTGGTTTTACCCACCAACAGGTGTCTTGAACAATCCTTTCCTTTCCAGGAACATAATTTCTTTCTAATGTTTTAGGATTAAGAATGTGGAATCAATAAAAAAGGTATGCAAGGGGACATGCTAATAACTTGAGAGTCATTGAACCATTTGAATAGCACCTTTTTATAGGTATCTTGACCAATCTAGATTATCAGGAGCACAATTTTATAGTTTTATTACCGTATTTGAATATGGGATCATATTACCAAGAACTACGACCCGTTAATATAAACTTTCGTAATATCAAAGTAAAATGCATGTTCACGTTTAGAACTAAATACTTTATCTCTCATTTTATAATATTTCTCCATTTAATATTTATTCACTGCATGGTTCAACGTCAGGTTATCCGGTTGCTTGAAAAATATTTAGAGGGTGTAGGCTAAATAAGTAAAATAATTTTCTGGAAGAAAAAAAAAAAAAAAAAAAAAAAGAGAGAGGAAAAAAAAAAGAAAAAAAAGGAGCTATTTCCTCGCGATTGAACTATTCAATTTAGAGCAAATTCATACTTTTGATTACTTTCATTGAATCATTATTAAGACCGGACATTTATTTTCACTGTTATCAGGGGGAAAAAATGCGCAAAAGGTATTCTATAACTTTTAAAAATAATAAATATATTTTAGAGTATGGATTTGTAATAAGGTTGAAACTTCAGATTCTGAATCAAAATGAATTCCAATCAAACTACAAAATGTCTTATAATGTGTGTAGAATGGATGTTAGATAATTTGTTAACAAAAGTTGATCTCTTTGTTGAAGATTGCATAATTTGATTTGCATTTTAAAATGAGTTATAATGAATTTCATACATTTCAAATTTTCTTTTTTAGCTGTATTACTTAGTTGTGATGACAGCATCCATGATCATTACAAATACTCTCTCTCAAAGTAAAGGTAAACTTTTTTTTACTATGGCAATTAAAAGTATAAGTTAACTTCGAATTAAATATATTGGGAAATTCATACTAAACTTTTAAGTTAGATTTTCAGATAATATTAACGGTATTTTTATTACAGCATTCTAAGTTGGATAATTCCGTCTAGTGTTTCAGTCATATTTTATATCCTCATAACTACGTTAAATCTTTAAAAAACGTATTGTCATTATTAATAAAATAAATCACACCAATAAAATTTCATAATATGTTTAGATGGGAGAGAAAGCATTCATTTACAGAAGGATGCTAACTTTTTAATATTTTGTTGTTCCTTTAGTACGCGCGTTTCTTTCCTTTAGTTCCATGCGTAGGGTTATTTTATATCCTCATGACTACGTTAAATCTTTAAAAAACGTATTGTAATTATTAATCAAATAAATCACTCAAAGGAAATTCAACAATATGTTTAGTAGGGTAGGCCAAAATTTTTTTCGTTACAAATATATAACGGAATAGGTATCAAAAGTGGCCTTATGACACCAGTGAATAACACATATTTTTTTAAAAGAATATATTAATATCTTGTGGTCTCTACCAGAAAGTACGTATTTCACTTGACTCGATAAATGTAAAAAGGGGTCATGTCTCATTGAAGACTTTTTTCTCTTACTAAACCTCATTTTACATTTAACGAATCACTTGCAATTTTGAAATGTTTGTCTTTATATCTGCATTACCTGTTTTCTCTTCTTTAGAAAAGCAAAAGGTTTTACGTGTATTAAAAAAATTTAATATTAAAATAAAAATAATACCCATTACTTCTAATTTATTCACTAGATGGCGCTACAGCAATAAAAAAACAGTTCATTGTTTTATTGATGTTTCTTTCATTGATCTAAGCGGATGAAATACATTCTATTATCGAAGTACTGCAAGAATATTTTCTTTCAAAGTGTATGTTTTTCTTCCAAGTATGTGCATTTGCATTTAAATTTTAAATAATGAATTTCAGTAAAGTTAAACTAACTAGAAATTAAACTTTTTGTCCAATTTTTGGCTCACCATTGGATTTTCGTGATTATGTGCTACCAACTTATGAAGATGTTATAAAGTGTTATTTGTTTGTTCAATATGGACCTAAAACATAACCTATTGTCTGGGGAAGATCCTGGTATTTCCTATATCAGCCAAATCGTAGCTACTAAAGTTGAAGCAGTATGGATGACAGCATCAATTCTAATAGTATCTCATAAACGTGTTTTGCAACTGATTCGTGAGTATCACAAGAATATCTCTATTGCATAACAACGAGCTACCACTTCGGCATTTATTCCGACACATGGATGGAGCTAAGCTTGGACCACGAGAGTTCAGCCGTCCTATTGGAAAACAACCAGAGCATTGTGGACAAAAACCTTAAGTAAATTTTGTCCCCTTAACTTGTGTCCTACCTTAAGTTGATTTTCAAAATCTAAGTACAGATCAAAAATATCTGTATGAAATTTGTCAGGTAATATCTTTTGGCCTATGCGATGACAGTTTAGCTAATAAATATACTTCACATTTATCTCATTCAAGCTGGCTCACAACAGCGAGTTCAATATTAAGACTGTATGTTTCAAGTGATTAAGTATCAGATGAACTAAAAATTTTAGTTGAATTTATTCTAAGAGTTTATGCGCCCCTTTGAATTAGTATTAAACTAAATTCCTCTTGTAAATATGGAGCATCTCATGCCTACAAATTAGCTGAATCAACAAGGTACCTTAGTTATAATCACAAAGCAATTATTTATCCAGATATAAAAAGAAATGCTTTTTTCTTTCATCCTGAAAATCTATTTCTAGTTACGATAAGCGATGAGCGCCATAATATCAGAGAGTTAGAACCGAGACGTATTTTAAAAGCCAGAAATAATCTAGTTAAAAAAGGAACTGAAGTGAGAGTTTTTCAAATTCGAAATAAACTTTCAAGTTGAAATAAACTTTCAAGTTGCTGATTTAATATATCGGGATAGGTGTGATATCACTTCTCCACCAATCCTGGAAAATATTTCAAATGATGAACCAAAGGATTTCATAAATATGAAAGAAACTCCAGACGTTCCTTTGTATCTCTGTCATACCAAAGCTGCAGAACGTTGTATTAAGCTAATGACTAAAGCTTCAGTTTCTGTTGTTGGACATGAAAATCATGATTTATTTGTCAGAGCAGCTATGAAGTCGCGAGAAACTCTATAAAAATTTGACAGCTAAAAGATTATCAATGCTGCATAATTTTGATTCCTTTTTAATTATTATGTCATTGTAACTTTATTGATAGTGCAAAATTTTAGTTTCTTTTCATTATTTTATCGTTGTGGCTATAAACTTTTATTTATTTTATTAAAATAAAACTTAGTAAAACCTAATAGAAAATACTCGATTTTTCCATCTTAATCTTATTTTCAATGGCTGGTAGAGCCCTCAAAATTTATTTTATTTATAAAAAGCTATACATTATTTTACTTATGTTATTGAGGAGTTGTGTTTTATCGTTGTAACTATATATATATATATATATATATATATATATATATATATATATATATATATATATATATATATATATATATATATATATATATATATATATATATATATATATATATATATATATATATATATATATATATATATATATATATATATATATATATATATATATATATATTACTTAATTAAAATAAAAGTCAGCAAAACACCATTGAAAATATACTGTTTTGGCATATTAATCTCTATTTTCAGTGGCTGGTAGAGACCTCAAGATTTATCTTAATTGTAAAAAGTTATTTATCACTTTATTTCTGTGACAGAGGGGCAACTTTTGAGTGCTATTATTTTCTTGAAAATTAAATTATTTTTGTTACATATAATGACGGCCCACCCTAATATTTAGTTGGGAGAAAAAGCATTCATGGTTGCTAACTTTTTAATATCCTGTTATTCCTTCTGATACCCGTACACTCTCGCCGAGACAAGACGAGTTGCTGCGAGTGGGAGAGTGTACTTTTTGCGCACAGCTTCCTCCATCCTGAGTCAGCACTCTCCCATTCGCAGCGGCTCGTCTTGTCTCGGCGAGACAAGTATTGGAATCATTTAGTATGAGCGTTTCTTTCCTTTAGTTCAATGTGTTGGGTATGTTTTGCTCTATTGTAGTGCAGTGGTGAAGTGTAAACGTCTATATAAGAGTACCCAGTCTGATTTTGAATATAAAATTGTGAATAATTTGTTTCAAAAGTGATTATTTGGATCAACATAGCTAGTTTAATTCGTTTTCAAATTAAATATTTAATATTTAATGCTGTAAAACCAAAAGTGGTACAAAGGGAAAAATTACACACTATCCGTTCAATATTTTGATTTAGCTGTAAAATATAACTTGTTCTAAATGCGTATATATAATATAAGATTAGGATTGTTTAATTTATAGAAGAGCAATTTTTTTCATTCAATTTATGAGTATTGATTTAGTGCTTAGGTCGAGCAATTGAGCTGTGTGTTTCTCCTTTGAATATTACTTATAAAAAATACAAGGTTTTCATGAAAGACTTTTCACTTCAACTTTGAAGTGCTCAAACAAATTACAACGAAGAAAGAACGACTATCTTTATTTTGAATTGAAGTGTAATTTTTGTAGAATTTTCCCCAGCATGTGTACTGAAAGGTATAAAAACGTATTTAAGAATGTAGTCCTTCTAATACAGTATTTCAGAGAAAATCTAAATCAATAGTCTTATTAAAATATGTCTTCCTACTACGAGTAAGTTAAATAGATCCACCTTTTACAATCATTACTATGGTACTGGAAATATTATCATTCCATTAGAGAATATACTTTTTGAAATCTACATTAATTATCCATACAATATCTATATGCTGATGATTTCACTCCTTTTACCATTCTTTTGAGTTTACCTTCACATTATTTAGTTAAAAACTCTAGCTACACAGTTACTTTCTAGAAGTCTAAAGATTATACGTCTCGTGAATGCATAGTGGATGCTATAAATGTCAATTCAACCGAATTTCTTTTCGTAGACGTTAAAATGAAAATTCGTGCCACATTAGAATAAAATGTTAAACTTTGAGCTTTTTGTGGAAGTTTTGTAACCAAAGATGTAACTAAATTTAAGATTTGCTTTCATTTTCTTACTATTTTTGTTAATATTTTCACCTTTCAATGGGACGATATATAGACTTCAGATTAACGATTCCGAATATTCATTTATGTGATATTCTTCTGTAAAAAAGTTAACCAGGAAGTTTTTCCTTTCATGTTTGATTTTATAGAAAGAAATGCAAATAGGAGTTCCACATGGAAATTTTTAAAATCCAGAAAAGAGATTAAATTTTGAGGAAATGATTACATGATCAAAAACTGTGAATGAAATTTAAGACATAGATTTGTCAAAGTATGCGCTCGAGAGTGAAAACAAGGACATAAATCAAGCTATCAGAATATTGGTCTCAGTGACAAAATTCGTAACATAAAAATGAAAACACCCATTTTTGAATCTTTTATTTTAATTTCATTTTGTCTGTGGAGGGCTAAATAACCATTTTTTCGTCATCCAATCTAGCTGAAACTTGTCAGATAGACTCGCTGTCGATGACAAAGCCTTTTATTATGCTTTTTGGCAGTCACTAAAAGATCGCTTTAACCTACATTTCTATTAGTGCTTCTAATGACTAATTAATCCAAGTCAAGTCTCCCAATACTGGTAAAATTTGACAGACTCGTTGTCATGACAAGTCATTCTATAACGCTGTTGGAGTCAGTAATTAAAAGATCGTTTTTGTACACGCTAGTATTGTCTTTTCGGAGGACTATATTATCCACTTGCGGTCCTCCAATTGAGCTGAAATTTGACAAATACATTTGTTGTCAATTCTATCAATTTTGGAGTATGTCACTAAAAGCTCGATTTTACAAACGCGTATATTGACGCTTCGAAGAAGTAATTGACTCCCTTGCCACCATTCATTCGTGCCTGAACACTAAGAAAATTCGATCTGAGCTCAAAATTGCTTAAATAAGTTGGAATTGCACTTAATAGTTGGAAATGCATATGATTTATTTGTAAAAATTTTCTTTTATGGATTAATTTTTCAAGCATTGTTACATGATCGAATAATTGAAAAACCATAGAGGAGAGTTGGTGTACGGTACTTGTATCATAAAAACTGCTTTTGAAAGATAGATAGAGAGATAGATAGAGAGATAGATAGAGAGATAGAGATAGAGAGAGAGAGAGAGATAGAGATAGATAGAGAGCGAGCGAGGGAGAGAGAGAAAGAGAGAATTTAATAGCAATATGTAAGGACTGATAAATCGAGGTATTAGAGCATATACCAAAAGTAAAGAAGTGCGGAAAGTTGAAACACATTCACTCAATCTCATGTGACTACTGTTTGCACCATAAGCACTGTTTCTCTCCTAATAGTAATGCAAAGTACGCCCTTTACTATCTTTATTTGTTGTTTCCATACCTCTCTTACTTTCTGGTTTGCAAGATAAATTTTGTTATACCGGTACTGTTCCAATGCTATACATGATTTTTGAATGCTGTAATCACGTAGTAGGGCATAGAAATGGGCGTTTCTGTTTAAATGCTTTGAAATCTGGTTGCTGTGGAAGTTACCGTTAGACCTCATATTGTGTACGTCAGTTCCGAGCGCATACTTTGAAATACATATATCTAAATTATTATTAACATTCACTGATGATTGCGCTTCCTCATATATCAAGAGTTATTTTATAACCACTCTGTATTTATAAAGCATATTTTAACTTTACATACATTTCAGTTTCACATGCCAATTTGTTTGCGAGTACTATGGTGATGCTGATATTTACAGCTGGTATAACTGTTGCTGGTGTTATACTTATAATCGGACTGTACATGGTACGTATTAAACGTTGTTTCACAAATAAAATGTTGCGTCCTCACTGGATTCTAGCACGATTTTATAACTACATAAAAACTCATTTGAATATGCAATTTGGAATCCGTGCTTTATTAAAACGTGATGTTTAATAAATATCATAGCTTGATTTTTTTCCAGCAGCTACTTCTAACGAAATTGCAAGACTAATATTCCGAAGATGTATTGCTAAATTATTTTAAATTGTTATGAAAGTAAGGCTAAGTATAGTATTTTCGTAAATGAAAAGTAGTATCAATAAATCAATGAATTGAATAAAAATAACTTCATCCTTATACTGGAGGCATTCTTCAAATGATTCACCAAAATATTTTTGACCTAAAAACCGGGACACAAGTCAAATTTAAAATAAGACCCAGGGTAATTAATTTCAACTTCACAAAACAGATAATATAATAAGTTTCATTATTAATCTCTTGTTAAGCATTCTGATATTAATTCCTTATTTGAAATTGTGACAAGAGAAATTCAATGACTAAGATAGCAAACACTTAACGTGGCAGATATAGATTTAATTGAGTTTAAATAAGGTCAGTGGTAATTTTATATTATAAAAAATATGAGCTACTTGTGAAAGAAGAAAAATTTCTTGTATAGGGACAGGTGGAGGAAATGGTGGTAAAATTCAGAAATAAAATGGGGAAAAAAATACAAAAATCTTGAGTCCAACTTTTAAATTTGTTTCAATAACACTTTTGATGCATATTTTATACATTTGATCAATATAGATTGTAAATGGAACATTTTTTTTTTTTTTTGATAAAGTATATTAGAAATATTCACTCATAATAGAAAGAAAAGTGACTACTTAATTGTTAATAGTTTAAATATTAACTAGTCACTAGTATAGACTAGTAAAATAATTTAGATTAGCTATGTAAAATATATTGCATATGATAGATTTTAAATTATAAGGATGGTGAGATTGGGAGATTTTTATTGTCTTGTAATACTAAGTGTTAGTAAATTGAAACGTTAACCTAACTAGTTGAATATCTAGAATTTTTAAAATGTAAGAATCAGATGTGCCGATATTTTCATGAGTATAAAATAACTTTCAAATATATTGAGCCCATATAGCTTAAAGTCTTTAAATCTAAGGTTTTTTTTAATAATGCATATTTTTACCTTTTCTGACTAATATTTAGAAAATAATCCTTTTTTATCAAAAAAATAAAAATAAAAAAAATCATGCAATTAGTATCAATC
The DNA here is from genome assembly GCA_963978545.1 of Linyphia triangularis. Classification (NCBI taxonomy): domain Eukaryota; kingdom Metazoa; phylum Arthropoda; class Arachnida; order Araneae; family Linyphiidae; genus Linyphia; species Linyphia triangularis. The sequence goes on from OZ021721.1 coordinate 59,718,313, forward strand.
CTATGACATAAAAAAATATATTTTAGGAATGGGTCATAATAAATAAAAATAGATTTTAAAGAACTTTGATTTAGAGTGTTTTAAGTTATGAGGGAAGTGTTATGTAGTGATAAAGTGTTGTATATTACAAAATACCCCTCTCTTTTCTTTTACAGAATAAAAAGTACTATATTATACCGTTTCTTATAAGCAGCTTCAGCTGCTTAGTTAGTGATTTATCCGTGTGGCTTTTTGTCGCAGTGGAAAAGCTCAGTGTAAGTTGAATACTTTTGTGGCTCTACTTATTTATAAAACATTAATATGTTTGCTAGTCGACAGTTTATTTTATTATTGGTTCCCGCTAAAATTCGGTTCAGAATCTCTCTTAAATATTATTATAATCAAATGGGATGATTTTTCAACCTCCGTTTTAGCAAAAAAAGAAACCATGAATTAATATGAGACTTATATGATATAAATAATTTATTTATCTTTTTGGGGGATTCAAATTCTTAAACAGGTGTTTTCAATTTTCATTTTTGGCTTATGGATGATCATAACGTGATAACGATCACTATATCGTTTTCTTGCGTGAAACAATTATAAGATAATTCCCAAATAGAGGGAGGACGATAAATTGAAAATCTTTAATAATTAAAACATTCTGTATTTAATAAAGATATAACATTATTTAAATGTGTCTTTTTTGCCTTTTGTTTAAGAAATACTAAATATACTTCAATTTTACCTTGTAGATGTTGAATATGCTAAAAGTGTATATGGCTAAATCACCTTGGTTTACTAAACCCTAAAATAACCTTAGGTTTACAAAAAACTTAAAAAATGTATTGTTGATACTCAGTTTCATCTAAATTAATAATTGAGCATTTATAATTAGACAGCTGCTTCTTAGAAAGCTACTTCTTGACCTTTAAACTATTCGTTGGGAAATAAAATCTATGAAATTTTGTTCAAATGTATTACACATGTAAGCAAAATTGTACGAGATTTTATGTATTTGTGGAATTTCTGTAGCTCTAACTTAGTATAATATTTACACTAAATTTTGAATTTATGCTATTCAGATGGATTAGGAATGCAAAACAATTGATTAACAATAAAGTTGTTTTAAAATTTGCCGATAGAAGAATATAAGATGCTATAGAATAGTCTATTATGATGATGTCGCACGTTTGTCTTTGGCTTGCTATTTCTTTTGTTTCTTCCCTAAGAGCCCTATTATTCTCATTTTGGATTCTCCTTTTAATTCCATTCCATGTTTCTAATTATTTTAATAGTGTAGTCTTAAGTATTTATTAAATGATGTAACTAATTTTTCAGAATGGGACAGGCAGTCTCTACTTATTTACCATGACAGACATTTTTTTAAATTTCTTTGGAGTGAGTATAAGATGAACAAGCATGCTTTTCATATTTTCAAACACGATATTTTTCTACAAAATGAGTTTGATACTAAACTTTATAAGAGAAATAATACATCTGTGCCTTTGTAAAAATGCATGTGTTCAATGGGATCGAATCCAGTTTTACAAACCATTCACTTGAAAAAGTTGCAATTTTTATTCTAGTATTGTTTAAAATATTGCAATAAAAGGAAAAAAAACCTTATTCGCCATTTTTGAACTTAAGCAATTCTAACAAAAAACATATATATATTTCTCTACTTTAGGATACATATATGCTTCTTATATTGGGGTAAATACTTATTTCTACACCATGGTAAAAAAAAGGCCACACAAAATTGTAAGTTATGGCGCAATAAGGGAATGACCCAAAGAAAGAGAAACATTGTTTTTCATTTAGTTTACTCAAACTGTATCCGAAATTTGATACACATAAAAGCTAATGATAACATTATTTACTCAATATTTTTCTCTATTGATACACAAGAACACAAGGGAAGGTGAATCCTCTTCTTGAATTACCATTTAATAATAGACTATACTACTATATAGTAGTCCAGATGTTTTTATAAAGGAGAGACGAGCATTTTCATAAGCGAGGGAATATAATTAATCGTCATAATAATTTTGAAATATCTTTTTAATAATCTAGCTAATTTTTAAATATCTTTTTAATAATCTAGCTAATTTTTAAATTTTTATTTAGAGCAGCTTATACATTATCACTGATTTCAACATTTACAAAAAAATGCAATATCCGTATCAATTGCTTTTAAAATTAAAAGTGTGGTATTTAACTAAAAAAGCAGTTATAAGTTTTGCTAACTTTATAGATACTTCTAGCAAAGTCATGCCTTAAAATAATTTTATTTTGTGTTGTTTTTACCTTTATTTGTATTCAAATAACCGATATTAAAGTTAATTTTGTTAAACATGTTTGATAACCGAAATAAAATGTTTCTATAAGCTGAAAACTTTGTCATTACTTTGGGAATCAAATCAATCATATAATTTAGTTATAATTCTTGCTTTAATTAACTATAGTGTTTTTTCAATTATCTAAAAAAAGTAAATTTTTTTAAAAGTATTTATTAATTTTCTCCTGGTTTAAGACTACTACAAGAAGCGGAGTTTAATCATATATGTATGTAAATATCATTTGTTTAAAAGTTTATTTCACCAGAATGCATATTTCACTATAACAATCACTTAACCCTTTCAGGCAGATTAATATCAAGTATAAAATATTTTGTGCATACATGTAAATGGCTTCAAGGGGTTGAATCATAAAATCTCTCCATACTTAAATGTCATGATTTCTGTTAAATATTACATGTAGAGAGTGATACAATAGGCTCAGTATAAGTTATTTTTCAACGTTACAATTCTATTTATTCAAGAACAATCATGTCTGCAAGGGTATGTGCTGTTGGAGATATATCTACTACTTATACTTAAAGTGTTCTACTTTGTTAGAAAAAGGGGCCAATGTAAATAATGGAATACCCACGTTTATATTATGATTTTTTTAGGTCATAATAGTATAACTTTTCTTCTTTAATTATGTAATATTTTAAAGTAATTGTTCAAATATTCTGTGTTTTATATTGGCCCTTTTGGAATTTCCAGAGTGTTCCCATACATATAATACGCATACCTGCCTCTTACTAGAAGCAGAATAAATTATTAAAATTAAAATATTAATTATAATGGTATATCCTGAAATTTTCTCTTTAAATAAGTATTATGTGCAAAACAATTTAAGCACTAAACCTTTTACTTATGTACAGATCTATTAGATACGATTGCATCTTTGTACAGGTATCTGTCATATTTTCTAAGAAAATTACTTACTACTTCAGACATACTATTTTCAAATTAATATTTAAGAGATGGGTCAGAATTTGTAGTAATGGTTTGCAACAAGTAGAAATACATAAGGGCGATTCTGAAATTAAGGGAAATTTCAGTCCCTGTGCTTTTACTGGCTTAATATTTGTTCCTTTAAGTAATGAAATTAGTATTGAATAGAAAAAAGTTTACATTTAATGCTTTCAGTCTTTATTTTACATATTTATTTATTATTATTTAAAAAAAAAATCAAAATTATGCGAAATGTAAGGAAAGTCCCCAACCCTGTTTTTTTTTTAATGTTAACTGAAGAAGTAAACCTGATTAATAATATATTTGTGGCAAAATCTGGATTGAACATTTATTTTTTATATAAATAATTAACTAATCACAAAGAAATATAAGTATTAATTTATTTTACCACTTAATTTTAAGCACAAAAATTGTGCCTGGGGTGCTGAGTAACATCCATGGAATATCTTTAACTTGATTAAAATTCTACTAGATATCAGTACAGTCTTCTTTACCAGAGCTGAAGTGAAGCTCAAGTCAACCATTTTGTCTAGTGATGTTGTTGGATGTGCATAGCTTTATATTGCTTGTGAAAAAAGTATCCAATCCTCAAAAATCCGGTGAGAAATAGATTGTGCCTCAATAATACCTTGCCTCATTTTGCACTACTTTCCCACTCCTGTTTGTTCCGTTTCTCAGAATATACAAGGGCTTTATTTGTTAAAACCAAAAACGGTACGTTGTTCACATAAATACTTAATCAAAAAAAAGTTTGCGCTTAGCAAATTGGTAAAAGTAACAGTTGAGTAAATAAGTTTAAAATATTTTTAACACTTCCCATTTATTTTTACATTTTATTTTTTAATAATATGGTCCTTTCATGTGGAGTAACCGTGTCTCGTAGCCACCAAGAATTTGGCTGGTTCTTCAACTGATAGTTTCTTGTTAGAAAACCTACCAGTATTATGGTAGTTTGAACTTTTAATATTTGTTGATAAAAGGGCATCAAGAATTCTTCACCATGGTGTCAAATTATACCATCTATTATTTTACACAATCGTAATCGTTCTTTTGGTTACCGCACCATCCACTCAGTGACAAAATAAGGGTCGTTTTAATGGTAGAATAAATTGGCATTTCTAAGACTGACCTAATAACAAGGACCCAAATCTGGATGAACCACCTTCATTCTTGGTGGGGATGCACCATGGAAGCTCCATATAAAAGGAAGTTTGTAGTATTCCTTTTAAAATTTCTAATTAATAAACTATGTTTTAGCGACATGAATCAGCACCCTTTACTATCCTACTGGTTGATTTGTTAGTGGTTGCAGTAAATGTAAGTATTTTTATTTCTCAGTTTAGTAACGTTTAAATAGAGTTGAGTACGTGACGTTTAAATAGTTTTGTTGTATTTTAGAATTGGAAATACAAGCTGTGAAATTTATTAAAATTTTTATTATTTTGTTGATTTTTAATAAGATTAGTTGATTTCTGTTACAAACTATTTTATAAGGTAAATATGAGAGTTAATGGAATTTTCCACAGTATTGCATATTTTACAAGTATTTTTAATGTACATGAATACATTCCTATCATTATTTCTGGTAAGTAAGTTGTTTGAATTCCAGTCACATCTTCAGTTAAAATGGTCTAATAACAGCTTTTTTGCAAAGCAATTACAGCTTTACAATTCAAAATAAATGTGTGTATTTTTTTAAACTTGCTAATTTAAGCTATATATTTTTTTAAAAATTAATAAAAAAGCTATTTGCACCAAGGTTTTAAACTTTTTAACGATTTTCTAATGTTCTGTTCAATTTTTGTTTTGTTTTCTGCTCTGCATAAACTTTCATAGAAAAAGGGGTAATGTCTAAAATAATGTACTTACTATTTAAGAAAATTATTATCATGACCTTTACTATATTATCATCAAAGTAAATAAAAACTTATTATCATGTCATATAATTTATGAGTGATGGAGAAAATTTGACCTTTCCATTTTGGATTTTTTTTCTTTTTATTATAGGATACATTTTTATATTTTTATTTACTTTTGTGATAAAGAGGTAAATGTTCCTGTGGCTGTGTTTTATACTATAAATGGGCGAAAACTTTACTTTACCGTTATTTTACTTTTATTTTATCCTTAGTTTATCTTAATTTCGTGTATACCGTGTGGACCCAATTTTTTTCGACCGAAAGCAGCTCGCCAGAATGAAGCTCGTTCTAAAAGCGCTAATAGAACGCGATTTCATCAGAATGAATTTGGACACAATGAAAATGGTTAGAATGGGATTTCATTAGAATAGTTTTGGACAGAATGAAAGTCGAGAAATTATTCAGTCAGTATTATATTTATTAGGAACCTATTCGTCAGAATCTTACGAATTTGGCGAAACTTTACAGCTTTGAGGAGGTTTGGCGGTGTAAATGTGCTCACTGGGGGCTTAGTCGTGACCTCTGAGAAGGTCTCAGAGGTCACTTCATTTTTCTATAGACTGTACAGAAGTACTATTGATCACATCGCATTACTAATGAAATGGGAATACTATACCAATGATCTTGAATGCAGTACTAGTAATTTCTGATTGTAGTACTAATAATCTTAGATTGTTCTGAAATAACTATTGAATGCTCTGAAAAAAGTATTAATGATCCCAGATTGCTCTGAAAGAAGCATTATTGATATCTGATTGCAGTGTTAATGCTCTCCAATTTCTTTGGAAGAAATATTAAAGATTTATGATTGCAGTACTAATGATCTCTGATTGCTCTGAAAGAAGTATTAATGATCTCTGATTGCTTTGAAAGATGTACTAATGATGTCTGATGGCAGTCTTAATGATCTTTGATTGCTCTGAAAGCAGTATAAATTATCACTGATTGCAGTGCTTAATTATACCGTTGAGTTTTTGATAACTAGGTAGATTTTTAAAATTTCATAGTCATTGTCAATAGTTGTGATCTTTTCTTTTTAATAAGTTAGTATTATTTTATTATTAATGTAAATGTATAATTAGTTTAAATTTATTTGATATAAATTACAATTGAAATATTCTTACGTAATACTTTATTCTTAAAAGGGAATAATATTTGAGTTTTAAACTAATGTACATTTACTTTCAGACCTACACTTTTTTATACATCTTCGCTTACTATCAAACATTAGAGGAAGCTTCAATTATGAGACGAACTGAGGTAAGTAAAAACATTGTATATAGTATGATACTGAAAACTAAGTGTTTATCAGCAACTTATGAGCAAAAACTATGTAAGATAATGTAAGTCTGGAGTTAAAATATAGTAGAATAAGTTCAAAAATATGAACAAAGTATGGGCAGTTACCAAAGGTAACTTTTAACATTTTAAATATTTGCTCAAGACTGGAGAAGCTATGTTTAGTAAGTTTAAAATTGTATGTGATTTGCAATCTCACACTGCTTCTATTGAATAAATATCTTTTGTAATTTTTATGTAATTATAAATGTTTTGGGAAAGACACATGATTATATTTAAGCAAGTTGGTGTTAATTTTTATTTAATGAAAGTATGGCATTGCTAATAAAGTTCAAATTGTCTTCTTTCATTGATGCTAAGGAAACATATTTTGGTAAGTATCTCAGAATTTGCATGACAAGAGTATTCAGAAAACACTTATTCATAAATAGAAATCTTTCGTAAATATTTTTATGTTTTGTAATAATTTGAAAGAATATTGAAATCGACATATTAGGGGTGAGTAATACAAGGTTATAGAATCAGTGAAAAAGTTATTCCTACCAAATTGTAAATCGTGCTGAATTGTCACGAGAAGTAGAGAACCTATGTGCAAAATGACGAGTTTCACTGGCGCAGTCATGGAAGGATAATAGAGGTGTACTAAGGTACTGAGATGTGGAACATATTGGAACGAGATCTGGCAGACCAACAGAATACAGCAGGTCCGGCAGTCTGGAGATAACTCGGGTCCTATACAACAAGGCAGTATGACCACAACTCAGCGAACTATGCCATGGAAACAGGTTAGTGGTGAGAGTTGGATTGGAGTTTGGATTTGCTGGCGCGAAAGAGCAACATCTAGGCTATACTGCGCCGAAACCATAAAATCAATAAAAATAAACGTTATTTAAAAAATGGTGATTATAAAAACATTTCAATCAATACATTAAATGAGGTGATAAAATCCAATTTCTTGTTAAAACTTAGAAAGATTTACATGTGGGGGTGAACTTAAAAGCGAGGATAATGAAGGATGACATGTATTAAAAAAGCGTTGCCTCATCAGATTAAAAGAAGGACACTCTGATATAATATGTAAAACAGATAAAAATAACTCCATAAGAATTACATGTGGGGGCATCATCTGCCTATATCTCTATGGTTATATCTATGATAATATAAAAAGTTATCATTATTGGTTTAGAATTTTAAAGAAAATTCTGGTTTCAGAAAAATATTGTTGATTTTAAATATTAATTTCAGGTGGAAGATAAAATTGTATTTGTGTTATATTTTTGGTACGTAAATCCTATGTAAGGTGCAAAAATAGACTAAATAATTCTGATAAATATTGATATTAAGATTTGTAAAATTGAATATTTTCGACAAATTAAAAATATAAATGAATATATATTGCATTGGTTAGGATTATTGTAACTATAAATATTTTTTAATTAAAAACTCTGGAAAAAAATATTGGTATTGTGCACAAGTTTGTTTTAACGGAAAATAAATGTTTCGTAGTGTTTTATTCTGATGAGTAGATGTGAGTATCTAGCAAAATCATACTGACTTAGAATATTGCTGTAAAAAGGGATGTTTTTGTTTTAAAATATATAAGTTTAAACACGAACATGTGAATATGTTAAAATGCTGTAAAAGGAAAAAGTGTTCCATTGGTGATTTCAAAAAGTATATACATCTAAGTTTATTAGAGTATTAGTTAATTTTATGTAGAATGCTATAACATGAAATTTTTGAGTAATGTTTCGTTTTAGTAGTTTAACTTTAAAACTATAGTACTGGGTTTCGCGCCAAAAAATAAAGTGTTGATTCGGATATTCGAACTGTAGTGATTCATATCCGGTGGTTAAAAAAAAAGTATTTGAAAAGAAGGATTGTAGGGCTTTGGAAGGTATTGATGTTGAAATAAAGTGTAGAATATTCGATTGTGGAAAGGGAAAAAAAATCATTTAAAAGATCATCTGAGCATTTGAGCTTTTTTTCTTCTTCTTTAAGCAGAAAGAATCTTTATTTGTGTTGAGGGTTTGTTTATTTTTATATTCATTGAAAGCACATGGCATAGAGTGTTAATTTTTTTTTTTGAAGTAAGAACATGTTTGATCTTTTGTACTATCTTATTACGATAATTAATTACAGAGTTGTTGTGTCACAATTTAAATACTTTATTTATAGCAATGTTTATTTGATAAGGTGGTTAAATATCAATGAGTCTGTATTGCCATTAGTGACATTATTTTTGACACTGACATTATTTTTCTAAATTGATATAATTTGATTTTGCTAAAGGTTTGAAGTGTCTTTAAAAGAAAGAAAGAATGTCTCAAGAGAAAATATAAATAGAAGAAAGGTTAGCTCGTAAGCAAATGCAACATGAATTGGAACTAAAAAGACTGGAGTTTTCGTCAAAAGGTGCATATCCTCAAACGAATTAAAGATCGGAAAATGGAGGCCACAGAATTCAGATAACACAAATCACTCCAAGATTTGATGACAAGCAAGATGAAATGGTTTTGTACTTGATAAATTTCGAGAAGAAGGCTAAAATGGTACAGGTTCTGAAGAAGGACTGGGTCGCATACTTGTTGGGCGTTCTGCCTGTCGAGATATCGAACATGCTGGCCAGGGAGCCACCTGAAGATGCTTGTGACTATGATTTCGCGAAGGCTCTCATTCTTAAAAGATATAAATTAAATAGCGAGAAGTTGAAACAATGCTTTGATAGGCATTAAAAGTGTCCTGAAAAATCATTGAGGAATTATAATCATGAATTACATGGTTACTTTTCAGAGTGGATGGACAAGATGGAAGTGACCACTCTCCAGCAGTTAAAGGAATTGATGATCACTGAACAGATAAAGTTCTGTGTTCCTGGGGAGGTTAGAGAGCACTTCGTAGATGAATGGTGGAAGATAAAAGCCCCTTACGATTTAGCAGGGAAGCTAGACGAGTACGAAAGCATATAGTTAGGTTTCAAGAGGAAAGAGTTCCCGCCAAATATTAACTACCGATTTCAAAGCTAGTCGAGACCCCAGACAAGAGAACAGAGGACTCAACCAAGAGAACAGTGGACTCAAAACTAAGAGACTATAGGGATTAGCCAAGAGGACAGTGGACTCAAAACTAAGAGACTATAGGGATTAGCCAAGAGAACAGAGGACCCAGCTAAGAGAACAAAGATTCGAAAGGAGTGAGACAGATCGACGAAGGAAACTTCAGTGCTATTCTTGTGGATCGTTGGAACACCATCAGAACGCTTGTCCTGGTTTAATGAGAAGGCAGCCATCTGCGGTAGTAAACAGCGTCAGAGCCCAAACTTCAGCATTGGAGGACGGCGTGGTGAGTTTCCGGTGGTGAGACAGCTGATAGGACATCGGTGCTCACAGCCAAAGTGACTGTTCCCGTCACGACGCCGATTGACGCTAGAAGGAACGTTTACGCGATTAAGATAGTGAACTTGAAGTGCGGCAGAAACGTCATCAAGAGAGTTGTCGACTCGGGCGTTTAAATTTCAGTCGTCCTTGCTGTCTTGGTGGCTGACTCTCGAAGCGAGGGAGATGGTAAAATATAAATCACATCTGGTTTTGATGAAACAGAGATGACCCACCTCAAAATCATATCAATGAAGATCGACGACAGATACCCCGGCGAAGTGCCTTTGACGTGTGCCGTCTTGACGAAGCTAGTGAATGACATACTTATAAGCCTTTCGGCGTATGAGGATCGGAATGCGAATGTTCAGCTATTCGGTGGAGAAATCGACCACCGAAATGTGTTTCAGGTCGACACAGGACATACATCATGCGTTTTAGAAAACCAAGTGATTACTCGTGGGGCTCACGCCAAACAGGCGGAACAAGAAGATAAAGAAAAAGACAGCTTTGGAAAGGAATACAACAATATCCCATCCGCGATACCTAATGTGGATGAAGTTTTCAATCACGAATCTGGAAGTGATGACGGAGAACTCAACAGTAGTAAAAGCGAGTTTATCAAGTTCCATAGGAAGACGAGTCTCTAAAAGATGCATGGGTTTTCGGTGAAAATCAGAAGAATGCGTATAAAATTGAGGATAAAGTTCTCATGCACGAGGAGTGGGTGTGTGGCGAACGCTTCATCCAAGTAGACGTCCCAATGAATAAACGTAGATATGTACTAAAGATTGGACATGAATTGCCGCTTGCAGGACACTTGGGCGAACAAAAGACGAAACAAAGGATTGAGTATTCGTTCTATTGGCCAAAGGATGAAGAAAGACATGAAAGAATTCTGCCAGAGCTGCGAGCAATGTCAAGTCAGAAGAGCTATTACGTACCGAGATAGAATCCCTATCCAACCAATTGTGAGACTAGATAATTCTTTTGAGTATGGAGTATTGAATGTATTGGTCATTTGGAACCACCTTCTAAACGAAGTCATAAATACATAATATGACCGATAGACTTATGTACTCGATGTGCTGAAGCTATCCCCGAGAGGAATATTACTGCCAAGACTACATGCGACGTATTGATGAAGAATTTTCGTCTACTGGTTTCTCAAAGACGATATGTTCGGACCGATTGACGAATTTCACTTTATTACTTACCAGGGAGTTCATATGAACATCATAGGTGCTTCTCCAAGATTTTCCACATTTAGACATCCCGAAAGTATGGGGCTGTGGAGAGATGGAATAAAAACCTCAAGCAGATGCTCAGTAAAAACCTTCAAGACAATGGCAGAGATTGGGATATACATTTACCCAACCTTTTATTTGCCTACAAAGAAGTGCCACATAGCACAACAGGAATTTCACCATTCCAGCTGGTGTACGGAAGATTACCTAGTCGCACATTAACGTGGATTAAGGAGTATTGGACGGGATCAAGAGACATACCTGTAGGTGCTTCCAAAAACATCAAACAATAATTAAGAGATTTACGAAGTAAATTGGTGGGCGCGCACGCCATCGTTTCAGAAAACGCCAAGAGAAACCAAGGAGAGTACACTAGAAGGTAAAACTTGAGTGCCCGAGAAAAGAAGTTTGAGGTAGGAAATCAAGTTCTGATTCTAGAGCCCGCCTCTTTGCATAAATTAACGAAGAAGAGGATAGGACCAGTCCGCATAATAGATTTTACACGACCTCATTCAGTTTTAGTCCAACTGGAAGACGGTGCGACGAGAGAGTTGCATGTCAATAAGATTCGTCCTTTCATAGCTCGTGTGGAACAAGTTGGCTTGGTATTCAAGGTAGACGATGAGTTCAGAGACAAATCTTACGCACCAACAGGCTAGAAGGAAAGACCCTCAGCGACACCTATACAACGAAGAAGGAGACTTAATCCAAAAACAGAAAAATACCAAGATATATTACCTAGAAAACCAGGGCAGGCCAAGGTACCAGGTCATGGATTAAGAGTCACAGAAGACTGTAAGCTCAAGAGACTGTACCCATATCGTGTTCTGATCGCCCTGCAAGAAGAAGACGAACGACAAGGGCAAGAGCTTCTGGAATTAAAAATGATCGAACTAAGTGAGAACGAGGGAGCTCATCAAGTAGCCAAGAAGAATGGAAGTGTCAGATTGTGTGTGAACTACAAACAGCTGAATAAATACACGATCCCTGACTCATATCTGATGAAGAGAGCCACTGAATTGCTGTATGAAGTGGGAAAAGCGAACTTTCTATCCGTGCTTGATCTTACGAAGGGGTACTGGCAAATTCTCATGAAGCCATAAGCGAAAGCATACACGACCTTCGTGACACATATGGGACAGTATCAGTAAAATGTTATGCTCTTCGGTTGGAAGAACGCAGGGAGCACCTTCCGAAGATCAATGGACAAAGTGCTATCGAACCATAGAAGTTACTGTAGATCCTACGTAGATGATGCTGACGTTTTTTTCAGACACATGGGACGAACATCTTAATCACATAGACCAGGACTTCGAAACACTGCAAGAAGCAGGACTCCCCGTTAATCTAGGAAAATGTGAATTTGGGAATAAAGGAGTTCGATTTCTAGGACACATTGTGGGTTCGGGTTCACACTCACCCGATCCTCAAAAAGTGGAGGCAATCCAAAATATAGCGAGACTTACCACAAAGAAGGTATTTCGCTGCCTGATTTGACTAGCAAGCTATTACGGAGACTATATACCAGACTTTTTTGTGGTCGTTCTCCCATTGACCAATTTAACAAAGAAGAGTGTACCAAACGAGACACCGTGGAACAATGAAGCGGAAAATTCCTTTCAGGAATTAAAGAGACATTGACTGGGATGACTGGGAGACATTTGACTGGGATGCCCGCATTATATACACCGAACTTCGATAGACCTTTTCAACTCTACACCGTTGCTTCTGAAGACACAGTAGGAGCATACCTAGCCCAGAATGACTGTGATGGTATTGAAAACCCCATCGCTTTTTTCAGTAGAAAACTCTCACATACACAAAGCTGTTTTTAGATGCTGTCGCTGTGAACCGTTGCTTCGTGTTTTATAATTTTCTACCAAAGTTAAAATTATTCATATCTATAATTAATAAAAATCGTGCTTCGTTAGATGAAGTGTTTGGACGTTATTCCTACCAATGTACATAATGATTTTAAAAGCATTTCTGAGATAGTTGAATTGTCATGAGAAGTATAGAACCTACGTTCAAAATGAAGAGTTTCACTTCATTATTCCAAAATAAAATAGAAATACAAAATTTTATACCTATGTTTTTGTGTGTTGGATAAAAAATACATTACCATATTATAAATAAGGAATCTTTCAGAAAGAGCTCCCTAACTTGGAAATTACATAACTGCGAAACAGTGGGAGACAAAAAGAAGAGGATAGACAGGTATGGAATTTTAAATACACTGGTTTGCAAAATGATTTACATTATTATAATGTGGTGACAAATTGTTGTAAAATATGAGTGTAGCGGTTTGAGTTTATATTTCCCTTTATGAAAAAGGGCCATACGATACCTTTACTGGATAGTGCAGCTTTGAAGAATGCAGTGGTCACTTTTGCAGAATGCTGTGGTTTCACAATACACACGGACGGACTATCAAGTGTATTAACAAGTTTTGTTTGTTAAAAAAATCGTCGAAATGAAAACGGGCCTTCTCTGTAAACCATATACAGTGGTCATCCAATTTACTCTCATCAATAAATTTTGCAAACCGGTGTATTTGAAGTTCTATGCAGTGTTAAAGATTCCTTTATTAAACAACCTGTAGAAAATAGTTACGTTTTAAATAAAGAGTGGAAGTGTTTTATCTTCATATTAAGAAATAAATTTCTTCGTAATACATGGTCTTTAGTGACATGTTACTGGTGGTTTATCCATTAATTGAATTGTGATATTATTGATTAATGAATTCACCAAGGGAGGGGGATAACACACTAATTCTGCAATAAGTTTTTGATGTTAAATAGCTTGTTGCAATCAAGAGCCAATCAATTCTACTACAATCAATTCTACTACTACATCAATTCTACTAGAGTTTGTATATGCATCAGTCGTACTAGATGATATTGCGGTGGTAGGAAGATTTCTCCTATAATTTCTATTTAGTGGAAAGTTGTCTATAATGATCCATCCATAAAATTTTAACTTTGGGGTACCTAGATTTTATTTTATTTTTCCTTCAAAATGTTTTTTTTTCTTTTCAGAAACTAGATATATCCCTTAAAGGATCTAATTTTTCAGCATTTTAAATAACAGTCATTAATGCAAAATTTTAGCATATTTTGCTAATGTCTCTACTTGGTATAATTTATATAGCTATTTCTTTTGATATTTTACCATCCGAACCTTAAACTGTAATATTGTAATAACATGTTCTGAAAATTCAAAAAAAGTTTTATTGTTAAAAATCTTACATTGGACCATTATTATATAGGATCATTAAAAGAATATACATACCTGAAATTTCTTTTGAAAGTAATTTATAAAAGAATATAGGTATGAATTAGCAAAAAAAAAAAAGTAACAAAAAGATATGTACATATTTTAATAGCATTAAATCAACCTGGTTTATCAGCTCATACTTTAAAAAAAAAAAAAAAAAATTGCATTATGTTTCTAAAATGTACGATTCCTTAAAATAAAATAAACTAATCAAATTATGCATACATTAATCACTAAAATTTCAGAATATATGTATTAAACCATAAAAAGTGATTGACGGTCCTCACAGACAAAAGTCATTGCTAAAGAGTCAGAGGTAAGGACTGAATGTCTAGTAGATAACGTAGATAACATATCAAATAGATATGAAATTGTTTTTAAAACGATAATTGATTAGATTGATATAGAGCTTAATGAATAATATAACAGTAGTGTAAAAGATTATTTCAATATTGTGATTGACAATATGGTTGAGAAACTGTTCCAGGTCTATCCTATAGACCACTAAAAGACAAACGAACACAATTAAAAAAATGTTGACTTTATTTGGTCTTCATTATTCTCTTAATTTCCAGTGATTTTCTTCCTTGTAATTTTTCACTATATCACCAAAATATCGAATCTCTTATATATTATGCGTTTCATTTTTTATATTGCGAATATGAGAGTATTTTTTTCATGGTAAAGATCAATCATAAACTAAGCTCGTATAAAATAAGATGGAATATTATAAATTATATATTTTTTATTTTAGAGGACGGTTGCGGTTCATCGCGATGACATTTCTGGGGCGAGCTTAAACTCGGTTCAATTCAGTCCCGAATTCTCAATAAACAGCAACTCACCCAGTGATGGTCAACCTGGATTACAACCACCTTCTTATCCTCCTCCTTCATTACTAGATACTCCTCTTCTACCCAGTCATAGTCAGGCAATCAGTACAGTTGGACAGGAGAACTATTCCGTCCGCTTACACATAGGACTCCTGGACATTTTGAATATCGACGGCAGCCTTATCGGATCAATTGACAATCAAAGCGTTGAAAGAGACTCTCTTCCCTTCGAAGGTACAGAGAGGGTAATTTCGGAACATGATTCATCTTTTCTCCCAGAAACGGGAATCGGGAACGAAAATGCCATTTCCTATTCTACAGGCAA
The DNA here is from genome assembly GCA_963978545.1 of Linyphia triangularis. Classification (NCBI taxonomy): domain Eukaryota; kingdom Metazoa; phylum Arthropoda; class Arachnida; order Araneae; family Linyphiidae; genus Linyphia; species Linyphia triangularis. The sequence continues at coordinate 59,733,873 of OZ021721.1, forward strand.
GATTGCTTCCATTGAGGGAGATAGTCAAACAACACCAGAACTATCAACCTCATTAATCCACTTATCCATTGGGGAACTAAGTGGCAGAAATGCCACAAACACAACAGAAGTTACAAATTTGAGTTTCGATCCAGTGCTAAATTTAGATCAGAAGTCCATGCCCCAAAATTGTTTAAAAATGAAGAATAATACAAAAGTTCTTCCAATATCACAGCGAAGTTTTACTTTTGTAGACGAACAGAATTCTAAGATAACACCTGAAATTAAAGTTTCTTCCACAGACAGTTACCCTCCTCCTTTACCGCCACGTCATGGTAGTGGAACTTTAGGATCTGTCGCCCCGCCTCGACTACCTCCCCGAGTAATTAATCAGTCCTCAGTTACTCGCAAGTATTTGATGAAACAAAAAAACACTCTAAGCAACAGGGTTCACTCGCTAGATGAAGAGACATCCAGTTGCCGACAGAATCCAGAATACCCAGGTAGTACTGGATTACATCTGATGGAGCGATACGAGAAGGACACGTTTGATACACTAGAAGAGGTACATGGAGGATCCATACACAGCTCAGTTGGTCATTCTCTTACAGAAGATGCTGGGCAAGCCAGTTGGATATCAAATGTTGATTCAGATCAGCGAGTACACGATGTAATTCAACGCCATAATTTTTTCAGACCTAATTCAACACAGAAAAGGGACAGGGTTAGGCGTTCAGAAGCCATTCTGAACTTAGCGGAGGTTGCCAATATGCCTATAAGCCCCCCTCATAGAGTTCTTTGGTCATCTATGGATTCCCTGGCGGAAGTTGCCAAAACGCATGCATCTCATAGGCTTTGCCAAGAAAAACTGTCATCGACTGCAAGCCCCCCTCATAGAGTTCTTTGGCCACCTATGGATTCACTGACGATGGTTACCAAAATGCCTGCATGCCCTAGGCTTTGCCAAGGACATTTGGCGTCTCCTGCAAATCGCCATAATAGAGTCCTTTGGCCACCTTTGAATTCACTCGCCGACAACGACGAATACGTCACATTAGCCCCTCCAACCAATGCCGTAAATCGTCAAGAACGCTCTTACCCGCTTTTGAATATTGGTGATGTAGGAGGAGCTCGACCTAAACTGCCAACTGTGGAAAAAGGTAGACGAAGAAAGACAAAAGGTCTGCGTATTCGAAAGAACAAACTAAAGGACATGTTCAAAACTAATCCAAGGAAAGCATCTTTAAGTATGAACCAAAACAAGGGTAACGAGTTTATGTGGGCAAAGAGTCAAGTTGGAGGATGCCAAACAATCTGTGATAATTTGGGTTTTGAAGATGATAATCATCCTTTAATTATTGAAGGAGCTACAGGCGGGCAACCGCTGACCGATACAAGTCGCAAAACACACGTGCTGTCTTCAGGTAATATTTTAGAATTATTATGACTGTCATGACAATTTTAGTAAAAAGTTTTGATGGGTGTTGGTAAAATAGGACTTGAAACATTTAGAAATGGAGGGTAAAGTCAAACAAGCAACTACTACAGGGCATTTTTTCAATACAACTTTAGACGACTTTAAAATACCTTAATTTTTTTTTTTTTTGGCAAATAGGATAAAATACATTAACTCAAAAAAATTTGAGAAACTCTTCTACCTTAGTAATACATTTTATCAATCAAAATTTATATACCATCAACATAGGTTACTTTGCCTATTTTTAACTCAAATTTAAAATATCTAAAACTTCAATGAGATTTTGAGAGAAAAAAATGCTTAGTTTTTCCGTTTGATTTTTTGTTCAATTTATGGCATAATAGCATTTTTTATTTCTTGATCTTTTTAAAAAATATTAAATCTTGACGGGAAAAGCTATCTGGCAATTTTGAATAATTTGCCCACTTGTTATTTTCCAATAAAAACAAACAGCAACGTCATTTTCAAGCAGTATAACAACTACTAGGATTAAATTATACCCAATATAAAAGAACAAGATGTTTTAAAAATTGCAAACATAGTTGCATCTTTTAATTTTCAAGCAAACAAAATAACAAATAAAATGAAAAGATAATACATGAATAATATATTAAAGAATTCAGAAAAATCAATCCTGATCGTTCTATCAGAAATATGGGTTTAAAACATTGTTAGAGAGAGAAAAAAAAAGAAGAAAAAAAGGAATTTATTGCATCTAGACTTTCAGGAAAAGTATATGATTGGCCAGTACATTTTCTTCAGAAAAAATTATATCCTTTTATCATCCAAACAAGCGACCTTTATGAATGACAAAAAACTTTTTCCGGATGATTTTAAAATCACAATTTTCTTCAACTTGAAATATTTGGGGTGATGATTAATACCCTTCCATTTTACAACCTTTCATCGTTCCATCTTGTCCTTTATGGAGACTCTTAAAATTATCTACAGAATAGTTGTTGTTTGATTTCTATTCGATCATCAGAAAATTGTGACTTCATTAATTAGAAATATTTGGAAAAAGTAGCCTTAATTTGTTAACGATTCGTCGAATAACATTACCAAGCAAAATTAAAACCTCCATTGATGAAAGTAATAAACAGCGCTAGGTAATCTTAACTATATTACTAATCAAGGAAATAATCAAGAATTCTTTTTAGCTATATACTTTGGTTCAAAACTACCTGTAATAACACTAACACCAACCATAAGAATTGAATTTTTGTGTCTAATTATCTATCACCAAGTGATATATTTAATTTCAGTGTCTTGCCAACATTACATCTAATTATCCTTGTCCATCACAGTATCGTAGTGGTCCTCTTAGTAAGTAATTTTAAGCGCCAAATATACTTTTTCAAAAATGTACAAAGTTATATCGGTTGGCTTTTTAACCCCAGTTCATACATTTTACATTTCTCTCTCAAAATAAATATCTATCTCTGTAACTCTTTCTTTTTCTAAAACCTATTGCACTGAGAGACAGCTTCAAGTTTTTTTACCTCATTTTTTCCAAAGAATGCTAAGAAATTCTAGTAGTTTAAGACTGGTAGCCTTTCCCTCTTTAAATTTCAGTGATAAAAAAGGCATTCAATTTTTCTCCCTACGAGTCAAATTATTTTTTCCTTGCCAGGTTAACAATAGGTATTACGTAATTTTTGAATAATAACCTTGCGTAAACTTATGAATAATAACCTTGCCAATTTGGTTTAGGTTTATGAGAAGGATTTGGCGTGGGAGGAATAAAATCATCTGTATTATTCCTCGTTGAAAAATAAAGAGAGCTAGGTTACCAGAAAAAAAAATAATGTTCATTATTTGGCAAGTTATGAAACCCATTCAAGTTAAATTCAACTTATTTGAAATAGAAATTTCAAATGATGTTCGCGAGATACCCAAAAGTTGAAAATGTTTTTTCGTTGCTACAATAGACGTTTTTTTAATGATTTTTATGACATGTTATCGTAATTGTTAAATAAAGATATGGCATACAAAAAAGATTCAACACGTTTATTTATGCCAAAGGAAACCGCTAAAATGAATTGCATTTATTTTTTGAGCTTTCGTCACAAGATAATCAGTGTTGAAATCAGAATTTTTTTAATAATTTATGTGTGATTCACTTATGATAGCAACAATAAACAAATTTTCTCATTTGGTGTATCAAAACTGTGGGAAAAAACTTTATAGCATACGAATATTTTTGCTCTAGCTATTTTAGAAGTATGTTTTCAAACGGCTCCATTACCGTAAGATTTCTAGTATGAAAAATAGCCCCACATTTGATGGACATTGAGACAAAAAATAGTTTGATTGAGGCTATAAGCAATACTTTTTTTTAACTTTGGTCTTTGTTAAAATCATATTTCTTTTAAACTTCGTAAATGTAAGTAATATTTAAAAATTGATTCGGGAATAATTCGATTTTCCTAACAATATTTTAATCTAAAAACATTTAAACCAAAAGAAAAATGTCTCTAAGACTCATGATAAAAAAGACTAAAAATCATGGCTATATATAAAGTTACTATAGAAAATATATAGGGAAATCTAAAATGTGTTTCAATTTAATGAATTAAGAATCTAATTCATATTCCAGTCTGTATGGCTTTGAATGGTTTTATATCTCTATTTCCCAGCAAACAGCTAAAAGTAAGATTAACTTCCTTATCATACTATATTAAAATGTATTACTTGTAGATTCAAAATTTATGATTTCATACAATAACAGCATAAGCTTTATACTGTCTAAATTTTTAATCAAAAAGTCACTATATATGTTGAAATAATAAATATTTATACATAGGGTTCTTTAATAATACAATATATACATGAAATTGTCATTTTAAAAGCATTGATTAAAGATGTTTAAACCTTCATTTTTTAACCTTCAAATTAAAAAAAAAAAAAAAAAAAAAAAACTACTTTGAAAACTACTTTAATGAAATGTCAGACTGTAAAACAAAACTTTTATGACGTAGTTAAAGATACTCTTTTAAGGGTTCATTTTTATTCGAGGTTTACTTTGCTAAAATGTCTGAATATAACTAGCCATAATGTTATGACTTAGTTAAAATCTAATGACCAATTTTTGCCAATATGTCTGGATAAATAAATTTTATCAATTATCAAATTGTATTTGTTTACAAATTAGTAAAAGTTACTTTAACTAAAATTTGACTCTTAGAAGATAAAATGTTAGATACTTTTTAACAGTAATTGTGATTTCAGTCGATGTGTCTCAACTTTATACTGAATTAAGTAAGTATATACTTGGGAGTAAGTTGATTTCATTTAGTTTTACTTCTTAAAAAATATCAGAGTTAGTAAATCCCCGTGCTATGAACAAATAAAGTTTTACTGAAAAACTCTACTACAAAGTCAAGCATAGTAAGTCAAATTTGTTATTGTTAAACACTTTACTGACTAAACTATACTAATGTATGTCTAAGTAAATTAAAAAGGTTATAACTTGGTAATTTTTTATAGGTTATACACACGAACCTGAAGACGAAAGCATATTTTATGTGTGTTTTTTACCTGAAAAGGTATCAAACACACGTAGAATGCAACCAATTAAAACACATAATCCTTGGAAGTCGGAAAAATATGTTAAAGCCATGACGGAAGATCCGTCAAGGTATACTGAGAGAGATCGAAAAAAAGATAAAAAGAAATATAAAAAGCCACCCCAAAGATAAGAATCGCGGCTGGAAGAAGCATTAATTATGAGTTAAATTTGTTGACTAAAATGGTGACTAATAATAATGATTGACTCACTGTCTGTCTATTACAATAACAGCTCCAGCATGATGTCTAGCGGTGCCTGTTGCCGTGGAAATAAGACTATCCCCATTTTCCTAGGGGGTTTCCAAGAGAAAGACATATACTTTATAGGCTTTAGATGTCATTGAAGGCAACTATTCTACACCCTTATTCTAAATTGTCAAAGCTTGATTTCTATAAGATTGTTATCATTTAGACAATCAAACGAAAGCTATTCTACTGATAGACAGACGGTATTTAAAAAGTTATGCTGTTTTAAGAATTTGTTGACTTGTATTTTGTTGTACAAAAATAGTTGTGAAAGAGTATATGACGTATTGTATTTTTTAAAGAGCTGCAGTAATATATATTTCAAAATAACGAGGCCACAATTTGTATTATTTGAAATAATTTTCCAAAATAAGAGAAACATATAATAAATGACATAATTAATAATACCTTGGCTGAAATACATTGGCTCATAAATTATGCACTGTGATTGCTGTTACAAATTTATTAACCACTTAGCAGTCATTTTTAAAGAGGGACCAAATAATGTGAATTTTTCAAATATTTGGCTCTGTATTGACAAAATAAACAGAAAAACTTTTGAAATAATTTTGAGAAAATTAAAATAAATGTATATTTATCCAAAAAACAAATATAATAGTTTATTTCCAAAAAGTGACATCTAAAGAAAATTAAAAACACGTAGGAAAAAATTCATGGTAATTTCAACTAAATTCCTTTTTCAGTGCACCTGCAGGTTGTGTATTATAAGAACGCCATTCTCAATCTCTGTTGGCTCAAACAACTATCTACCTATATAATTCTCTTGCATACCGCCCAAATTCGGCTGTATTTCTGTGAGCAGAATGGCAACGACTTCTAACATCCAATCACAAATCTTCTAAACGTACTTTACTTCTTATGTACGAATTTCCGAATTCAGCAATCCAGACAACCACAATGTATCTTTTGAAATTTGACTAATACATCTGTCAACAGTCAACAACTTGGATTCGCTATATTTGTTTTACTTATTACAGATTAGAGGTCGGACATATCGATCAAAATAAATATCGATACTATATCACTGCATAAGAAAAAATATCGATAAAATATCGATTTATCGATACATGATTTTTATTTTTTTTAAATTCAATTTTGCTAAAAGCGATGTTTTTCGGGGCAAATTTCTACTTTTCATGATTGCTTTTTGTAAAGTGACTACTTTTCCAACTGAAATGGATATATTACAAAAACAAAAAAAAAGTTATGTTTTCGCCTTGTTGGTGCAGTGATTTTATGAAAAATTTAGATAATTTTCAATAGCTTTTAATGGTAATGTTGAATATTTGGCATAATATTTTTACAATGTAAATAATCGAAAAATTAACAGAGGGATGACTATACAATTTATTTTATATATATATATATATATATATATATATATATATATATATAGGGGTCATTCTATTTGAAACGTGACTCTTAATATAGCTCAGTTACTACTTGCATATAAAATGTACAAAAAATTAAATATGATTATGAACATGGGCACCAGCAGGATTATTTGCAAGGGGGTGCAATACTTCTAGAATTTTGTTTAATTCTTTAATTTTTCAGAAAAGTTGATTACAAATTACTAATGAAATGTTAATTAACAAATATGCATCAATTTTCATTTTGATATTGAACAAAACGTACGGTGTATATTATTTTTGAAATCCTCTCTTCTGTGTATTTTATAAGGTGTTCAACACGACCATATTTAGAAAAAAAAAATATTTTACAAAAAAAAAAAAAAAAAAAAAAAAAAATGATAAAAATACAAAAAAAAAAAAAAAAATGTTTTTAATTATTTTCTGTTTTTTCTTAATTTTTTTTTTTTATTATTATTATTTTCCAAGTAGTACTCTCGATATTTAAAGTAGCACTGTTTTGAACAAAAGAAGCAGAATTCACAATAACTAAACCATAAACACAATTTTTTTAATTTTTTTTATATGCATTGCTATTTTTAATGAGCAATTGCAACTTTTTGAGTTTAGATCATTTTCCTAGTGATTGACCTCTACGAAAAAAACATCCGCTCCGAACTATTTACGGGTTTATTAGTAATTCGAATCGCCAATAGAAGCTTTTGTAAAAGCTGCCTTTTTGCTATTGTGATAGTAACGGTCCCAAAAATTTAATAGACTGCAGTGTCATCGACATCAAATCAATCTGCCAAGTTTCAGCTGGATTGGATGAAGGCAAATGTGACACTCAGGGTATAGTGGGGCCGGTACCCAGTAAGGGCCGGTACGGTGCACCGATACTTTTTTTGAGAGCTGGAACGGCGTAACACCTTTTTTTTTAAATTAGTAATCAATAATAACTCTAATAATCGTTACAGAATGTATTGTGATATAAGTTAGTGAGAAAATAAATACGTAAATTAAGAGTATTCAGCTTTTTTTGTATGGTAAATTATTATAAATTTGCAATATTATAAAGAAAAAATTGCAGCTACAGAACAGCTATGATCTAAAAGTTTGCGTACCAGTTAAATTTTTTTGAGCACTACAACCCTGGTTGTAGCCCTAAAAACGAAATAGACTGCATCCTCATCGACATGCAATCCGCCAAGTTTCTGCTCATTTGGATAGCAGCAACTGCATTAATTAGCCCTCAGAGGATTTGAACGCCACATATAAGCATAACTAAAGTTAATATAAAGGATTTAAAAATACAAAAGAGTAGTTATTTCTTCCATGTTAGAGAAATAAGGAAAAAAAAGAAAAATACAGGAAATGCTTATTTAAAAATATATATCAAGGTCTAATATCTGATGACTAACAAATAAAAATCCAAAATTTTTCCAGGAATTGAGAGAACATATAAATGATTATACAAAAAAGAATAAATTGATACTGAGACATAACCATTGATAAAATCGAAAAAACACATGGAACTACAAAACGATAATCAAAAAACTAAAAATGTTTGAAAATATCGATATATCGGTGACTTTTATCAATATTTAAAAAAAAAATATCGATAAAAATATCGTCGTATTGATATATCATCGACCTCTATTACCGGTACAAATTATTGCTATTTAAAATGTATTGATTTAATATTTACAATGATGCAAGAATAAATAGATGCAATATGAGATCATTTCTTTTTAATTAGAATTCCGAATGTATGCCGATAAAAACTGAACACGGAATTTCCATTGAGAATATTGAGGTTTCTCCGCCAACCTCCTGGATTGCTATGTAATCTCATTGGTTCGCGACTCGAACCAGGCTCGCTTCACTCACTTCAAAGTGGGGCATTTAAAATATGCCCTAGCAAAAAGCTATTTTATTTGCATACTTAAGAAAATCCTTGAAAACTGATATTGTGTCATGAAACCGAAAACGTTGGATTATTTAATATGAGCTACAATACTTGCGACATCATTATCCTACTGTTTCTATAGAGACGTGGTAAGCAGGGACAACATAGTGGAACGTTTTTGGAAAACAATAAAAATAAACAGTCTCGTTTATTTATTTAAAAAGGTCAATTATTTGAATGAACAATTAAATTTTACGGACTGGTTTCGTATGAGGCACCAAAATAATTAAAGTTGCACATCGAAATTTCTTAAAGAAGCAATATTAGCATTCATATGTTTGCATAATCTTTTTGTGTGATACTTAAAAAATATTACATTAAAAGTCCAATTATCCGACATTCAATCAATCGAAATGTTTTGAAAATCAAGTTAGGCAAGTAAATTAGCGCAAATTTTTTTCCACCAAATCTTTTTTTTAATTAACTTCATTTGAGATTACGAAGTTTAGTGGTTTTTTTTGTTCTTTATTTGGATGGTTTTTAATTCGTAATAGCTGAATTTGCACTCATTGAAAATGAATCTACTCAGATTTACTGGACAGTGCCTCTTGGCAACTATTTGAAAGTTGAGGCATGTCAAATCGCAATTTGGCGATGTGGCAACCCGTCGACTTGGATTTTCGGCAACCCTAATGACCGTTTAAGTGTTTGGATTCGGCAACACGGCGTTTTGATGCCATTTTGAATTTCGGGACATAGCCTTTCGACTTCATTTTCAATTCGGCGATTTTTTTTTAAAGTCGCCAAGAGGCACCGTACATTAAATCATATTCTGAATGAATATATTATCTAAAAAATTTAAATTAAAAAAAAAAAAATTCTGGTTTACCAGAACGCTGAAGTTTTTATTCAATCTGTGTGAATGTGAGTATAGAAACCTCAATATTCTCAATGGAAATTCCGTTTTTATCATCATATATTAGGAATTCTAATCCAAAAGAAATGTTTTCATCTTGCATCTATTTATTCTTGCATCATCGTAAATACTAAATAAATACATTTTAAATAGCAATAATTTGCATCTGTTATTAGAAAAACAAAATATAGGGAATCCAAGTTGTTGGCTGTTGCTAGATGTATTATTCAAATTTCAAAAGATATATTGTGATTGGCTGGATTGCTGCATTTTTAAATTCGTTCATAAAGTAAATTTAGAAGATTTGTGTTTGGATGTTAGAAGTCGTTGCCATTTTGCCTACAGAAATACAGCCGAATTTAGGCAGCACGCAAAAGAATTATATATATATACAGCCGTGTTCCCGTATAATCTGGCCGACCTTTATTTTCGACACCGTTGGTCCTACATCCCTAGTTCCAATTGAAGAAATGTTTAAAAACGTTAAAATATTTTTACCCAATTGTTTTTAAGTCAAGAAAGGTTTTGGTATAAAAATTAAGGATTGTAAATTTTTATACGGTCCCCTGTTCCTCCAACTCATATTTAGAAAAATGTTGCTCATAAAAGGAAATTAAAAAAAAAAAAAAAAAAAAAAAAAAAAAAAAAAAAAACTGCATTGAACTTTGTAGGAATGATAATGAATGAGCTTTCGTACGGAAAGTAATAGTTAGGTTTAACATTAGGTTAGGTATATTTTACTTGTTATTCAAAAATATATTTCGTCCAATGAAACATATGTTGTTAGAAAGACTTAATTTCGTCCATAGTAATTTGTAAAGAAGTTACTTTGTCCGTAATTCCAAAACAGTTCCAGAAAGTTTAAATTTATTTCATATAAAAAGCACCATATAGAAGGTGTGCTTTTCGTAGTAAGTATATGAGCTGAATTGTTATATTCACTTTGTAAGGAGCAAGAGTGAGGTTAAAGAGTTGGTAGAAAGAAATTGGCCTTTGTAAAATGTGTTATACCTGCTGAAACAATCAGATCTTAAGGAAGGATTTCGCCCGTGCTAAGAATGTGATTGAAAATTGTATTGCGCCTTGTAGTAACTTAGAAAAAAAGTTACATCGTTTGTTAAATGGAAGCGTGCGTTCTTAGAAAGTATAATATTCGTATCTAGAAAAGAATACATTTATAACGTTCACAAAACTTAAAAAATTGTATATGAAGCTTACTTCGTTCGAAGAAAGAGTGTATATCCTCCTTAAGAAAGAAAGTGATATTTGAAAGAGTATATTTAACCAGGCGAAACGGGACATTATAATAAAATTATCGAAAATCATTCATTGATTTCGAAGGATATGTCTTGCAAATAGAGGTCGGAAATATCGATCAAAATAAATATCGATACTATATTGTTGCACAGAAAAAATATCGATATATCGATACATATTTTTTTTAAAAATTTGATTTTTAATTTTGTCAGAAATAAAGTTTTTCGTGGCAAATTTCTACTTTTCATGAATTCATGCCAAAATTGTTTTAATAAATAAATTATAAAAATTGTTTTAATAAATAAATTATAAAAATTGTTTTAATAAATAAATTACAAAAATTGTTTTAATAAATAAATTATAAAAATTGTTTTAATAAATAAATTATATTATTAATCAGAATAAATAAAATACATTTGGATGTCAATGCAAAAATTCACATTTATTTTTAAAGAAAAAAGTAAGAAATGAAATAGTTTATGGCATATTTTGCTGATAAAGATGTTTTTAATAATTAAAATTAGATGCAAATTCCAGGCTCAAGCTAGTAACAGAAACGGCGCTATGTTAATGACTACTAATAAATGATCTTATCTTTCTATTGCATCATGTTTTCTTTTTTGTTAGGATGCCATTTTAACTGTCTCTCAGTCAAGTTCAAACCTTAGTTTTGAAGTTTTTGAAAAGGGAATAAAGAAAATGGAAAAAACACATGGAACTACAAAACGATCATCAAAACACTAAAAATGTTTAAAAATATTGATGTATCGGTGACTTGTATCGATATTTTTACTATCGATATTTAAAAAAAATATAGATAAAAATATCGTCGTATCGATATATCGCCGACCTCTACTTGTAAAGTTTTAGAATATAGACTGGAATGTGGTGCTGGAAAAAGGGCGTTTTTTTTCAGTAGAGTAATCCTATGACAAACTATATTTAATCTATGGATATAAATGTTCCCTAGTAACGACTAGGAATTATACATTTCTTCCTCGATATAAAAGTGTCTACAGAGACTGTGGATTTAGTCTTGAGAAATACATTTTCCTAACTTTCAATAAGATTGAATCTCCGAGGATTCAGAGGATAGTTCATAGGGGATTTTGTGGTGACATTTAATTGTGATGTTAAATTGGTGTTTTGTCTTTAATATAAAAGTAAAAAATACAAAAATGCTCAATGTCTGTTATGTAGTGTTTTATATTAAACTGTTATATGCACAATGATAATCGCAAAAGAATAATAACACTTCTAATTTTATAATGAACTAAATCGTGTGTTTGTGTTAGTCTTTAATGATTGCATTGGATTAGGCATAGGCTTTAGATTAGTCATTTGAACTATGTACTTGTTAAATATGAAGTATGACGTGTAATTGTATTAGAGTCCTTTATGATTCATTTAGATTAGGCGCAGGCTTATACTAGTCATTTTCTCAATGAATACCTGAATACAATGAAAAAAAAGAAAAAAAAAAGTTTCCGTTCCATGAAAATTATTACTTAAAGTTTGTTATTAATGATATTGATGTTATAAAATTTTAAATTATATTTTATAAATCATTCATTTTTATTTCTGCCTCACAAAAGTTTAGAAGGATTTACGGAATTTTTTGTAATATTTGATATTGAAGTTAAATATGATTTACCAATTGTTTTCACGTTATAAAAAAAAAAAAAATATGAACACAAAAAAATGCTTATTGTATATTATGCAGTGTTTTATATTAATCTGTTGTATGCTTGGTGTTGTAAATAATGTATAACATTAATATCCATCATATAGTTGTAATAAACTAAAACCTGTGCTAATTGTTTTAGGTCCTAGATTAGGGCTTTAGATATTGCTTAGGATGTTTCATTTTCACATTGCACTTGTAAAATTTTGGAGAAAAGATACCGCACAATGAAATTTTTTTCTTCAATTTTGATATTAATCACAAGGTTTTTGTCATACTTTAAATTATTTTCTATCTATCATTCTCTTGTATTCAGAAAGTAGATTACTCTTTTGTTGTAGTGAATTAAGATAATTATAATTAAAAAATAGATATTTTGTAAAATCTGTGTTACTACTTAAATGGATATCTAGTCGTGAAGTGTTAAACATTTATAATATATATTTAGATGTTCTTTAATGTAGTGTTATGAATTTATTTGTTTTTATACCGGTGATTCTATAAATAATGTTTCAAAATTCTACCTTTTTTACTTTAGGATAGTTTTATGCTTACTGTATTAATGTGACTGCATCTTTCTATGATCAATGTTTTTGACTGTTTATAAACACTTGAGTTTATAAACAGTTCTTCTGCAAAATATAACGACACTCCAGCTGTGTGCCGAAGAATATATTGTGTCATAATTGAATACTGTGAAATTTGTCATAATGTCAATAGATGTATAACAATAATTATCAAGCGCAATACTATAAAGTTATTTAAAAGATTACCAAATTTATGAATGGTTGTTTTAGAATTAAAAAAAAAATGGTACCACGAGTTCGGCAGAAAAATAAACATATTTGTCTGGAAGTAGATGAGTGAATTTATCGGAAATTTATCGTAGCATGAACGATAATGCTAATGAGAACCTTTGATGTAATTTTATTACATTTTATATGTTACGAACTATTTTTAAAATGTAAGAATACATTTTAAGGGGGAGGGTACCATTTTTTTTAAAAAATCGATTTTTTTTTTATCTTAATTACTTCAGACTTTTTTAAACAATAATGTATCATGTGTATTAATATAATTACCTATATCAAGTTAAATTATAGCTTCTAACCATGCCATCACTATATTTTGAATACTAAAAATATTCTAGTTCAATTTTCAAAAGCTTTTTCTTGGGTCCACAATTTGTATATATGTCTCAAATTTGAATTTCGAAAACTGAATGCTTTTATCTGTTGTAGTTTATTAAAAAAGTTTCCTAAAGTTAGTATATAATTTTTTAAATATTATACAAACTTGTCAAATAAATTTTTGGTTCTCAAAAGCTCAATTTATGTCTACAAGCGCATTATTTATATCCATAAATAATTGGTTGTTTCAAGCAGTTTTACAGAAAACTATTTTGAAAATTGTATTTCATTTTAACTCTCCTCTCTAACTTCTCCCTTGTAAGTAAGTTACTTTTATCGTTTCATTTCATCTGTAGATTAGAATTTTTATCAATGTTTCTCTTTTAAAAAAAACTTCAATGGCTGCTATCAAAAAAAAAAAAAACAAAAAAAAAAATTACAAAAAAAATGAAGATAACGAAGTAATTTATAATTGTGAAGTATTATATTTTGAAAATTTTAAATCCTCAACTACGCGATTAATATCTGTTGATATTTTTTCAGCTCTTTCAGAGATTTTTTCCGTTCAACGTACCCGTGATTTTTTCCGTATAAAGTTAATATTTAATTTCTTATTAATATGTGTTTACAAGCTCATTATACTATATGTTCACAAATATTTGGTAACGTTTCAAGCAGTTGAGACCGAAAATTATTGTGAAAATTGTATTTTATTTTAACTCTCTACTAAGTTCCTCTTTTAAAAAAATTTCTACGGTAGCTAACAAAAATAATTCTTGGAAGATAACGAAGTGGTTTTTGTTTGTGAAGTAATATATTTAGAAATTAGAAACCCCCACGTACGTGATAAATATCAATAGAAATTTTCTGGTTAATGTTCAAGGGTAAAGTTACTATTTAATTTCTTTTTACTTCATAACTTAATATTGAAGTATAATTGATTTATAAATTGTGTTTAGTAATATTTAAACTCTTTAATATAATTTTCAAATAGAGCATCGAAATTAAGTATACAACAATGATAAATTTGCAACAAAATTAAATTGCTTAAGTTTATTACGAAAACAAACCAAGGAAATATCCTACAACTTATTGAATGAAATTGAAGTTTAAATTAAAAAAAAAAAATCGTTTTGAAGTGTTACTTATTCCTTAAAACTAATTTTTCGGATTTTGTCTATAGTATAATGTTGTGTTATAAGTTTTATTTTTATGCTTGTCTTAAATCTATATTATTTTATTGTGATATTTTAAATATAATTTATTTTAAAATTTTATTACTTTAAAAATTTTATTATTTTACATTTTATTTTTAAAAATTTTATTATTTAAAATTTTATTTATGTTCTTGTTAAGTTATTTATTTTTTATTTACTAATATATATGCATGTTTATTTATTTGTTTATTCATTCGTTTGTTTATTTGTTTACTTATTCATTTGTTTATTTTTATCTTATTCATTGATTTATTTGTTTATTTATTTGTTCGCTTGTTTCCTTACTTATTCGTTTGTTTATTTCCTTATTTATTCGTTGTTTATTTAATTTCTTGTTCGTTTTTTTGTGTAATTATTCCTTTATTTATTTGCATATATATTTGTTTGTTTATTTGTTGAAATTTACACTATCTCCGATTCAATGCTCATTTTATTAATTGTTATGACTTGATATAAATTAGTTAAGACTCAAATGTGGTAATCAAATGTTTGTAGATCAAATCAGAAACAAAATTTTGAATTATCGAATTTATGTAATTCTGAAAATAAAATTATTTAATTGGCTGATTAAAACTTGTTTTTTCTTTGAATTTACACTTTATGAACTTTATAATAATTTGAAAAACCAACCAACCAACCAACCAACCAACCAACCAACCAACCAACCAACCAACCAACCAACCAACCAACCAACCAACCAACCAACCAACCAACCAACCAACCAACCAACCAACCAACCAACCAACCAACCAACCAACCAACCAACCAACCAACCAACCAACCAACCAACCAATCAACCAACCAACCAACCAACCAACCAAACTTTAAATCACAATCAACACCATTTGGGTTATTATTTTATAAATAAAAAAGATTCAAAACCTTCGCCTAAATTAATTGACTTTTAACTACTTAATTAGTGGCTAATGGTACCAGTCATAAATGAATATGTAATTTATTTATAATTTGAATTGGAAATTACGCATTCCAATTTTCTACAGTAAACGAGCTGTAAACTTAACTTAAATAGCTTTTTTATATAATTGTGTTTATAAGTATTTAAAAATGCACTTTTTTTTTTATAAAATTAAGTTAACAATCAATTATTTCAGGGGTGTATTTGATCACAAAATGTTCTTTGCCTCAACACTGTATACAGTTTAAATTGTATTAAAAACTTTACTTGGTTGATTAAAACTAAATCTGGTGAAAAGGTATTAAAGTGACAAAACTGATTTCTCCCAAATTAAGTTTTAATTTTACAGTATTGATCCTTCAACATTGTACACTTTAAAAATCAGAAGTAGTATAAAAAGTATTTGGAATATCATCAAAAACAAAGTATCATTTTAAAGCAACTGTGTTCGAGAATATTTTAGAGTGAAAAAACGAAAATGTTTATAATCACCAAATTTCGTAATTTCTGTAGCATACTAATACAGCCCATAAGACTAACTCTTAACTAGGAGTATCAAAACTCGCTTAGTTTTCAATTACAATACATAAATTCCTTATGCTAATGAAACATAAGGGAGAACAGGAATTCCAAAAATCCAGCACTCGATTTCATCATTCCAGCCTCTTTCTCCATTGACATCACACCAGCGATGGAAAATGAACCATATTTGGCAAAAAACGAATCGTGGCTTCTTCGGTGCCTGATGTTAATAGTTTGAGAGGTGATTGTTTGTTGGAATATCCCACCAAAAAATCCTTCTGAGTTTGTTATAGAAAGTAGAGAAATGCTAGTAGATTATGAATATACTGGTTACGGGGAGGGGGGGGGGGGGGGGGGGCGATGGGCAAAAGTGGCCGAAACTGTTCAATAATTGATTTTGAATGAGTTGAACTATATACAATTTCCAAACATGTTAATTGCCAAAAATGTAACACCTTTTTTTTGTCGGGTAACCCACTGTTCTTTAATTTTCAATTAAGAATATTACAGACGATTTGCACTCATTGGCGCCAATTACTTTCATCTTTTAAAAGTTAGCCAAGTTAACAGTAAGTATAACGTTATCATCAGTAACGTAATATTCATTACCAACTTGGCTAACATTTCATTGATGTTAGTATTTGTCGCCAGAAAAGAAACTTTGTTTAACTTTCGATTTTTTATTATGATATGATAAAAATGTTGTAGGAATTTAAAGGATATTTTCAATTTATATTAACCATATTAGGACAACCTTACCCATATATAAACTGAAGAAATTTGAAGCTAAAACTGATCATCTAGAAATATTTATCAAATATATTGGGTCCCTAAGAAGATGTCTTTCCCCGAAATCTCCAATGGAAAATGGGACTAGAGTTGTTTCCACGGCAATAGACAACGCTAGACACGCTTTATCTATCTGATAGGCAGTAGCAATCACTGGATGACGATTCCTTGACCTATGATCGAACCGTATCCGAATTCATCGGTCACCAATTGTTGATAAAAACGATCCGCCCGAAGCATTTATCAAATATAAGGGTTAAAACCAAGTAGCCGCGTTTCACTTCCTTCGAAAATTTAGATTACTGGGAAGAATCTTCGTCAATTAGTACTTGGCAGGCTACAGTTCGAAAAAAAATCTCATTTATGTAGAAAGGATATCTGAATTCCGTCGACCAGTTTTTTCATTAATTTCCTTGGCTAAAATTCCCGGCTATCCTTTACTGGAGATAGATATCCCCTTTCTCTACAAAATACTAGCACAAGTGTTGTCAGTCTTTCGGAAGTATAGCTCCCCTCAGAAAGTCTGGTTGATGGCGGTTGGTAACCTTATTTCCATCGGTGGAATCTTTAACCTTATTTCTATAATCTTCCAATGATAATAAATTCATTAAGAAAAGTCATATTAACGTCAACTTTGCCAACGAGTTTTCGAATTTGACAACACAGCATCAGAAATCCATACAATCATCAGATTTGTAAAAAGCTTTATTTTCCTTGAAAAAAGAAAACCCTGCAGACAAAATTACATGCGGAGAATCAGCATTAAAGGTAGTTTGAGACGTGGTCCAGCATTTCTAACTTTTCCAAATGAATACTGGTTTCCAACTCATCCCTGCAAAATAGATGAGATTGAATACACTTCAGAACGAAAATCCAAAGCAATTGTTTCATTTGTGGAATGCAAAACAGAAAGCTTTCTTCGAATAGAAAATTTCAGCTCATTAACACATCTTTATCGGGTAACAGCTTGGGTTTTTAGATTTATCAACAATTCTAGAAACCATATTAAAAATCTCGAGCTACTTACGCCTGTAGAAATATTAAAAGCAGAACACTGGGTGAAATCATCTCAACGTCAAAACTTTCCAGTGGAATATCAATTGAGGACTAAAAATGGAAAATGACCTAAGTATAAAATAAATCGAAAATATTTTTTTTACGGAAAAATGTCCTAAGATTAAGTTAAACAACGTGGAGAACGCTCCAAGTGCGAACTCCCCCCAGCAGCAATAGTTTAAATTCAATCTGAAGTATGTACTTAACCATTGTCTTACGTATCAGATGCGATAGTTTTTCGGCTCTTCTGAAAATTTTTGTTTTTGGACCTACGTCGTTTTCTATTTCTAGTCCTCAATTGCTGCAAGAGAAGAAAAGCATTAATCGAGATTCACCACTATATTTCCTAAATCCTTTTCTCGACGAAACGGGTTGGTTGTTTTCAGATTATCTGGCGCCGTCAACAACACGAGGGCTATAATGCGCTGAAACATTCGTCATTTGACAAGCCAACATACATTTACAAACACCCATACCTTACACGGGACTCGAACCCGCAACCTCGCGGTCTAAAAGCCAGCACGCTAACCACTATACTGTTTGGTCGGCTTCGACGAAACGGGAAGGATGCGGATAGGAGGTAGGCTTCAAAATTCAAATTTCGAATTCGAAGAAAAACATCTTATTTTACTGCCAACGAAAAATAGGTTCACAGAACTTGTGCTAAATCACGCTCACAATTTAGGTCGCCCTTCAGGTCTTGCCGATACATTAAATTAAGTTAGAGAAAAGTTTTGGGTTATTAGAGGCAGACAAATTGTGAAAAGTTCTCTCAACAAGTGTTTAATGTGTACGAAATTTAATTATCGGAGGTAAAAAGTAATGGCCCCATTTCCATCCAATATAATGAAAGAGAATTATTGAAAACAACTGGGTGGGATTTTGCGGGTCCACTATATTGCAAAGTAAGTGACAAATTATACATATGGGCGATTCCGAAATTAAAGGGAATTTGAGGAGGTAAAAAAACATAGATACCAAAATTGAAATTTTACTCTTAGAATTTTATTAACCGAACAGATTTATTACTTCATCAAAAGTACATTTACTAGTTCATAAAAAGGTTAAGGAAAAATACTTTTTCTAAAAAAAAACAACAATAGTTTTCCAATTTTGCTGGACACAAAGGTTACATTTGCAACCATGGAGGTTACAAGTGATACATTAAACGACAATTTAGTAAGTTTAGCTCACATAATTTTGTATTTTGCTAAATTTCAGAAAACCTAAAATGACTTCTCTTTTATTTAGTATTGGTTGCTGCAATTTCAAAACTTCCATAAAAAACATCCTAGAAATAACCGATAAAGAACTTCTCCTCAGGAAGTCTTAATCCTGAAACCCTTCTTAGGAAATTTTGCCTATATTAAAGCCATTTTAAGGGATGTAATAAGCCGTATTGTTGATTCTTCGCAACATATCTTCAAACTTTTTCTTTTATATAAGTAAGTTAAGGATTCATGTTTTTCTTTTATTTTTCAACGTAAACTTTTTTGTTTATATGAAATTAAAGATGTTTCTTTATGTGCTGATTTTTTAAATGATTATTTATAAAAATATCTTGTTCTTGCACGTTGACTATCATTGACTAATAGTAGTTGTTATATTGCCTGAAAACCATTTTACTGGATGTTTAATAAGGAAAGTGGCAGGTTGATAAAGTAGCCCTGATTACATATCATTTTATCTTTTTAAAGAGAAAGCAACGTAAAAAAGACATTGATGCTATTAATAGAATCTCAAACCTTCTCTGAAAATTAGATATATTATTTTTTTTGTCATTTCAAAACTCAGTAAAACTTTACATGTTTGTAAAAGTTCTAAAATGAGATAACTAATCATTGTTGACGATAGTAGCTAGAAAAGTAGTATAAAATCAAGCTAGGTGATATAATCAATATTATGCATGAGTAGTAATTCAATTGTCGCGTTTACTAATTATTAATTAACCCAAGCTGAAATGCGATATAAATTATCGCTTTTATCTCAATATAAGAAACATTTTAATGTGTTAAAAAATCTCATAGCAAACTTTCGAGCCACTTCTTGTGCCTTGTTATTAAATCAACAATTTTTTCCATTGAATAGCTCTCCGGAACAAAAGCCGTTATATCAACTTTTCATATTTTATAGTAAATCGAGAAAAAAGTATTATGTCCATGATTTATTCGAGTTTTTGAAAAAAGAAAGGAGCCCATTTTTTGGCAATGGCACTATTTTTTTTTCAATCGTGAACATCACACAATTGAAATTTTTTTTTTTGCAGACTTTTGAAAAACAAAAATGGAACTATTGGTTTCTGATAAAACTGCCTTTATCCATCAGTATTTAAACACATCATCCTGAATTTATCCTTTTTGATTAAAACTCTTTATCAATACCTTCATATCAACTCATTAAACCTTTTCTCATAAGCTATAAACAATAATATTAAAAAATACACAGCCAAAATTTCCTCTTTCATGCAATCACAATTATTGTTGTATACTTCATCTATTTCAAGAATTTCAGACATTTTTTTTCATTACTCTCTCAAATCTCTCCAAAATGATTGATCATAAAAGATTCACTTCTGTCTTTCTTTTGAGCAATCTTAGCTAGCACGCACGAAAGAGTTTTCAGGCCTTTTTCACAGGCAGAATTTTAATATAAACAATAATAGAAAAACAAAGTTCACTCTAATTGAAATCAATGTTCTATTTTAAGCAGGTAAAAAAAAAAAAAAAAAAAAAAAACTATCTATGCACGCTAGCCAGTGATTAAGAATATATATATTTCTTGTTTTGAGGATAAATAACCGTTTCATTTCCTAGTCTAAAATGATTATAGCCAGTAACGGTGATGGAAAATCAAACATTTTCAAAAATGGGGAGGGCACAATCTTCAAAATATTAATCTTCAACCGTCAGATACCACTAGAAATTCAAGAAGTGGCACTTTCCACCTCCTCCTAATATTTAAATTTTCACCACTGTTTAAAACATTGTGGAAGACATTAACTTTGAGCAGAGCCTCTTTTGTCATTTTGCCTGAATTACTTTACACATTCCACCAAATTTATTCGTTTAAAATATCTAATTATTTATATTTTACTTTTTCCCTTTTATTCTACATAAGCTGTTTCTTAGCGCATTATCACACACAGCATGCACAAAAAAAATACACCTTTCAAATAGGAATTTTTTAAAAAAAGTAACACTATACAAATGTACCGTTTTTTGCATTCAACTTGGGAAACGAAAATTTGATCCTATAAAAATCCTATCTAAAATAATTACAATTTTTTTTTTTGAAACGAAGCATATATTTGAATTAATATTTCAATAAGAATTATAATTATCTTTTTAAAATATGAAAGTTTGAACTAAAACCTTATCCGCTTTTCATCCTTTCTGTAAAAAATCTGCAACCACTTGGAAAAAAAAAAAAAAAAAAAAAAAAAACTCTGTCAGAGTCCATACTAAACAACTGTAATAAACTCTGTTGCAATACGTGAACATTAGGGCGGTCTTTATTTTTCAACTTTCAAATGTATAATTTTGCATTCCCAATTTTACCCTTCGTCTTTAAAAAAATCGGCCAATTTCTTTAAAATTAAAAGCGAATAACCCGTGCCTCAACGAACTTGAAATTCGTTTCTTGCGCAGTGTCGCTGACTTTTTCGCTTGTACGTTACATAGTACACAGTCCGTTATAAAACACTAAGAAATTATTGCAGAATGCCGCAACCTTACTCAGAAAGGTAATTTGTGTTACGGTAATTTGAAAATGTATTTAAAATGATTTTTTTTTTTTTGAATATGTAATTTGAGCATTCTTTTGATGGGAAGGACAAGGGGGGGGGGGGGGGGGCTCACCTTCCACATTTAACTGTGTTGATTTGAAGTTGTCGCTGTTCTTTGACTGTTGCAGTTTAAGAAGTAGAGTCGGTACCTTTTGTTTAATTGGTAAAGTTCATCACCAGGTAATAGGAAGCAAATTACTTTCTAACCAACAGGTTTTTTTCGTGTTTTATTATAAACAAGAGATGAAGCTGACTATCAGTGAAAGTCTTATCTAAATTAGTCGCACGAGAGTGCTAGATATTTTGCGATTGTCTAACTGATTACTGTTCACGTGGAATTACTAGCTGTAAAGGAAATGTTGTATTTACGTTATAGAGTCATTACGTAAGTGGTGGATACTTAAAAATGAACGAACTCGTGTCACAAGAAGTCCAGACAACAAGCTTTAAAACACGTAGAATATAGTATAACTATATCAATAAGAATTTTCAGGATGCAAAAATGTATTATCATGAGGCTTCAACGACAATGAAAATGAAGATGAAGTCATTTTTATAAAGAACAAAAATAAAGAAAAGTAACTCTAAAAAGGACTATTGGGAATTTAATGGATGCTTTATCTAATTTAGTTGTAACATCAAAATTGCTACTAAAACCCTACCCATCTCAGTTATACAGCGATCAAAAACATTTTTTAAAGAATTTTCAATATAAGCCTGAAATCAATTTTAATTAAACTTTTCACTTTCTAGGTATATAATTACTTGCATAATTATATTTAGTTCTTTTTTGACCACCTTATGTATTATTTTTGAATTTTATTTTGTGGTGATCTCTTTTTCTTCCTTTATACAATAACAAAATTATAAGAGATATAGCAATTTAAAAACTAATGTCTCCGTTTATGGCGAATAGTTTATTTATAACTGTACATTACTTTGTTTGAATTCGAAGTTAAAAACGGAAATAGTTCAAATATTGTGGGAAGTTTTGATATTGTACAGAAGATGGCAGAACTATAAAAAAGAGAAAATCTTAAGTTTAACCTAAATTAAACCTAAGGAACCTTACATCTCCCAGTAATGATGGAATCTTTAACTCTAATGACCTTCCTTTTAATTAAATAGATATTTTTGCATCACAATAAAAACTTCACTCTTTGCACAAAAAACTATTGAGATTTAATATAATTGATTTAAATGTTAAGAATTAAAAAAAAAAGATAAAAAAGAAAGAGGAAATTATTCAGATAACTTTAATATTGACAAAATTTAAAGAAAGGTAATGTCATAACCTGCTCCTCAATGTTACCAAACTTAAAATAAAACTTTTTCGATTTCTACTGTCTCACTGTTTTCTAATAAATTTATTTTCATTTACACAAAAGCATTTATTGTTTAAATGCCAGCAATATAAGAAAACCAATTTATATTAAATTCCAAACAATTTCCTAAATTCAAATTAAACTGTTTCCTAGTATTCATATTTTCAAGTAAATACTCATTAATCAAGCAGCTATTTAATCAACACAAATGCATACGATTTTACGAAATGAAAACTTATAAGATAGTTATGGTGGTGATATAACGTAGTAGGGGGGTTGTGCGCATTTAAGAAATACATTTTATAGATATTGTATTCCATTCTTACCATACCCCCCCCCCCCCACCTCCTCCCACTCCTGAAGCTGTTTTGTGGGAGCTGGCTGGTAGAAAATTCAACTTCCAAATACCTATAAAGAGAAATGAAGAAATGATAAATTTGAAATATATAAAAGACATTAAAGATACCATTTTAGATGGGATTATTTGTAACATTCTTAAGTCTTTCCTAATTGTAGCAGAAGATCATAATACGAAAGTACTTCTTTTTAAAAAGAATAAAAAGTATACATTTTGAAAACTGTACCTTTTTGAATTTTATTAAATCATACTCTTAACACTCTATACTTTCCAAAGAATTCCTATTAAATACTCATTTTTGTAGTTTTTGAGTTCTAACAACTTAATAAAGAATAGATCTTTACAGATAACAACTGAAAAATTGAAAACTATGAAAATAGTTTATATAAATACTATATCGAATAATAGATGGCAGCACAAGAAAAAGAAAAGAAATTCAAGAAATATTTATCAGCTAATAAAGTGAATATGTTATCATGCATGCAATAAATTGAATTGAAGTTATAAATGATGTGAACTGTGGTGTCTGCTCGGTTTAGTGACTGCGTATGCTGTGGTAGAAGGCATGAAAGTATCATCTCGTTTTGTCATTTTCTGATGAACTCGAACTTGATTCTAAGAACACTGGTGCTGTATTTTCAGTTCTTTTAGCAATTTTAGAAAGTCTAGATTTTTCCTGTGCCTTTCGGGCGGATTTCTGTCGAAAGGTCTTTGTTGTCTTTATATAAACTGTAGTGCAAATGACCATTTTTTAAACAGTTTTTTGGTAAATGAAGAAACGCCTGTTCTTGAACGGAGACCTTTCAAAACTTTTCACAACTTCAAGAGAAATGTCAACATTTTAAGGTTGATGTATCAAACAATTTTAGTTTGGCTTCATCTCTGAATGCTTTGAACTTGACAAACTAAAAGATATTTTTCAATAGTGATGTTTTCAAGGCATACAATTTGCTCTGAAAAATTAAATTATGGGCAGGCATTCAAATAAATTCTCAAATTTTCAAATTCAATCTAATAAAAGTTACCTTTATATTTATGAAATAAAATTATCAAACTTACCCAAGAGCTTGGCTATTGATAATAGTATGTGTTTAGATAAAACTGTAATTTTAAGTTGTTTCTTATATTAGTAAGTTAGGTATTTGTTTTCGAGAAATTTCAATCGATTGGCACTTTTAAAATTCAAAGGCCTTAAAATAATCAGTTATTGCATACATAAGCAAAAAGTTTAATAAAATAATGTTTAATACGATGGCTGTTTAAGAAGTCCATGACTTCAGAAAAGGTAGCACTCTGATCACAGTCTTATTATTATGTATTTAATTTATTATTATACGTGGCAACACTCGTCTTTCAGTGACACAAAGAGCATAATTCTCATCGATTATCTGGAGAAGAGAAAAAAGCTAACCAGCCAGTATAATGCTGAATTATTAGACCTAACGCCAGGGGCGTACTGGCCATAGAGTTGTCCGGTGTAATCACCGGGCTGGTCAGTGTCTGTAAAAAAATGGCCAGTCCGGTTCAAAAAAGTTGTTTCCTTCTTATTTTGGTAATTTAGATTTCTTTGTTTTAGTTTTTGCTACAAAACAATTAATGGTGTATGGAAATTAAGTTCACTGAGAGGAAGTTTAAATAGTAGAGACAAAGAAAATTTGATTTAATTAAACTAAATATTATAAACACATAATTTATTAAACTTAAATAATAACACTACTTTATAATTTAAATTGATTAAAAATGCTATAAATATTTAAATAATAAAATATATTAATTATTGAAACTATTTAACAATTAAATTAAATATTTAATTAAATTTTTAATTATTAAATCAATGGTTTAATTATTAAATTAAATGTTTGATTGTTAAATTAACTATTTTATTACTAAATTAACTATTTTATTATTAAATTAACTATTTTATTATTAAATTAACTATTTGATTATTAAATTAACTATTTGATTATTAAATTAACTATTTGATTATTAAATTAACTATGTAATTATTAATGTGATTACTTTATTATTATTAATATTTGATTAATGATTGCATATTTTAAAAATATTGACCGGCATCATCAATCTAAAATCACCGGGCCTATTTTGTTTCCCTGTGCGCCCCTGCCTAACGCAATATTAAGTGAAAAGTTGTACTATTTGTCTAAGAAAAAAAATGCTGTTTCATGATGACAAGCCACAGGCTCGCTTGTCCACAATCGCAACCACTAAATTAGTCAAATTACTCTTCTTATACATCCTATTCTCCCAACATAGCCCCATGTGATTTTTTTTTCTCTTTTCAAATAGGTAAAAATGGCTTGGTGAACAGAAATTTTCTTCAAATTCTGCTGTCATAAATGCAACAAATGCCTATTTTGAGGAGTTCGGGATATCTTATTTTTTGGAAAGGTTAAAGAAGCTAGAGAATCATAGGGTAGCGTGGGATGTAGTGTACTTTGGGTCAAAAAAGTGCATCGAGTTAAAAAAAAAAAAAAAAAAAAAATATTTTGAAAAATAAAATTCATTTTAGTATGCATCGATATATTTTCATTTAAAAGTCATGGACTTTACAAACAGCCTTCGTACATAATAAATACTTACCAAGCCATATTAATGAATAAATACTAAGAATTTATTAAATATCCAGATATTATAAGAACTCTTTAGTTTACTGAAATGATACAAAGGTGACACATAAAATAATATACTTCTGATTTAATCATAATCGCATTGTTACTCTTTACCATAAACCTTGAAATACCAGCCATATTAAAAAAACCCCGACAAAATCTATCAAGTTTTCTTTTTAATATTTTATAGAGAATTTCAATTTAAATTTTATTCAGATTATAACTTCTGGAAATCATATCTAGCTGCGTTGTGTCCGTGGTTTATCAAAGAGAGTTTTAATCCTGATTGAAAATATAGTTGAATTATTACTTTTAGTACTGAATTAGAATTATGAAAATATTTACATTATTACTTATAGCACTAAATAATAATAGTAGATGATAACCCAATTAATTAATGTAAGACTGTCAGGCGGAATAAAACTCAGAATAAATTTTTTGTAAAATACCACTATAATTGAGTTTCATCCCTTATTATCTTGTATAAAATATGTTTTGTTGTACATGTTTTAAAAAAATATTAGCTTTCTAAAAAATATTCAAAATCGTTCCAAATGAAAGTTTTGAGTGTGAGTACTTATTTTTATAAATTCTCTCAGTAGATGGCAGCACAAAACAAAAAGTGCCTAAATATCTAAGATGAGTTTTAAAATACAGCAGACTCTGGCCTGAGGCCAAGGATAAGCGAGATCCAATTAAAGCGGAGAAATGAAAAAAAAAAGTTAACTGGATAAAGATGCATGTTTTCGGAAAATTAAACGACAAATTTAACAAATGTAGCAGCTTACTATTTCAAAGTTTTCGACATTATAGATTATATATCATTAAGAAGAATAATTAAAGAAATCAATTACTTTTTTTTCTGCAAAAGACGAAAGATTTGATCACTTGCAGTTTAGTTTTGCGATTTTTTAAAGCTTTACATCAACGCAGGAAGCCGATGTCTGTTGCTATACATAACGTAGAGGCATTTCTAATACTTTTAACCCATCCGTATATGGATGTAACATTGCCATCGATGCCTGTGTCATTGATGTCCATGTCATCATCATCTTGAACCAACACTGGTGAAGGCCTCAATGATACCATTAGATCCTTGTCAACGCACTGGCACTGCTCCATGTCTTTTGCATTAACATCTTCACATCTACTATAAGACCTATAGATGACATTATAAAGTTGTCTGTAGTAAGTTCAGAAAAGAAATGAATCCTGTTTGTGGAATGACTGAATAGAAAAGCATGTATGATACAGTAACAACCCAGAGGAAAAAAATATTCCTTTTTTGAAAAGTTTTTAATTTATACTATTTCTTAAAAAAGATTTCGGCCAGTTAAACGGAGGCAGGTTAAGAGGGGTTCCACTCAATTGAGTTTTTTTCTATATTCCACATAGAAGTCGTCTAAAATAATAAACAATCCTTGAAAATAAGGTATTTTATAGAGGTGATTAAAGGTATGTTATGCCCCAAGATCTTTGACTTACTGGAACTTGCAGATATACACTGGTCAAAACAGTTAAAGGATAATCAGTTTTTCCCTTAATAACTTCTCAGTGGAGCAGCATAAACAAATGAAAATCCGTCAAAGAAACATCTTTATGTAATATATCTATAAGTAAAACAACTCAGTCTCAAATTGAAATGCAACATGTAAAGTGGGGTCATATGCAAAAGAATGGAGTAGCATTAGTGTGCAGTTGCACAGATGCATGCATATTAAAAATCACGCAACTCATGGAGTTGACTTTTAGTGTGAGATATGACCTCTCCTGTCATTAGTGTTTACTAGTCAAGGTATTCTCATACTTAACATGAGTTTCTTGATGAATTCTAAAGGCTAAATTGCTCGTCTCACCTTTTGAACTGTTTGAAAGTGATGGAAAGTTCTCAATACATTAAATCTTTCCACAATGGATATCGTTAGAAGCGTTTCATACATGTTTGATGAAATTTGAATTATAGGAGTGATCTGGCTTACGTTTAGGGATGATATTCTTATTTTTTAATCGTTTATCCAAAGTAAATGTGGGATAAAATATGCCATAAGTATCAATAAACACGCTTTAGAAACCGATATTTCACCATTAAAGATTTGTCTAGATCAAGTTAACGTAATTACAATAATAAAGTCAAATTTAATTATTTTTCTCGCCCCTGGGGAGCCTAATAAAGCAATCCAACAGTTTGCATCCAAGACTAAAACTTTTTAACATCACATACTTTTTACTAGAAATAATATTTTCCGTCTCATGAGTAATATTGGACGTCAGAAGGATCTGCAGAAAGTAGGGAATATGATATTTCGTGGTAAATGTCAATTAAAGATAACGATTTGGTGGGAAAACAGTTTTGGTCTTTAGGTGCATTATGTTGGATTAGTTTACTAAGCTCCCCAGGAGCACATAAGATAATTATACACTGTCTACCAATAAGTATTTGGACACCCATTCAAATGAGGATATCTTCTCAATTGAGAAGCATAGACACATGAAATTCACATAGCAAAGACATCTTTATGTAACATATCTATAAGTAAAACAACTCAGTCGCAAATTGAAATGCAAAGTGTACAGTGGGGGCATATGCAAAAGAATGGAGTACCATTAGTGTGCAGTTGTACAGATGCATTTACTTTAAAAATCGCCCAAGTCATGGGGTTGACTTTTAGTGTGAGATATAATTTCCCCTGTCATCAGTGTTTACTTGGCACTGTATTCTCATGCTTAACATGAGTTTCTTGATGAATTCTAGTGACTAAATGGTTCGTAACATGTTTTGAACAGTTTGCAGGTCATAGAAAGTTTCCAATACATTAAATCTTTACACAATGCATATCGTAGTAGCGTCCCACACATGCTTGCTGAAATTTAGCTTAGAGGAGTAATCTGGCTTACTTATAGTCGCAATATTGATATTTTTGAATAGTTTATACAAATCAAAAGTGGAATAAAATTTACCATAAGTATCAATAAACATGGTTTAAAAACCGACATTTCACCATTAACGACTTGTCTAGATCTAGTTAACGTAATTATAGTAAAAAAGTCGAATCTTATTATCTATTGCGCTCCTGGGGAGCATATTAAACCAATCCAACATATTGCACCTAAAGACCAAAACTCGTTTCCCACAAAATCGTTATCTTGAATTAACATTTATCACGTACTATTACCAAATTTCTACAGAACTTTCTGACGTCTTATATTACTCATGAGACTGAAAATATTATTTTCAGTAAAAAGTATCTGATATTAAAATGTTTTGATCTTGGATGCAAAATGTCGGATTTCTGTATTAAGCTCCCCAGGGACGCGAAACAGTTTAAAATGTGGGACGAGAAATTTAGCCTCTTAAATTCCTCAAGAAACTCATGTTAAATATGAGAATACAGTGAGGCAATTCTCTACTGTAAACACGTGAGACTTTAGCTCTTTTTTCTACTCATAAACAAATTAAAATTCTAAAATTAGTATCAATCTAGCAATTATGCTTTTGTTTTATATAGTTCTACTTGGTGACCAAGTTATATGAAAAAATAATTATTTTAACTAGGTTAAATATCCATTTATGTCGTCTGTCGCACGGGACACGTCATCTTAATTTTATAATTTTTATCTGTTTACGAGTAGAAAAAAAAAAAGCCAAAATGTCCCGTGCGTTAGCCAGATAATTGCCCAGTGACTATTAAGAACTGATGACAGGACAGGGGAGGTCATATATCACACCAAAGATCAACTCCTTCAGTTGCGTGATTTTTAATGTGGATGCATCAGATCAGTGCAACTGCACACTTATCCTACTCCATTCTTTGCACTTCAATTTGCAACTGGGTTGTTTTACTTATCGTTATGCTACATAAAGATGTGTCCATGATGTGAATTTCATGTGTTTATGCTGCTCCCCTGAGAAGTTATTAATGGAAAACTGATTATCCTTTAATTGTTTTGACCAGTTTTGTTATGATGGAAAGAATACAGTGTAGCTGTTAAATTTCTGACATTGTTATCATATAGTTGTACGTTGATGTTTAGCTAGATCATAATAATATGAAATTTTAATATATATTATTTTAATTATTTTAAATAAGAGATAGTTAAAATAGGTATTGATAAAATGTCTGGTTAATATGAAGCTTATTTTATTGGACTAATGTATAAGGTTAGAAAATTAAGTAATTTTCTACGAGTATTTAGTTGAACTTATTTAGTTGTAAGTAAGAGCTACAAAAGAAGAAGAAAATGTCCGATATTCCAATAAGAATTCCTATCATGAATTTGTGTGTTTGCGGTTGGATAATTAACCCACTTGTCCTCATCCAATAAATCTGAAACTTGCCAGATAGACTTGTTGCCGATGAAAATGCATTCAACTAAGTTTTGTTGTCCGTCCTTAAAAGGTCCCTTTTTATACACTTTTCCATTGTCACTTTGGAGGATAAATTTACCACTCTCTATTTTCCAATCGAACTAAGCCTTGGCAGACAGACTAGTTATCAATGACAGTGCATTTTATCAAGTTTTGGGGGCAACAAAAAGTTAGTCAATGGCATGGAATCGAGGGTTTACTTATTTAGAACATAAAAACGCAACAAAAATAAATGATATATTTAAAAAAAAAAAAAAAACTTCCCGAAAATAAATGGTTAACCACAGAAAAAGTGGTGTTTGCCGCCAAGCGGCCACGTTTAATTTCTTTGAGGTAATTGTGCACAATGAACGTAATTAGGATTATTGGGTGGAGTCCCCATATGCAATAAGTACTGGCTGGATAGAGTTTTCATAGAATTAAATAATGTATCAATTACAGAAAAATGTTCCTGTTTTCTGCTACGCATAAAATGACGTTTCCCTGCTATACCAAAGTGAAAAGATGCTGAAGAAATACTGCGTCCTATGTATTTATACTTAAGTGCGGATTTAGACGTCAGTCAAGGGAGAGTGGGGGGGGGGGGGTTGCTATGATGACTATTGTTGTTTATTATGGCGGTAATTAAGTAACGAAATTGGATGAAAAGGGAAATAGGATGAGAAGGGAAATAGGATGAGGGGCAACAGTCTAATTTTGTTTCCCATATGATTCATATAACTAATCAACTCTAAAATCAAATAAATTACAATGAAAAATTATACTTTTACGATAATTTTTGGATAATTAATAAATACATAACAAATTGAGATCATACGTACGAAAGTACATGGGATCATTCGGACAAAATGCAAGTCTTTAAATATTTTTTGAGGTATCATGATTCTGTTTAAAAACTTATTCATTGAGAAAAACTAGCTCTTATGTTTGAAAAATAAAGTGTAAAATGTATTGATCTTACCGAGACCTATTGTTGAAAAAATGGTACTCTTTCACCATGTATAATTGTACTTTTTCATCTATTCTCTCTGGCTCTCTCAATTTAATTCACCGTTATTTACTGGTACACTTGCGCTGTAAAAAATCGCAACACTTCTTGCTTCTGCTCGACTTCTTATTGTAGTCCTACTTTTGTCCACACTAGGGATGGAACGGATATCCGGCAAATATCCGATATCCGGCATATCCGGCTGATTTTTAAATATCCGAAACCCCGTCGGATATCCGATTTAAAATACCGGACATCCGATAATTTCATTCGGATATCCGGCCACCAGGTATCCACAAGAAATAATTTTTTGCCAAAAATAGTGATCTTTTGCGGACAAAGGGGGACACCGCATCCTATACTTTTTTTTTCCTTGAACATAAATTGCAGTCAAGTTAGAAAACAAAAAAGTTCCTTCTTGAGAACTATGCTTTCGCATATCCCTAACTTCAGAGATGAGCTAGGGCACCGAGTTGATAAGCATAAACCATTCCTCCAATCTTTTTCCATACACATCCTTCATACGTGTTTTGCAATATGTTCTTTTCATTCCAAGTTTATGATCTGATTAATTCCAGATGTTATATTTGAATGCTTCTCCGTAAAACACGAACCGAAATTCTAATAAATAGTACTTTTTTTCCATAACATAAGCTACTTGTTAAGAGTTTTAGTTATTCTCACTTCCTCCTTTTTTTCTGACATTTGCTAGCGAGTAAAAAGCAATAAATAGCCAATGCGCACTCCTCAATGCTTTTTTTTTTGTTCGACGATATCGACTATCGACGATAATACACTACCCCTTTATGCTGTGAATGGTATGGTCTAATTTCTGATTTTTCATTGGCAGAAGTTGAAAGCTGGTATATTTTTTCTGACGTAAAATGAAGTATTGTTATTTTAAGGTCTTTAACGCACCGCCATAATGTGGAATTATATTTAGCTCTCTAGAATGTCTTGAATCATAGTTTTCTCCAATTACAATCCAATTTATAATTTTTAATAATGGCTCATTTAAAATCACCCATTTGGAAGTATTTTAAAATTAATGGAAATGACGAAAGCAAAGCCCTATGTGTTACTTGCTCCACAGAATCGTTTAAAAAATATATTGTGCGCGGTAAAAGCCCAAAATCCTTTTCCACAAAACCCTTATGGAACCATTTAATGAGTGTGCATAAGGAAATTCACCGAAGCTTAAAAGACTCACTAAATGCATCAAATAATGAACAAGAAAAAACAATTCATCAAAACAAGAAATGCACGCAGACAACATTGGAATCGACATTGTTTATACCAAAATTGTGGAGTTTAAATGATCCTAAAGCAAAAGCCTTAACCGCAAAAATATGTAAGTACTAATTTTGTTTGTTTATATTAAATATATATTTTAAATATGGTATAACATAATGTTAAACTTATTTCTGAAATATTTTCATCACATTGCAGAATGTTTGGTACAATTTTAAGTAACACACAAACAAAATGGTGATGAAGTTTCAAAATTGTTCGGCAAGTGTAGGTATTGGCATCACTAAAATATAGTTTCATCAACTAAAGTTTAAATAAAAAAAAATCAACTCAGTGGCGCGACAACCAGTGTGGACCAAGGCCTGCTGGGCCCAGCTCAGCTTTCTTGACTGTGGCATTTGTGTGTCACATGGCAGATGCTCCGGTCAGATGGTCATTCTGACGCCGAACCCCAGTGTTTAGTTCCTAAGCATGCATGGTCCTCCTCAGTTTATTTCTTTCAGGTATAAACAGCTAAGTCAACCTTGCCCAGTCCGCGAATCAAACCATGGACCTGTGGCATGCAGTGCGGTGCGCTAACCACTAATTATAATTTACTTAATACTTCATATCATGACCATTTTTTTCGTATAGCATATCGTATAACTATCGTTTTTAGTATATAGACCGAATATCGGGCCGGATATCCGGTGAAATCCATTTCGGATATCCGTATCCGGTAGACATGGTACCCCGGATATCCGAAATCCGGTATCCGGCAAAACTCACATCCGTTCCATCCCTAGTCCACACACAAAGTTGACCATTCCTTACAGAATTTCAGTAAATTAATATCCATGGATGAGAAGGAGCTTCCCCTCCCCTAAAAACACAGGAAATGAAGGACCAGGTACCAAGCTTTCTATGTTCTTTACTTTCAAGGTCTCCGAAAAAGGAGTTGTTTATCTTCTAAATTGTCTGAAAAAATTGTGTCCAAGGTCATTCTGCCGAGACGAAGGATTGTGTTTTTGTTGAAATTGTTGCAATTAATTGACATCTTCTCGAGTTCCTGGCAAGAGAACTATTTCGCCAGTAACAGTAATTAATATTGTGAAGTTAATAATTGCATTCATTAGTTTTAAATTTTTAAAATATTATTTTACAGAAATTCTATAACAAAACAATATTATATAAGTGGGGTATAATTTAAATAATATATATGGGACCAGGGCTCAAAAAAGTGAGGAAGCAGGGGCTCCCAATACCAGCCGCCACTGACTCTAGCCTGCCGAGTACCGATTGCCCATGTGGGTTTCCAAGTAGTGACAATGTGGGGGTTATCCCAAAGAAATTAAACGTTTTAACTTGGCGGCAAACATTGTATTTCACATCTTTTTATGGTTGACCATTTTAATTGGCTAGTTTCTTTTTCCACGTCTAGCTATTTTTTTAGGAGGTTTGCTAATTTCTTTTATATGGTAGAAAGGGATTATAACATTAAAAAATATCAAAGACAAGTCTTTTTTCATTTGAAAGAAGATTAGAAATTTAGAAATTTTAGTGATGCTGTGTGCTGGAAATTAGCAATGATTTAGCAACACTTTTATTAATTTTTAAAACACTGAAGCCATCGTAAAATTTTACTGCAAAGCAGTCTTTGAGCAGCCAGAGAAAAGCGAAGAGACATCTTCCATTCCTTTGTATTAACTTAAATAAGTTACAAATTTTATATGTGACCACAATATAGCATGAAGGTATTGATGAGGATCTAATTAGAGTACTAGTATACATTGCAAGTTTCAAAATTTAGAAAAATTAACGATTTTACTTTTTACGCTAAAAATTATTGTACTTAATTGTTTTAATATGATACTACATTGTTGGATGATATAAAACATTTACTATGTTCTTTTTTGCATATGTTTTAAAACTACAATTTGAATCTAAAAATTAAAAAAAAAAAAAAATGCAATTTACACTCTATAATGGTGTGCTTGGTATCTGCTAAGATTAAATACATCCGTTGAAACACTGGTTTTTACCCCAATTTTGAATCTTGATGATTTTATAAAAAGTTGTCTATCTTTAAATATTTCAGAAATGAAATTCCATAGAAAAAGGTATTATGTGGCGGGAGAATAACTCCCGCCAGATAGTCAGATGGCGGTCGCTATAGAAACAAGACTCGTCTATTTTGAATAGGGGTGATGCATTCATTCGACTGGCGTCCAAAGCCTTTAAAAAGTAGATGTCCTTCTCCTGAAATTCCCATGGGAAATGGGGTTAGTCATTTTCATCGCATTGGACAACACTATACAAGCATTCAGGGTCTGTTCTTGTAATTCGAAATAAATTACAAATTGCGTTGACTGGTGTCACCAGACCCTAAATAGATAATTAAATTTCAACTAATTAATTAAAAATAATCAAACAAAGATTTTTCCTATGTATATGTCAGTTTTCTAACACTAATTAAATGAGAAAACATTACAAGTCTAATTAAAATAATAATAAAATTAAAAAAGAAAAAAAAATATTATGAAGCATTCTGGTGCCTTAACATGAATAAATATTATTTTATTAATCTTTTTACTTTAATCAAATGAGTAAAAAAAACCCTCTTCCTTGTCACAATTTCTCTCTGATCTCACATGACACAATAAACTATTGGAATTAATAAGCTACAAGTACAAGAATCTGACCCGAATGCTTAACAAAGATTACAGTTGTTTATCGATAAAGACTGGTTCTGTTGTTAATTAGCCTCCTTTATAAATCAAGCTGATTAAAGTGATTAATATTAAACTGAAACGGAACCTCTATTCTTTGTCATTCGTTACTCATTTTTTTCACTATCAACAATGCAGAGGGTTTATTTATCTTCTGTTCAAATTAAGAGTTAGTAATTGTAAAAAGAATTTATTGAATTGTATCTAAATTCAGGCTAATCAATTCCAAATTCAATTAAGAGGTATCTGAGAAACACGTTGTTTTTATTAGGACACATTTTATATTTAATCATTACTCTTATCATCAGTAAAATGATCGATAGTATCATGTAAATCAAAACTTTATTTACAGGAACGAGAAACATGTTTTTTCCCCTTTTTTTTTTTTTTGTATAATTGAACTACATTTAGAAGTTCGATATGTGTGTCCTAGGATTTAAAAAATACATTTAGATATTTATGAATGATCAAAGATTTAATTTTAAATAATTGTAAATTATCTAAATTTATATTGAGATAAGTAAATTTTTTCTAAATTTAAATGTAAGTTTAGATGATTTATAAGTAATTTATATCTATAAATTTACATTTAGATAATTATAAATTATCTAAATGATTTTCTTTCGATTAGATATATAAATAAATGTGTTTCGTTTATTAAAAAAGATTTTTTTTTAACAATAAAAAAGCATCTCGTTGAATTGACAAGTAAATAGTATTTTAAAACAGTTTAAAAGTTCAAGTAAGTAAAACTTATAAAAATAAGGTTATGTTGAATTTAGTGAAAGTAATATTGTGTTGTATTCATATAGAAGTTAATTTGAACAAAGTATATGGCAGTATTTATTGATTTATTTTATTTCGCTATTTTGTTGATTATTGTAGAACAGAAATTTGAAAAACTGAATTTAGAATTCATAAAACATTTAATTTTGGAAAATTAATTTTTTCATATTTCTTTGCTTTTATAGAAACACCGTTTATAAATATTTAAAAGATGCATAAAAACTTATACTTATGTAATATAAGAATTAAATTTTCTAAATTCTTTTATGTAGAGATAGTTAAATTTTGTTAATATTTGGAAAAATTGATATTATTTTGCAAATTAGAGAAAAACAACAACAGGTTTTCCTATTTAAACTTGCTTGTGTTTCTCTATATTCATGCACTATCATTCTACAGAATTTCCTTTATTCTGGAAAATTTGGAGTTTAAACTTTTTGAACTTTGTATCGAGCCGGCTTAGAAGTAATTTTAAAAGTATTACATTTTCCCTTTGGGATTTAGATGGTGCTAAAAATGATGAATGAAATGTGCCCCTTTTTTCGTGGGGATAGATAGTTGAAAAATGGTACATGTATATATCATTTGCTATCTAGAAAAGTAAAATAAATTATAGAAGGTTCCTGATAACGTGTCAAAATTATGGCCGTTCACATTTTTTCCCTATTTAGACTTTATACTAAGGGTAGTTAGATTTTATTTTCAATGGAAGATTTACTATACCGGGGGATTATAATTAAAATTTCACTTTGAAAGTTCTGTAAAATGAAAGCTACTGGACGTTCTGGATGTTGTAGGTCACATAAATCTACCATTTAAAACTGCGTGTAAAATCGTAAAATGCGGCAGTGACAACTCTCTCAAAATCAGTTGTTCTTAGGAATTTTCTCTTAGTAATCCTACTCAAATATAATTTTTAAATCAAAGTTTCTTGCACGAATTTATAGTGAAAATGCTTAACCCTGAAGCATCTTGGTGACTGGTGAAGCCTATATATATATATTTTATAATATCGATTGCAACCACATATAACTGGAGTTTTTAGACATTTCTAACATTGGTCATGAAATCTCAATGTTAATTGTAATAATGCAATTCTAACTACCAACATAAGAATAAATCCATACCAGAAAAAACTTAATTTGTAAATATTTTTGCAGGGTAGATTATCTTTGACATATTTTATATTACTTTCAGTTTTGGAAATTTTTGATCCAGTAGCTTTCATTTCATAAAAGTGTCAAAGTGGAACTTCATCTATAATCATCCTGTATTGAGAGAAAAGGCTTTGAATTACGAATAAACTTTGAATTAGCCTTCTAAACATTTGATTTCAAGGTATGAAAAGTTGCATTATTTGATGTTGCCAACGTGGTATTTCAAATTTCAGAGGTTGAGCGTTTTTTGGATATTTATTTAAATTTTTTTTTTTTTTTTTTTTTTTTTTTAATATAAATACGTATTAGCACTAGTACAATTATTTTATAATCTCTGAAAAAGTTTTCTGAAAGGCATTATGCACGTATGAGATAATTTTTCTATTCCATTTACATTTGTTTTTAAAGTAGGATAACAAAAACTAAGTACTTATGCTAAATGTTTATTGCACAATTCCGAAGATTCACAGGAGAGAGATAGCACATTCCTGTGATTTTTTAAGAGTAGGTCACATGTTATGTCAATATTGTAGGTCACATGTTGTCAATATTGTAGGTCACGTGAATCTACCATATGTAGATTTATGTGACCTACAACAGCCAGTAGTTGCATGTAAGAAGGAAAACATTAAAGTGTTTTCGAGAGAACTTATGCAAGCAATTTTCCACGAGTTTACTGAAGTCTGGTCACATTGTTTAACCTAGTGTATCACTTCAGTTTAATCAGAGTTTAGTAGATAAATAATATTGTGTACTGCCAGTCAATTATAAGAAGATCTCCCAACATTTTGTCTAACGTAATCTATTGTCGTGGAAACAAAAGACTATTCCCATTTTCTACGGGGGATTTCAGGAGATAGAAATTTACATCTGTCGTATTGTAACCTTTTTGGATGCTAATTTTCTGCGTGAATCATTTCTATTTTATACCATATATGCATCTTAGGGTTATGTAATTTTTTTTTTAACATTTAAGTTTGATTTATGAACAAATAATGAAAATAATCGTCTGACGCGAAGAGCTACACCTTTAAAATAGTAATACATTTGATCATTGTAGTTTTAACCCGACGGAAGAAAAGGGGATCATTGACGAACCAAGTTGAAGAATACCTAGAGTACCATAATACTTTTGACATAGACTTGCTTCTCATAGAGTTCCCATCTATACTTCTCTCTCACAGAGTTTCCTTCTATAGTCCCCTCTCATGTAGCTCC
Organism: Linyphia triangularis; assembly: GCA_963978545.1. Classification (NCBI taxonomy): domain Eukaryota; kingdom Metazoa; phylum Arthropoda; class Arachnida; order Araneae; family Linyphiidae; genus Linyphia; species Linyphia triangularis. The sequence continues at coordinate 59,772,485 of OZ021721.1, forward strand.
CTTCCATAGTCCCCTCTACATAGAATACCATCTGAGCTAAAGAACTAAGACTGAAGTACGGACTAAGCTGTCCGACCACATCACATCCCATTCCGGAATGTGTGCGTTCCAAGAGGCAAAAGCGGGACTATTTTTCTTCGCGTCTAATCTTAATCATCGGGAAGGAAAACCAAAATTGAATCCTTATCCAATATTTATGAAATTTCAAGTTTAACCGTTTATATTCAGCTTTCTTAATTTAAAAGCATATTTTTTTTAATAAGGTACGTATAGTGTTGAAAATTAAGAGTAGAGACATCGATATGTCTTCCTATGTACCTATTTAAGTAATATTAAACGCAATCTAAGATACCGATCTATAATTTCTGCTTGAATGTCTTCAAAACACACTTCGTTTTCATTTCGATGATAAAACTTAAATTTTTCATTTAACAGAAGTTCATTTATTATAATTCTTAATTTGAAATTGATATTTATAGTAGTTTAGCAGTTTTCCATCAACAGTATGAGCTTGGCTCGTAGTATTACAGTTTTATACATTCAGTATATTCCTACGTGGTTGCTAAATCTATTTATATATAAAACTGAGTTGTCTGTACATCTGAACCTTAAATATATATATCAACAACTTTGCCCCTAGAGGTACAAAATTTGGTACCTAGAAGCTTTAGTAAATGGAGATTGTAGAGAACAACCTTTAAATTCGATTAAAAGTTGCTTTCATTAAAATTTAATTGCATAAAAAATCTTGGAATGGCAACGATGCCTTTTAAATGCATGTGAATAAAAACAAAAGTTATTTTAATGTGTTCCACTTATTTTCCTGATAATTTTTATGTACTAGAATTGTCTGTCCGATAAGTGGTTCGAGTGTTATTGTAATATTTCAATATATTTACTCACAATCGATACCATAAACAGGTTCTGCACATGTGCGGTTTTAAAGCATTATTTTTTATGCATCGTTTTGTTTTTCTACGTTTTAAATTTATTGTGCTTTTGTTTACATTTTGTGTTGGCGTCAAAGAGGTATTGTGCTCAGCGAGTATTGACATTTTGATTGTATTTAATTATTATTTACAAAAATTATGAGTGATTATTAAACAAAATAAATTCGCTAAATTCCTTTGCATTGTATTAGCAAATGTCTTCTGTATTGTAGCTCTGGTATATCTAACATCTAAAAGTTCGTTTACTATAATATTAAGTTGCCATTATACTTCCATGCCGATATGCGATGTTTTCAGTCGGATTTTGGTTTACTTAAATAATCTTTCATATCGTTTTTCCAGGATGTGTCCATTACAAAATCAAATGTCCGCCTAATGGGAAACAAATACGTAAATCATTAGGTGTGTTGTGTGACACCGCGTTGACCAATATTGGTACTATTACATTATATCCATGCCACTTGGTGATAATTTTTCAGTTGGCTATCAAATTGGTAGATAACGATTTCTTTTCAATACCTTCTAATATCTCTTTTAGGTCAGATTTTGTTTTATTAAAAAAAAAAAAATGTCTGGAACTTAATACTATATATTTTCATTTCTAAAACAGAGGCTAGAGCTGCACTATAGACACCAAACATATTTGAGTATGTTTACCAATGTTTTGTACACGTTAAAAGATATACAAAATTTCAAATGGTCCAATTTTTCTGGCTGGATTAGTTTAAGATATGAATCTAACTTCTTTTTATGAGAGTAAGTCAAAATATACAATCTAGCTTAGCAACGGATTATTTAAACTCAATTTGACTTCACTTGCAGCCTCAATCGTAGATTCGGTAAAGATCATTGAGATTTAGTAAAAACTTTCATATCATTTCGACATTTACTAATATACCACCATATACTAATACTAATATACCACCATATGCTAATACTAATATACCACCATATACTAATAAGACATATACAAATATACCTCCAAAGAGAATAACGAATATAAATGCTAAGTCTAGAGCATCTGCCGCTAGGAGAGCTAGAGAACCACCGTTGCAAACACAGCATCGACCGAAGAATGACCGAGCGCGCTATTACAATAAGCGAAAACATGCATCTGTTATAGAAGTTTGGAAGCTGAACAACAACAATTTATCCTAAGAAATTCCTAGTCTATGTAACACAGAACTGATTGATGTCCTTCAATGGGTCCTCAGTAGCGCGGGGTCACACAGCTTGCTATAAATACAAATGAAATTCCAAAATAGTTGAACATGATGGTAAAGCTTAAGCACATGCTATTTTGGCGATGGATTTTCGGCTCCAATATTACAGCATATTTCTTTGTGAAATAGTTTTTTGGCAAAAATAATTGTATCTTAAAGCAGAATCCTATTTATATCTAGCATTGAGCATTCGATTTACCAAAAAAAAAGAAAAAAAAAGAAGTAGTTGACGTATGCTTAAAAGAAGCATTCACGTATTTAACAGGTCATTAAAAGTATCTGAATCGGTTTGAAACAGGGAAAGATTATTTCAACGAATCACTAAAAACAAACTATTCCTTACAAGTTAGTTTTAATATCTAAAATGTATATAGAAAATGACTTGAGCTCGCACTACGTGTTTAAACTTAAAGATATGAAATTCAAGTTTCAATCCATCCTCTATCAATTTTTTTCATCTGTTTCTTCAATTAAATGCGCAACAAGAAATTACCATTCAAAAATAATTTAAAAAAATGTAATAATAAATTTAGTTGCATAGGAGAAAACCGCAGAATGTCTTACTATAACGTGCTAGGTAACTGGGAAAAAGGGCATGTTTTGCCTATTTCGCTGTCTGAAATGCGCTTTTTGTTTCCTTCCGCGGAAACTCGCTTGGTTGCTTGTTAGGTAACTGGGAGTAGTTACTCAAATTCAGTATTCTAGCTCATAAAGAATACCCTGCTCGTTCACATAAAGCATCAAAATGATTTTTTTAACTGATATTTTCAAACAAATAGCACGATGCGCAATTGTAAATAAGCTATTCGTCAGACACAGAGGTCGTAAATTTGAAATTGGTATAACATTTGTTTTTAAATAAAAGAATTAAAAAAGGATCGTCACAAAAAGTAAACAAACAACAACGTCTAGGAATAATATATAAGATAGAAAAATTATTGATATATTTAGATTAGAAATTTTTTATTGTTTGACCTTATTCATTCATATTGCGATTCTAATATATTTTTTGCTTACAAATTTGCTTTTAAATATACCATTTGACAGAGTGAAACGAACTATATCAGTAATTAAGCATATAACTAAGATTGATTACTAAAAGTTAAACTCAAACGATCATAGTTCTGTTAAGAAACTCATTTATCAATATCAACTTTTTTTTCTAAGACATGCAGTTAGTTTCGTTAATATCTATACATAAATTAGTAAACAGTAAATTCATGTCAGTGATTGATTGTGCAAATTTCGTTTTAAATTCAGTCACCCCTAATTTTTCCGCAAAAGTTTATATTGATTTCAACTAAAAAAAAAAAAAAAAAAAAAGCTTTTAGTAATCGCCTTTTTACTTTTAATAGTTTTTAGAAGAGTCCAAAAACGTCAAACACAAGCAAAACTTTATAAATTCAGAATGAAGAAATTTCCTCTCATTCAAAGTGACTTTAAGTTAAAAAATAATTTTCAAATCCATAATTGTTTATTGACTGAAATTAAAATATAATGTATGTAAGTCAAGTTGAAAAGAAGTTTTCTTTCAAGTGCATATGGGTCAGCTAAATACCAGTTGATTAGAATTTAATTTCTATAAAATTCTCTAAGAGAAATAAAATTAATCGAAAAATTTAAATATATTTACAGCGAAATTTTCCAAACTAAGTTTTTGAAAAGAATTTGAAGAAGTTTTCTCAGAAATGACCAGTTTTAAAAATCAGCTCTCTCTTTATACATAGACAATTGTTAAAACACTTTTTGGGATTTCGATTAAAGCATAAAATTGCAATAACAATTTTGTTTTAAGAAATTTGTTAGATTATGTTGTTAGAAATATCGAATTAGTCCTACTGAATAGTTTAAAAAACAATAGATTAGTGTGAGGAATTTGTTTTAAAAAATGATACCGTTTATCAATTCACTTTTGTTTTAGTATCACTTGAACAAAAACAGAAGCATTAAAATTCTAAAAAATCACCGAATTTTATAATGAGAAATCAGATTATTCTGCTATAGGTATCGTTCCAGCTATGTTTTTCAAACTGCCAAACTTGAAGATGTTGCATACATGTCTTTTTATTAGTATAGTCCTGTAAAATGTGAGTACTGTATTCTTAATTATCAATAGGAACTCATTAATGAATATCTCAATTGCTTCATTTAAAGTGAACGAAAAAAACATATAATCAAGTTATAACCATCAAAATGTGTACATTGTTGAATTACAGATATGTCTTTTATCCTTAAAGACATCCATTTCAAAGTCAATAAGAGTTTTGTTAATATTTGAAGCATTCGTATAACAAAAGCTTATTATTTTCTAATTATTAATTAATGCTATATCTATGAAACTAGAGCGAATATGTTCTTTTAGAATTATAGTTTTAAATGTGTCAAAATTTTATTCAAAATAAACACGTATAAAAACATTTAAAAAAAGTGAGTTAATGGAGAATTTATAAATGTCATTAAAAAGAGTTTTGATAATGTATGCAAAGCATCCCAAATAAATGCTAATAAATGATGCATTGCATCTGAACTTGGCAGTTTTCCTTTTATTTAGAAATACAAGCACGGGATGTGAAGTCAACCAAAAACCAGTTAGTTGTCCGTTTATCTTCAGAGCAATGACTGACTTCCAAGGAGCTTTCTTTCGTTCCCGGAAAAAATAAATCTTTCTGTAGCTTTCAATAATGTATTCACTTTCCCTATGCAAATGTACTTAAGTTACAAATACGGTGGATCCTCTTTTCATTGTTTTTTATTTAATAGAATGCTTTAATCTGAATAATAAAAATAGTTATATGTTTGTATTGTAAATAAAGTTTTTTATTCTCATGCGGATTTTGGTAATCCTATTAACTGGTTAAAAGTGTGCACTTTATATTATAGTGTTTGCTAGACCTATTTTTATTCTTAGTTCTTTAGATACAAAAGAAAGTATTAGAATATTTCGATTATACTCGGCTTATTTAAGTCATGCATTTTCATAGCTTACTGACCATTTTGTATGCAGTATCTATTAAGCAGTATCAAACTACATCTTAATTCTTTTGCATCAATTTTCTTCATTTCTTAGATCAAGAAATGTTATTTAATAATTCTTTCATATAATCTTTTATTTTTATCGATAAAAAATGATAGTTTTAGATCTACAAGATAGGTTTGAAACTATCACTTATCCGAAATATAGAATTACCTTAATTTATTTTTGTATCTATTAAAAAAGATAGCTCTAGTGAAGAGTTCGCCAAAATGCGTGAAATCTGCGTAAACACGCATTGAAAATCAATTTTTCCCCATAGAATTAACCTCATGCGTGAATTCATCCATCGACAATCATTTTTAAATTTTTAAAAATAATCATCCATTCTATAAAGTCAGAAATCATACTATCCGTTTTTCGATACCGGTGGCGCTACATCCCTGCTTTTTTTCTTCGGAAATAGCGTCATTTTGTGAAAAAAAATGCAAAATTGTCGTTTATTTTCCAACTATAGTTTTCGAGGTGTCACTGGCATTTGCCCGATAGTTTTTGATGGACACCAACATGATGTCACCGGACGGCATAGTGTTAATAGTTTAAGGTTTATAACTATTAAGTGTTTTTAGTAAGCTTTTAAAAAGCATATTTCTGCTCTGATTCGCGAAATCGCGATCGTACATCAGTGTTATTGTTGTAGTTTTTAATTTTGTCAAAAAACTTATTTTGCTTTAGTTTATAAAAAAAGTTAGTTTAAAAAATACCCTTTGGATTTTAAAAATACACCTTAAAATTTAGAGAGGAGGTGAAAATACCCTTTGGAAATATTTAACAGGCAAACACTGCTCTAGTGTCTAGAGTTACACAAGATGGGTTTACAACAATCACATGACCACTACAAATAAAAATTCATGATAATTCCTTTTTTCATGAATAATATACTTCCTTTATGAGTAAAATATTGATATTTTTTTAATAATGAAGATTTTAAAATAAATGTTTTATTCGACAAAAAAATATATGAAAATGTATAGTATTGAGGTAGATTACATGCTTCTATATCAGATCCAAAGTTCTACCCAGCGTTATATATCAATTCAAAGCATAAATTATTTAACAATTCAATATAGCCGCTATATTACATTTATATGCAGGCATTATATAACTATTAAACACAAATATTATAAAAAAATTCAACGCAGACATTATATAACAATTCAACACAAATGTTATACAAAAAATCAACGCAGACATTATATAAACATTCAATTAAGATATTACACAGCAATTCAACACAGACATTGGATAACAATTCCACACAGATATTATCTAACAATTCAACACTGATATTATGTAACAGTTCAACACAAGCGTTATATAACAATTCCGTCACAGAACACCGGAAAATAGCCGCGTTGAAAGTAACAGTGTCTTGAAATCTATGTTTTAAAACAATTTTCGCATGAATTAACCATCAAACGAATTATAGCAAATATCTTCGTTATTTATGTAAAGTAAATTTCAATATATTAAACAAATATAAACTAATAATACTTATTTTAGTATTGAACATTGGGAACAAAATTGGGGTACTTTTAAGTACTGTGTAGGACATAAATGTAACTACCCCTTTTTGCTTTTTTTTATTTTTAAAGTATTTAAGTGAATTTGATGTAAACATCTTTTTTAATAGGAAAGATAAAATAAAACAAAAATACTTACATGCATTCATTATAATAAGCTTATTATGTTTCAGGGAAAACATGTAGATGAAGCAGACACATTTAAACTGAAGCTTTTTCTTTAACCAAATACCAAATGATAGGCTTGTTACCAGATAACAGGCTTGTGATTGGTAATTTAAAAGATAAACGGATAATTTAATTTAAATATTGCAATTTAATTAAAAAAGCATAACAGGCTTTAGTTCAAAAATATGGTCTTCTGTAATAAAACTATTTAAAAATCATTCGAGACAACTTTATAAACAAGATGAAAAAACATTTTAACTGCTTCAAATTCAACGAAATATGTTAATGGTATGCAACTTCGATTTGCAAGAAAAATACGTATTTCTAACCATTTATAGCAATTTAGTACTCAAGAGACACAGCATTATGACAACAGCAAAGGGACGTTATCAAAACATATTAGAGACTAGAATTTGTTAGAAGAAATATATGTAGATACTGGATATTTGACTGGTACTTAATTCTTTTTTAGTGTTTATTTTATCTTATACAGGATGAGCATGGAGTATATTTTAAATTGTTCAGTGAAAAGGAATATTCAATGAAAAAATTAGTTTTATATAGATAACATGCTTTAGGTTTTATCGAATTTTCAAAAAGAAAAGTAGAATTTTTTCATTTCAATAAATTACTACTGCTAGAATAAGTTATGATCTAAGATGTTTTATATGGCTGTGTTACCTTTCCCATTTCCTTTAATGCATCCATTATTAACAGAATACAATTTATTTAAGTATTTATGAAAAATTCTATGCTATTTTAAGGGGATATTTCTATAAAACAAAAGGTTTGACTTTATAATACATTTCTTCAGTGTGATTGTCGTCACTCGGTTGCAGTTTATTTGCAAAACACAGCAATTGGAGTCGACAGTAACAGCATGCACTCCTGATATTAATGCAATAGACAATATATGGGTAATATTTGTATTAGGAATATATGCTTATAATTAGCAATAACAGACAAAAAATTAACCTAAAGAACACATTTTGAATACCTATTAGAAATATATTATGTAAATAAATATTGTAAATAATTTCGAGTAAAGCACGAATATTCTTTTGTTTAAATTATTTACAGATATTAATAATTATTTAACCTTTATTTTTCTGCTAAGCATAATTATAATAATATTATAAATGCACATTATTGTAAAATATGAATTTATTATAATGTGCATTAGTAATTGTCCATTTTACCCGCAGGGATGGAAATAATAATGATACATAATATGACCCAATGAAATCATGCATTTCTAACTTTTTTTCTAAAATATTTAGTTCTGATATATAAATAAAAAGTTATTTTTATATTTATATCCTACATATAGTTTATTAAGCCACAAAAGGAAATGAAAAAAAAAAAAAATTGCTGTTGAAACTTTAAAGGTAGGTATGTCTTTGCAAAGCAGATAGTTGCCAAAAAAATCCTTGTTTTAGAAAATTATAAGAAAATCATTAAAAAAAAATCATATATGACACGTCGTAGACTTTTTTCTACTCAATCAATTATTACCTGGTATACATTTTATATTTAGGATGCCTTAAAAATTTTCATATCATATACTCACAATAATTATTCAAATTAAGAAATTTACAATGACATTTTCAAAATATATCGTAACCTCATTAATTCATATCTTTCGGATTATACTGGAATAATGAAAAATGTTATTCCCCTTATAATTTAAATAGGTTAACTCATTCCTACGAAGATTGAAAGGTTTGTTTTATTAAATAACCATTCCAAAGTGGATATCTGACAAACAAGTCACCCAACTCATTAAGGCACACAAAGCATACTCATAAAGTGCGGAAAATTATCAACATAAGTCCAGACAGTGATCAACGCAAACGAATTGAAGAATAAATGAGGCGAGACGACAAAAACAATTGCAATCCAAAATAAGAAGAATAAAAGCTGTTTCATTTAATTTTACTATTCTCCTTTGAATGTAATATTTAAATAATGAAAAAAAAAATTGATAAGTATGAGAACTTCTTCGGTTATGGATAAAATGAAACTCAAGAATATCGTTACGTTGAGAGGTAAAGCCTAACCTACTTGGAGACCATTGTTATGTGGATTGTGTTGTAAAATATGTTCGACATTTTAGGCACAGCACTTGTTGTGACATCTATCAAAAGGCGGAAAACAGACGTTGGGAAATAATGTGCTTTAGTTTTTTATTTAAAATATTGACGCAACAACAAATTGTTTTCCTCTTGTTTTTGAAGTTAAGCAAACAGTATGCAAGTCTGTATTTGTCGTGTATGAAAGTAGGTAATATCCGAAATTGCGATGTTGTGATATGTACAACTGTTACTGAATAATGAGGGTTGCAATAATAAGATTTTTTTTTATTAATGTCCATTTTAAATTTCACAACCTAAATTCAATATAATAGAATAACTTAACTTTCTAAATAAAACTTGGCAATGCGTGGTCTAAAATGAACATATTCAAATTAAAAGAGTGCCACATGTTATTCAGGAATTGGTAAAACAATTTTCAACATATATACAGATATTATTTAAACAATTTCAGGGGTTTTAACACATTTAAAAGTGATGCTAATTTTTTATACAGGTAAAAAAATAAGAATAATCATTTGAAAATCAGACAAAATATCTGCATTCTTGTTAACCGATAGGTTGCTACAAGTATAGAGCTTGGCACTCGGAAAATCTTACGTTAGTCTTTTGCTGAAAATGGGTCGTCAATGGGATATTTCTGAAACAACGAAATCGTGTGCTTTATCATTGTTTAAAGCTGGAAAGAAACAACAATTTAACTGGGGTCAAATGAATATTTCCCAATCTACGGTTTCAAAGATTTTAAAGCAATATAGAAGAACCGACCAACTAAAAAGTAACCGAAGTAAATATGATAAAAAGCATAAAACAACTGCCAGAGATGAATGCAAATTAAAACTAATCGTCGAAATAATCACTTCAAAACTGTTTTTACGACAATAAGTGTTGGAAAGAATCTGAAGATGTAGTTCTAAAGTCAACTACACTTAAGCGATTGTGTAAATTTGAGTTTCAATCTTGGGTCTCCAAAGTAAAAACAAAGATGGTACTTGAAGCAGAGACGTGCATAACTCTTCTGGTGCAAAGCGTAGATCATCTGGAGTTTTAAACAAGATTTATCAAATACATCACGTTTTAAACGCCAAACACGAACACTTCCTTCGTCCACAGATATTTGAAATAAAGATTTATCTCTGAATAAAACACTTTCCCAGTTTTGTTGCACCCAAAGGACCTTCTCTTTGCACCAGGAGGGACGTCCAGATCTATGCTTCAGGTTCATCTTTGGTTTTACTTTGGGGACCCGCGATTGAAACTCAAATTTATGCAATCACCTAAGTGTAGTTGACTTTAGCACATTCACAGATTCTTTCCAACACATATTGATGTGAAAAACAGTTTTACAGCGATTACTTTATATGATTCGTTTTAATTTGTATTCATCTCTGGCAGTTGTTATTAGCTTTCTACCACATTTACTTCGGTTACTTTTTAGGTGGCCGGTTCTTCTATATTCCTTTAAAATCTTTGAAACCGTAGATTGTGAAATATTCATTTGATCCGAATATATATGTTTCTTTCTAGCTTTAAACAATTATAAAATACACAATTTCGTTGTTTCAGAAACATCAAATTGGCGACCTATTTTCAGCAAAAGAATAACGTAAGATTTTCCGAGTGCCAAGCTTTATACTTGTCGCAACCTATCGGTTAACAGGTACGCAAATACTTTGTCTGCTTTTCAAAATTCACATTGAATGAATTGATTATTCTATTTTTTTTTATTCATATAAAAATTCAACGTAATTTTGAAAAGCGTTAATGACCCCTTAAATTGTTTAAATAATATCTGTATAGTCTTTGAAAATTGTTTTACCAATTCCGAAAAAACATGAGACCACTTTTAATTTGAATATATTCATATTACACCACTCATTGTCAAGTTTTGCTTAGAAAGTTCTGCTATTCTATTATTTTGAATTTGGGTTGAATAAGGGGTGGATAAAATTCATTCAAAAGCGAAGGCATTTAGTAAAATGTTTTTAAGAAAAGTATACTTACTTATTGTACACTCCTAATATAGTTATTTTTATTAATTATCAATTATTAAATTTTTAAAGAAAAACCACAGTATATCTTTAGAATTGTATTTCACAAATAAGTTCACTGGTAATAAATATAACTCCATCTCACTTTCATCACGAAATTAATTATACGTAACTACAGCTTTTCTTCTTTGTTTTGATGCCAAGTAAAAGTATCCATAACATTTTACCTCAGTACAAACTGACAATGTATGAAATGGAATTTTAAATTTTGTTCTCCTCTTACCACTAAAAATAAGCTAAAACTAAAAATGTATTCATATTTTCCTGTTCCTGTTAACTCAGAACAATTCATTTTTACTTTCAATTACTCATATGTATTTATACGTAGGGTAATGAAATTATAGCATTCGATCAAAAAAAAAAATTTGCATTTCTCCACGTTTTGGAACATCCTGATTTCAAAAAAGTGATCTAGAAAAATGTCTGTTTGTGTGTATGTGTGTCTGTGGTCAGCATTTCTCCCGAACAAATTGACCTACGATGTTCAAATTTGATATGAGGGTTAGTGGCGGCCATGGGACCTACCATTAAGGTTTTCGTCATAATCGCGTATGCGCATAAGGTAGCTGCCAATGAAAAAATCATGTTTTTCAATGATTGCTAAAAAACGGCTCTAACGATTTTGATAAAAATCGCTGTGGTAATGCCTCGTAAGGTGTTCTAAACATCCCCTCCTCCGAAATTCTGATAAAAATGTTTTAATGGCGTAAAAAGTTGAAAAATGAATGCCTTCAACACTGAGATCTCTTTCTGTGAGCATACCTCATCAACGATCGTTTTTTCTATTCCCCTCAGTTTCGCTTGTAATAAAGGATAATATAAGAATTATCGAAAAGTATATCGCCAAACGGCCCATTTAATCTAAATGAAGGATAAAAATATACAGACGACACAAATCTACGTCAGTAGTATAGTGTAATTGAAAATTGTGCGATAATTTTTTATTTACCCAATTAGGAATGGTCTAATATCCGCGATGTATATACCTATGCATAGTGGATGTATCACTAAGTATTACCTTTTCTCGAAGGACGAACATAGATGGTTTGTTTATGACCTCAGCGTAAGTTATACTATTGTATTGGATAAAATCAAGGATACAGCATTATTTTTTTTTCAAATCGAGTTATAAATATAAGTTCCCCATTCTTCCTACGTAATGGTTCAATTCAGCCTAGGCGCACGTGTAAATAAAACATGCACAATCACAGACGGCATCGTACTTAGATGGTTCTGAGACAAGAATATCGAATGCAATGATATCTATATATACCGATTAGCCAAATTATTAGTTCACATTGAAGTTATGATAAAGTCGTCGAACGCGTACTTTCGTTGTTCTCTTTGTCTAAGGAGAACTTAATTAGAAGTTACTATTGTAAGAAAACTAGCGTGCGATTCTCGGGTTCGTGTTCTGCGGTTTGACAAACAAGATTTAGGAGGGGACATCCTGTCATGAAATATTCAAAATAGATATGGAGAAAAGTTGTATCTACAGGGTCTTTTAGAAAGGAATCTCTAACCTTGAAATCAAATAACGGTGAAAAAGTGATCGACATAGAGAAGGTAAAAGTGGTAAAATGGGTAGACAGGTATGGAATTTGAAATACACTAGTAGGCTATTTTGAAAAATTGATTAATGACGACTTGACGGCTGCATATGGTTTAACTATGAAGGCCATTCAACAAACAAAACTGGTGATAATGGGGTACTGAAAACCCAATTTTGGGTATTAAAAGACTACTGCATTCTGCAAATAGACCTTATGGACGGCATTATTTACTGAAGAAATAATTGGGAACTTTCTCATGATGGAAACAATAAACTCCCTCCACTATATTCTGACTATACAACACATTTTGTTACGACAATTTAATATTATAACTAATTTTGAAAACTTGAAACATATATATATATATATATATATATATATATATATATATATATATATATATATATATATATATATATATATATATATTTCCAAATAATTAATATTAATATTGATAAAAGGGTATTGTTACTGACAGATAATTCTTCAAAGTTGTATGTTGTTGTTGCAGGAGTTGACAGTATTATATAATTCTAACATTTCCTCCATATTGTTTTCATAGACTACAATCATTGGGTGTATCAGTTTACTCTCCTTTAAAAAGATATTACAATGTTCAATGCACAAATCACCTGACGATACACAAACCTGACCGAATTCAGTCTATTCTTCATCCACCTGAGTTTTTAATAGAAAATGATAGAATTACAAATTTTGGGTTTTAATGTGAGTTTACATTTGCAGTTAAAAAGTTACTTTCTTATTATTGAACTTGAATAAGAAGAGAAATAGCTTTCAGACTGCTAATATTTTTAGCTTTCTACATTAAAAATTAAAAATAGACGCCATATTAACATTATGTAGTTAGTAAAAATTAAACAGTAAATTGATCTCATTGAACAAGAATATAAAAGAAGTATTAACCTTGGACTATTTAATGGAAGTTATGTTATTAGGTAAAAGTGTTACATTTATAATTTTATGTTGCGTACACCCAAATATACGACTTGGGGCAAGTATCCCTAAGGGGTGAGTCAAGTATCCCTACACATTGGGATACTTGACACAAATTGAAGGATTTTTATATTTCATATTATACCACCTTTACAATTAATACTTCAAAATGGTAATCATACATATTGTGTAACACTTAATGAAGTATAAATAGATAGCATTTATACACCCATAAGTAATGTAAAAAAACCCAAAAAAACTGCAGTCCCAAAATCTAAAATTGGGTCAAGTATTCTTAGTTCCCCTATATAAATATGTGTGTGTCATACAATTAGTCGGCCGGTTGATGCGACGAAATCGCTTGTGCCGGTCTGATCAAATTCGCCAAAACGAGGGTTAAAATGTGCAGTACTTCAGTCATATGGATTAATCCTTTCTTCTTTGAATTTTTTTTATAAATTTCCAAACTATGGAAATAATTTTTTGTAGTGATAAAAATTATATACTTTGTCCTGAATTTAAAAATGCTGAATACTTTTGTCAGTAAGCATTTTTTTTTGCTTGACTGATTCACAAGACTCTGAATATCACTAGTTATAATCGAACTATTATCTAACTGAGAGAAAAAAAAAATTCACTTGGATTCACATCATAAAAGCCATTTTGAAATGTAATCATAATTAATGAAAGCCGATATAACTGAAAATGCAAATAAAAAATAGTAGGATTTTAAAACCAAATAGTTTTACTACAGCTGCATCATCTCTTCTCAATATTTAGAAATACAAAAAACAACTGTAGCGTGACGTGTAAGTAGCGATGAATTCCTTTTCAACTATGTAATTTTTGTCTTCGTCACAAAACAAGCGACCCCATCTGTACGGACGCAAAAAACACGATCCTATGACATCTGACAAAGAAAGAGTTAAGAAATGTTTTCCCAAAAAGAGCAACTTCGGCCAGGTCAGAGTCAAAGTGGTGTACAACGGAAATGAGGTATTCGAAGTATGAAGGGAGTAACTCTGCATATATCTATTTCATTCTATAGGCATGGTCGCATGCAGAAGTAATTTCAGGAGGGTACAGTTAATACCCAAGGAGGTGCAATGTAGCTATTTTATTTAACCTTGATTTTTCAATTGGATATATTAATGAAAGTTTAATTAGTAATTATGTATTAAATTTCTTGTCTATTGAATATTTAAATACCTATTTCATACTTCTATTTCAAGAGAGTCACTTCAAGATATAACTTCTTTTTCACATTATTTTTAATTTTCAAAGTCCAGAGATGTGCAAGTGCACCCTCTTTCACATCCTTGGTCGTGCCTATGCCTGTAGGGTCCCAACATTTCCCATGTACTCCTATTGAGTTCGATTTCGCTTTCCTTTCAAAATACGTCAAAAATATAAAATTTGTTCAGTTTGCGATGGTTGAAAAAACGTTTAATTTTCTCGAAATTATCGTTTGTTGCTCATCATTTTCGAAACGACTTAAATTTGGAATCATATTAGTTAACTGATGTTTCCGAAACTTTGGTACTTAAATCTCCATACCATTTCCTCCACACACAAAACAATGACGTAATTAATTCCTAGATTGTTTAAAAATTATTGGTAACTTACAATGTTCTCAACCTTAAAGGAATAAACGGAACACTTGTAATGTCGCTACCACGATAGTCTTCAAAATCTTAGAAGATAAAATCACAGGAGCCTTTAAGGAATACTTAATGAAATTTGGCATAAATTTAATTAATAAATATCATACAACAGATACAAATTATAGCTTCATTTTTTTAATCATTTCCAAAAGAAACTAAGAAACAAGTAGAAAACTAATCTTCAATTATACAGCAATAGGTATCAAATAAAAACTGGGGATTTTAGAAACATAGTACATATTAGGTTTGTGGATTACTTTTAAAAAATATGATAAAAAAAAGCTTGAAAAACAAACAAACCTGATCTCCTTCTAAATTTAGAAACTTACTCCCAGTTAACTATTAAGTAACAGGAATATAGAAGACTAGTGTCATATTCATCTCACAGACACTTCTTTAATACGAACACCTACTTAGCCTTCGCTTTCTTACATGTTTTTAACTCTGGGATACGCTCATTATTTGATCTCTTTTACTTTTTTATTACCATCTTTTAAACGTTAAATTATAATTTATGATATCTTACTCATAAGTACAGGACTGTCTCTATTGCATTGATTTTCATATTATGATAAAAATTTCTTTTCATGGTTTAATTTATTTAAAATTATAGTTATTTTTCTAACTTCAAACATTGACTTAAAAAACATTAAGACTAACCTGCACTTTGAATAAAGACTTTACGTCATTCTTTTATTTTTTTACTACTTAAAGAAAAGGCAATTTCAAATAAAAAATCACTTTTTTTTTTTTTTAAATTTTTCATGGTATGTTTAGACTTTTGAGACAGTGAATGTAACCTAAATTTTTAAAGTGCACAATTTTGATAGGGTATTTAATATTGAACCTAATAAAATCGATTATTTTAATTTAACTTTGATTATAATTTAATTATGCTTTATCTCAAATGTAAAGATAATATTTAATTTATATTATTTCATTTACGTTTACACTTTTGAAACGCATTATAACATACCTAGTATTAGTATACAGGGCCATTTGGTTTGTTTGTTAGTACGCTCAACGACCTATTTTTGTGCACAATAACGCCTAATCAGGCCGAGATCTACAGCTTAACGTGGATTCCGAACCACAACGAGCATCCTTTGGCATGCGAGGCCAGAGCGCTAACCCCACAGCCATCAGGTTGGATGGGACCATTCGAGATATGAGTAATTGCACTTATGATCATTTTCTAAGTTCCTTTCATCACTGATAAGTTTCAAGAACTTAAAATATTCCGTTTTCTCCCCCTCAAAATCATGGTTCAATTTTGCTCTCACTGTCTCAAGTACCACTTGTATTCTAAACAGACAATGCAAATTTATTTGTCATTTCAAATGTCCCCAGCAGAATGTTATGAGACCTGTGATCTAATATTCTGAAATAACAAGCTCGGAGGTTTATTTAGGAAGTGTCCCGGCGAGCAATTTGAATGAAATGAAATTTAAGGATGAGATAAAATTTCAGAAGTCTCGCAAATGACTCGCGTACACGGAAGGCTCTAAATTTTTATTGAAGAAGTTACGTTTAGTCAAGCTTTCCAGTCTGACTCATGAATATATGCATAAAACTGCAGAAGTACTTCTGGAGGCACTTAAAGACAGCAAAAGACATTGCGTGTGTATATTGTGATCTTAAATATCTTATTTTCCAACCTTCCTTATAAGAAAAACGAAACGAGCTTTCGCATAAGAAAACAGTGGAAAACGCGCATTCTGAAACACGTGCGTCATATATGAATAAACAAGGCCAAATTCTAGAATATTTCGAGGGATGTTTCGGTATCTTACTAAAAAAAAACGAATTTTGATACAAATTTGAAAAGTTAGTTCTCCGGCGAGCTCAAATGATTCTTTTATTTTTAAATGTTCAACAAAATTCATTAAGTTCCTATGTGACATTGGCTTTTTCTAAGTTACTGCTAAAATACATCCAGGAACGAAAATTACACCGTATAAAATTTGAAGTTATCGAACTGTATTTAGAATGACTAATCTATAAAAAGAGGGTTGGGTGGTTGTTTTCAGATTATCTGGCGTCGTCAGCAACACGAGGGCTATAATGCGCCGAAACATTCGTCATAAGACAAGCCAACATACATTTACAAACACCGATGCCTAACACGGGACTGGAACCTGCATCCTCGTGGTCTAGAAGCTAGCACGCTAACCACTATACCGTTTGGTCGGGCTACAAAAAGAGAGAATTATTTTATTGCACCATTCATTTCAAAACAATATAATTGAAATTATTACTTTTGAAGTGCTCGGTGATTATTTACGTATCTGATTTGAACCCGCAAAATTCTGCTGCTAATAGATTGTCGTTACTGATATATAGTGTGTTTATAAATAAAGTTCAAATTTGGAAATGTTGTTAAAAAACACTGGTCAAAATGACTTGGAATTTGACCTGTATTTACTCGAAGGAGGGTGAAACAGCATGACATATGAAAAAAAAAAATATTTCGAATTTTTTTTCTTATGCCCTACCGTTTCTGTCTTCTTCGAATACATACAGATCAAATTTCAGGTCCTGGGTTTGTTAAATACGCAGATGAGAGAGAGAAGGAGGTGGAAGGGTCTTAATGCTACTGCATATATTTAAAATTTTCCCTCTACCACTTTTTTCGAAAGTGACATTACCTTAAATGTTCTTGCAATGTGGAAACTTTAGCTTCATAAAAATTCCTGGCTTATTTGATTTACTTCGGTGATGAAAAACATCTTTGAAGATGTCCATCTTTCTAAATCAACAACTTACTTAAAGTCGCTTGATTTTTTTAGATTTTATGAATTCTTTAGGTTGGGTTGGGTCCACATCCTTGTTGGGTGCATTGTTTTTAATAAATTTTTAATTAAGTTTGTGAAAAAGAAATTATTTAAATTTTTTTATTGATAAGAACACTTCACAAGAGATACAATCTGTTTGGTGTTATGGAAGATTTTAGAATCCATTTTAAGCTTATCAATTTGACAAGAATAATACTTAAAAGAGTCAAGTGCAAAGCTAAAACACAGAACCCGTTATTTGAACTCTTTCACTCTCATAAATTTTTGGCTACTTTTTCTCAAAAAGTAGAGGTCTGACTCAAAATCTGGCCATCGCACGCAATTCTGTAAACATTTTTCTACAAGAAATGTTCATAGCATGAAAAGAAAAAAATTTCAACTTCGTATAGTGTTAAAATTTCAGGAGAAAATTTTTGATCATCTTTTGAATGCAGTCAAACCACAGAGAGTAGAAACGCCAGGTGAAAATGAAGTACTGCCTAAAAGTCGTTAACATTTTCTGCAGTCGCACCAAGAGCCCCGCTAGAAAAATGAGACAGCGATGTAAGCAATGTTATAAACGTATGTCTAGCCTAAAAGGTAGACAGTATGCTGCGAATAAAGCCAAAAAAGTTACAACATATTGTACTCGTTGTATAAGGGCCAGCCGGCACTGTGTATAACATGTTTTAAAAAATTGCACAAAAAACTTAAATATTTATATTAAGTTTATAATATTGTGACGTCTGCTATGTTTTTACCATTGAATATCTGTTTATAATGTTGAATTAAAATTTAAACATATTTTGCATTATATATTTTGTGAAATACAAGTGTGACCCACCGTGATGCACGCCGCCTCACGGAACAGACTCGTGTGACTCACCGGTGATGCACGCCGGTGTTAACGTGTTAAATACAACATCACAGCAGGTGAACAACTACTTATTTGAATAATCAATACTTTAAAACAGCTTAAATATTTTACAAACATTCTGATGTATTGGTCTTTACATATAATCAAATTTAAAAAAAAAAGCGCAAATACACTTATAAATTCTATGCTGTTGTTTCTTACATGTGCAATAAATATATTTCACATATTTTCTTCCTTTTTTATGAAATTTTGCTTGAAAAACATAAAATTTAAGGACCGTCACAAATACCTATGTATTGACAAAATTCAAGATGATTGTCTATTTCATATCTATTCTGTGGTTTATTTATTTATTATGGCAGCACGTCGAAATTAGTTGTTATTTAAAGGATTTAGTTTGAAGAAATAAATCATCAATTAAAAACTGATTTAGTTAATTCTAAACTATAAACTGCTGATGTTATAACTGAATGAAATTAATTACTTTCTTCTATTGAAATAATAGACGCTATGGAAGTTTGATTGATAATTTATTTAATTGCAAACTATAAGCTACTTATGTAATAATGGAATAAAATTAATGATGATCTTAGATTAAATAACCTTTAATTGCTGTGGTTGGGTGGTTTGATAATTTTGGCGCAAGGACAACATGTGGTCCATACTGCACCAAACAATTTAACGAACATCAGTTTAAAATTTAAGAAACATAGTATCGGAAAAAATAATATAAAAGTCAAACATATAATATTTTAGGGGGCGGAAGCCTTCTACAAAAAATGATTCGCTGTCTGTCAGACCACACACAGCAGTTAAAGGATAATAAACGCAATGAAAGTTTGCAAACTATCAACTGAAGTTTATAATCGATGAACTGCTAAGCTTTTAAAGTCACAAAAAAAACACAATTTTAATAGAAATTGGTCAGTCAATATATTTAAATGCAATATACAATTACATTTTGCAAAACTTGTAAACTGTTACAAACAAATAACAATTCTCGTAATTCAAAATTCAGATCTGTTGTAACCAAATATTTACCATTATTATCTACATTTATCAATTTAGGATTAACAATCAACTTTCTGAAAGTAAGTTGGCAACCATAAATTACAAGAAATGATTATGTATAAAAAAATCTATTATCGAAATTTCAATAAAACTGCTTTACCTCCAACAGTTATCAGAATCAGAAACTCACATATTCCAATATCATTCGATGTATACTTTTGAGTACTAACGATCAGTTGTATAAGAAAGCAAGGCAAGTGAAGCATGAAGAAATTTCACACACAAAAGTTAGCGAAATGCACTTTTCTTCTATTGTCCTCATTTCTACTTTAGTCACGATTCTTCATTCACTGTATTCATATTTGTTGTCTCCACTTAATGATAAACTAATGATATAGAAGAGAATACAATTTTAGATTGGACATACACTTCAGCTATTCAGATCTTCTTGTTAAATTGCTTTTTACTATGGGAAATGGACATTGGTAATGACACGCTATTTGTCGATGTCCCTTGTCCAGTTTGAGAATAGATGCTATTGTTAATCCAACAATTGGTTAAATCTAAAAATATTTTATTCTAATTCTGTGGCACAGAATTTCAAGAAAATCGAAAGCGAATAAATAACTATATGAAATAATCTATTATGTATAAGAATGGGTTTACTCACACCGCGCTTTCTGCTTTATAAAGCCCTTCTTTTATTCGTATGGGAAGTTTGGATTTTTTAGTGTGACAAATTGTTGTACTGATTCATCAAAGTAGTCTATCTACTGAATAAATATGCTACACCGAATGACAGTATGTATAGTTTTCCTTGTACAGTAAGCACACAAAAATAAATCTGAACGATGGCTTTATCTTCGGTTCTAATTATCATAGAATCTTACGGTTTGCACCCAAATATTTTGTTTGCAATTTTCTAAATGCCTGATGTAGATTTTTTTCTCAGGGGGTTGTATACTAAGTAAATGTAACTATATTTTAAAAATTTCAATACGAACCCCTATTTTTTATGTTTGCATTCGATTTAGAATACCTCGTTTACCCAAGATACTAGATTCCAGTTCATTATGTTGAGAAACCCGTCACTTATGAGCGAAAATGTTTTGGCCAATCTTGTGGGCAAATTTCTTTGTAGAGGGGAAGAATTGAACGTTTTGAATGCTTCAAGACGTAATCTATTAAGCTGTCCCTTAAAGGGATCTTTTTTTACATTTCTGCTAAAATATCGAGAACCAAAAGTCAAAATGGAATGAAAATTTTTTTGGAGGGGTTTTCGACCTTGAAAATTCTAATAAAAGCAAAAAAAAAAAAAAAAAAAAATGTATGTTTCTATTTCAAAATTGTTAAAACTTGTTTTATTAATTAATTATTAATTACTAAAAAACTGTTTAATATAAAAGTTGTATCTTATTTATGTTTGGCCTTAAACAAACTATCCGTTGAAATAAAATTACTAAAATATATTAGATATATAAGAATTTGTGACCAAAAAAACAAATTTTCTTTTAACATTAATTTGTCATTTTTTTTTACATTATTTAAATTACTAACCATTCATTGGAAAATTATGATTGGTTGGTTGGTTGTATTCAGATTATCTGGCGCCGTCAGCAACACGAGGACTATAATGCGCCGAAACATTCGTCATTAGACAAGCCAACATACATTTACAAACACCCATGCCTAACACGGGACTCGAACCCGCAACCTCGCGGTATAGAGGCTAGCACGCTAACCACTATACCGTTTGGTAGTCGGAAAATTATGAAATTTGGTACTTAGACGTTTTTTTAATTCTAAATCTAAATATGGTATAATATTGTGGGGTTGCCCCTGAACTTTTTAAAGTTTGGTTTAGTTGTAATGTGTAGATGACCCCTCACGATAAAAAAATAAATTATTTACAATTAATAAAGACCTTCCACAATTTACAACGGTGTTTGACTTTTTTTATTTTATCAATTAGAATACAAGATATAGCAGTCGTTCGGATTTATTTTTTTAAGTACTGTACATAAAGATTAAATGACGTATTGTAATTTATGAGTTAATAGTTATGGTATTTATATAAGTGTTACGACTGGTACAAAAAATAGAAGAAAAAAAAAAGTTTAATTGTTGACTAAATTCTAGAGCATTTAATCTAATTAACAAAAATTCTTTACTTTTAAATGTATGCTTTTATGTCTAGTATTTGATGTAAATTTTAGTAATATTATAAATTGAGTAAACTTCAAATGACATATATCACGTATGACACGAAAAAATTTAAATATTTGTTACAAATATCTTTGTTTTATCAAACTGCAGCATTTTAGTGCATATACTAAATAGAATAAACTTCAAATGACATACATATATCAAGTGTGGGGCAAAAAATTTAAATGTTGTCAGAAATAGCATTGTTTTATCAAACTAAAAACTCTTTGGTCTACATTACTAATTTAAAAAGGCAGAATAGGATTTTCTTTATTTTAGATCGAGTAAAAGTTATACTTTAAGAGCTAGATTTTGAGAAGTTGAACCACCCCTGATTCACACCACCTCCGATTTCCCCCAAAAAATTACCAGTTGTAACTACTCTTATTAGATGATAAAATCTGAAATTTTTCGTTTTGAAGTTGTAACGTTCAAATTCTATGATCTGTCAAAGATCACCTTTAAAAATGAACAAAATTGGTGTTTTTGTGACACATGAAAACTATTTTTGTCCGTATAAAAGTTCGCAAACAATTTGCCGCCTGCATTTCTTCTGTTATGGAATGTACTAGAATAGATCTTTATGCAACAAATAAAAAATTCATGACAAATCAATTACGCAAGGTCATTCAAGGTCACGAAATGACCAGGTTTTCATGTTTTTTACCATTTTCAAGCTTGAATTATATCTTGCGCGTTTGATTTGTCACTGCAAGCAAAGTGTCATTGGATAGAGCTATATTAGTACTATTTATTAATGTATAAAACATTGCGGTAAGTTGAACACGTTGGAAGTTATTTGGTGCCAAAATCGAAAAATCTCCGAATTTGACACAAATTTGAGCTCGTATATCTTGCTGCGGGAATAATATATTGACACAAAGCTGGGACTATTTAAACACTTTTATTTTACTTAATGAGAAATTAAACTTTATTGAGGCAAGTTGAAGAGAAAACAATAAATGATTTTTTTTTTTGCACCCCATCCTTACTGATTGATGCATTTCTATTTTCATTCATGTTTTCAAAAATTAATCTGTTTTTACTTCACTCTTCCTCATGTTTATAACAATTACTTGTAGTATGTCTTTTAAGCTAGGAACTATGACTGAACAGAAAGTTGCAAAAGACCAAAGAAAACCTTGTTTCAGTGCACTGTGTCGATATCATCACGAAATGGCTTTTTAAACTTATCAGCTTCTCTCTGATGAAGAAATTTCATTTTAAACACGTCATACCCACAATCTTCTAGCAGTTTACCAATGTAAAACCATTTATCGTACAGAACTGCGTAAAAAGAATGGGGATGAATTTCATATCCGCAGTCCTGATCAAAAATTAGCTTTATCTCTTTTATGATATACGTCAATGGTGGGGGACAGTAATTTGGATTTCAACTGTGAATTCCCTATTACCCATGCAGTCAGTTCCATGCACAAGTCTCACCAAACCCTTGAGGTGAAGACAATATCACTTAGCCGAAAATTTATAACTCTGATGTTTTTGCCAGAAGAAAATTACACATCAACTTTTGAAACTGCAGAGGATTTATCCCTACATATTGCTAGAGGCGAACACCAAATTTCTAAAATAATCACAGGTCAAGGCAAACCAGGAGTGCATTTGAAAAAAGAATGGAAGCAATGAGAAAAAAAGACCAATTATGAAATTACTGCAGAATTTTCGAAGAACCCCACTACAGAGAATAGAATTACATGAAAATTTTCTACAGCTTTTGAGAGATTATGTACATTGGAGTGAAACATAGTAAAGGAGTTATGAAACATTTGACTTATCAAAACCAGTATATGACTTTATATGACTTTTTGCATCTTGAGACAGAATTTAGACTAAAGCAACTTGCCCTTGTTACTTACTCAATCACAGATTACGTAACTTTTTGAACTTCACTCTAGATTTTTATTGCCAGGTAGTTGAACCTTAAATAATATATTCATGTCCATAATGAATAATGGTCAACTGAAAATACTAATTTATGATGGTTAAAATAAAGTTGGAATTGAAATTTATTATGTTTCGTCCAATGAAAATTTATATATACATCATATGAGAAGATCGCGTAGTGTTGTTCTTATGACTGGTCAAACACTGGATCTTAACCCTTAAATGCGCATTGATGTCAATTGTTTACATTCCTTAAATGCATAGCGATGTAGATCTACATCGTATGTTTAAAACCTTATATCTCTTTATGTAGCAACCCTTGTATAGTTTTTTTTTTAATTTAAATTTTACCAAAATTATTTTATCGTTTCCAAACGCAACAGGAATCTTTGACAGTTTATTTCTTTATCTGCGATAATTTTTATTGTTGGGGGCGCTGTTGACTGAGTACAACTTCATTTTGGCGGGTGTTGCGAATTACGATACTATATATAAAATGTAATAAAAATATACAGGAATTTTTTTTTCGGATAGAAACAAGGTAAGCATAATGAATCGTATTTATATTTTTGCATATACTGATAGATTTATTCAAGGAAAATGTAGTTTTTTTTATGCTTTATAAATACATCAATATGCAAAATTCTTATGTGTGTAATTTTTTTTCTCTCATTAGCTACACCCATTTCCTAGTCAATTTCAAATTTTATTTATTAAAATTAAAAATTCCTACTTTTAAGGGTTAAATGATAAAGCCACTACCCTAGATATTAGGTTATGTTATATTAGTAACTTTTTCGATATATTCTGAGGATATGTCTGATTTTTTCAAATAGGAAAATATTTGGAGATTAAAAATTAACTTAAAAGTGACTTTTGATAGAAAAAAACCTTCAACAATTTTTCCACTGACAAATGTGTAATTTCAGTATTTTTTTTCCCTACACCTCCTTTTTTTGCTCTTACTTTTAATTGAAATTTTGCTTTGAGTAACTGGGTGTCCCTGAATACAATACTGGTCAAAGAAACATCGAGGGGAAAGTACAATATTTTCCCCTACCTTCTCTTTTCAAACTAAAATTCAAAGATAATACCTTGATTTGACAGCTTGATGTGCAACAATGTCGAGTTGTAAAAATTCAAATAATTAGAATTTCTATTGTAGAATTTCTATTTCAGTGATATTATCTTAATAATATAAGATAACAAGTAAAGATATTGATTCTCAAATTATGTATGACATTCCTCAATAATATTCAATCGGATAATTAGGAATGACATTGCAAAGCACCGATTGGCGTCTACTTTGATAATGCTGTCATGTGTCTACTCTGACAATTGATAATGCTGTCATGCAGCTATTCAATGGAGTAAAGTATATCTGTAAAGCTTGATATGCCTAAAGACACATAGAATTTTCTTGTTAAATTTCTCATAATTTCAAGTATCTTTTGGGCATTGTTTTAAATTTGGATGGTTAAATGTTAAGTGTAGTTTGGATACTAAAACTATATTCCTTTCAATTAACAATCTTCTTTTAATTTTTTGTTTCATTTTTAAGTTTTACTGCATCACAAATGTAATTTAGCCAGATTATTTTAGGTTGCTCTATACGCTTAAAAGTTTTATTTAAGCAGTAATATGTCAACACATCTGCGGCTCAAATTCATCTGCAGGAAATCCAAAAGTAACATACAAGTTTGAAAATTCCTAACTTTAAAAGATATATATATTAAGACAATGTGGTTGTTTTCAAATTAGTGACTAAGTTTTTTTTTTTCAAAAGGAATATATATATCAAAATATGTTTTTATTAACATGTGGAATTAACAATAAAATGCAACCGAAAGCCTCCACAGAAACGTACTAACGTTTAGCGAACCAACAGCGCAATCTTTGACCAAAATACTTATACTTAGATTTTTTTAAAGAATTTTAAATGAATCGCACTTTTTCTGTGTACATTTCTGTGAAAATCAAATTATAATCTTTTGCATAAATTGATAATTGAATGCAGTGGTAGGTAAGAGGGGTACATTTCAACATGTGGCCCATTTCAGAATATTGCATTTCTCTCCACTGTTAATGTTATTTAATGAACGGATGAGTAATTATGTTTCCTAAAAGGCAAGAGTTATCCCCAAAGTTTCGCTATATTTCTCATTAAAGTTCTTAGCTGTGAAATTAATTCGTTTTTGTGAAATGTAAAATAAAAAAAATAAATTTTGTTTTCATCATTACATTTTTCTAACACTACATTTATTGAGGAAAGTGACAAATTTGTTTACGTAAATAAACTTTTTTAAAACTTCATGATACAATCAGTCACTAATTTGTATAGAAATGTCTTTAAAAATTAAATACTTGATATTTCCTTCTTCAAACACTTTTTCTTTTCGAATAACCAGAATTTCCCCAATAATTAATCAAATACTTAATTAGTGAAAGTCGTAATACATTTTTTAACTCGAACATTTATAGTTTACCAAATAATTTCCTTAAGGCTTCTAATTTTATTCTTTTGAAATTAAAAATAAGTCTTAATTTTAAAAATAAGACTTAATTTATTGAATGCTAACATTTTAGTAACACTTACAGATCAATATTCCATTGGCTATCCAACAAACAAATTACTTTGTTTAAATAGTCGCACAATGCCTTTGTTGGAATGCGCAATTAAAAGCCTTGGAATTGCTGCTTCTAAAGCAATTTGAATAATAAAATTCCTTTAATGAAGGCTAAAATTGCGAAAAATACTTTCGCTCTTTCCAGCTTAAATATACGTTTCAAGAATGTAGCTGCAAAAATGTTTCTAAAAGGACTCATCATGCATTGAAAGTGTTCTTTTATTTCATTTTATAGGGCCCCGATGGATACTATTTAAGCTGCTAATTATGAGAATTAATTATAAGAAAAATGACTGGATATATTTTGTACTATTTGTAATTTAGCTGTTACAGGTTAAGAAAAACTGAAAATGTATTTGATCGTTTTAGGCCCAATGCCAGAACTTAAAATGTAACCTATGGGTTAAAAGATAACCAAGAGATACATTTATCGATAATTACATTCGAAAAGGGAAGTTAACATATTTTGTATCTTTTGTTTAACTAATGAATTTTATTTTAGTTATCAGGTCTTCCTTTTATTTAAGTAGTATATCATTGTATATTTGCTGGGTTTTAATAAATGTAATATGCAGAATATTCCTAAAGTCTTTGGCACATTTTAAATTTCAATAAAAATCAAGTAAAAGGCGTACGAGTGCGCAGTATGCACTAAAATGCTTCTCATAATGAAAAGTTTTTTAAGCAAATAAAATAAAAATAGCTCCCAACATTGCTCATATATGACGCTGTAGCTTAAAAAACAACAAGCAGAGAGTTAAATATCTATAATCAGTCACAAATAATTCTATTTTTTACCCTGCAAATACAGAATACATCTTTCGTACAATCCACCATCACATTTCAATGTGTACGTTAGTCGTAGCTCGAACCACATCCAAACGGTGGTCTAGTTCTGTCAAAGTATTTGCTAGTACTGATTGCGGAATAGACTAGATTGCATACCTAATCCGCGTCTTTTTGTACTTCATTGTCAGTTACAAAGGAAAAATATATGTCCCTGATATAGCTCCATCATAAGAAGAAATTCTGGGCAGTTAAGTCTGGGGTATGAGGTGGCTATAACACCGGATCATCTCGTCCGATACATGGGACCGGAAACTTCTCACTCAAATAGCTTCTTACTTCGTGCCCCATCTTGCTGCAAAAAAAAAAAAATATATATATATATATATATATATATATATATATATATATATATATATATATATATATATATATATATATATATATATATATATATATATATATATATATATATATATATATATATATATATATATATATATATATATATATATATATATATCTATATATATATATATATATATATATCTATCTATATATATATATATATATATATATATATATATATATATATATATATATATATATATATATCTATATCTATATAATTATATATATATATATATATATATATATATATATATATATATATATATATATATATATATATATAATTATATAGATATAGATATATATATATATATATATATATCTATATATATATATATATATATCTATATATATCTATATATATCTATATATATATATATATATATATATATATATATATATATATATATATATATATATATATATATATATATATATATATATATATACATATATATATATACATATATATATATACATATATATATATCTATATATATATATATATATCTATATATATATATATATATATATATATATATATATATATATATATATATATATATATATATATATATATATATATATATATATATATCTATATATATATATATATTTGGATGCAAATGATAAATTAAAGTGGCAGCGGAATTTCGCATCATATCCAATTAAATCTCTATACTCTATAATAACTAGGGGTTCAATACAAAAACGGCCCAATGATACGATTATACATTACGCCGATTCACACATTACCTTTTGGGCCATCGCGGATTACTTCTATTACATAATGAAGTTTTCTGATATCCATTTTTTCATGTTGATACATGATGGTCCTTTACAGATACATGGTGGAACAAGCTAAAATATTTTTTGGGCAATTCTCTGGAGTATGCAGAGATAATATTGACTATTTATTCTTCGCGTAAAAAACGACGTGTCCCTTGCGTCGGTGGCTTATGTAGATTTAGTTAAAATATTTATTTGTCCATGTAACTGTGTCACCAAGTAACATTACATAAAACAAATACATAATTACTAGATTCATCATAATTTCAATAACTTTTATCTCTTTACGAGTACAAAATGTCGAGCTTTTATACCACTTTACGAGCCAAAATGTCCAGTTAAAAAATACCATAAAACATATATTTTTGCCCTCCGATCGTTCTTATAAATAAAATATTTTAATTTTAAAACTGTGAATTGACATTTCAAAACTTCTGGTACACTTTATTTAATATTGGGTCAGATTGGCCAATAACTGCAGCAGAAGCCGGTTTACAACATTATTCATCGGGGTTGGACAAAGTTCAGCGATTTTGGCCAGGCGGATCCATCTATTTAAATGAATTTAAATGTTTTGCCTAGACGACCTTTTTCAATTGTTAAGTAGACACTGGTGTCTTAATTGTCAAAAATAGCAAATATACAAACTTTTTTTTCATTATTTTATGGAATACTATTTCGGAATACTATGAGATAGATTCCTAAATGGGAATTTACATGAAATATATGAATTCTAAAAATAGTTATAGTAGCAATTAACTAGTTAAATACATCTTACTTAAATGGTATTGATTTTTATTTTGTTTTTAATGCTAAATTATTTGACAAGAAACTATATAAATTCTCATGGAGTTTATTGAACGCTTAACTATCGAGCTTGTGGAATTAAAAAACAATTTCCCTAAGAACAATTAATCACATGGTAGATATTAGAGTAGAAAATAGATATATCGTCATTGACTGCAATGATGCGTAGTAATAATATCCATGAAGTTACTCACCTGGGAAGATAGAAAAATTTAATCTGCTTTGGTCTTCCTTTGCCGTTGAAACTTATTTATGTGTTCATTTTTTTTTCACCCTTCTGACAGCCCTGATTGATTGTGAGCTAACAATCTTTTTTCCGTTGTTAGTATGGTCTCACTAACAGAGTTCTGCAATGAAGCAGCAAATGCAAAGAAAATGTGTTGTCCTAACGGAATAGGATAAACATTTTCAGTCCTCTCTTGACGAATCCGGCAATGTCACTGAACCATTTAAAGAAATGAGAATAAAGTTAAAAATTTTAATTGGAAATTCTTAAGTTCATCATTACTCTTTTAACGATTTTTGTTTGACCGTAATTTCCAGTCAGCCGAAATCTCACGCCGTTGTACAAGTAGTGACAATTTTTAACTACTAACTAAAATGCGATTTCTACTTAAGCACTCTTACTCAAATAATAATTGTTGCTAAGAAGATAAATAACTCTCACGTTGACTTGATTCTTTTAACATGAAGCTCACCAATGGCAAAAAGGTCATTATACATAGAAAGAGCTTACTTTTTTTTAAAGTGAATTCAGTACTTTTCGCAGCACCAAAAACATTTTCAATATTGACAAGCACACATCGCTATATATAAAAGCTAAACCCCTCACTTACTCACTGACTCATGCATAATTCCCATAAATAAAGTAGTAAAGTATGTTAAAACTCAGTTTCAATGCATTAAATTTCTTTTATGAATTAAATATGACTTTACTTGTATGCTTCAATTTATCAGCAACAATATAGCCCCATAACTCTAACATCTGTTAATTCTAACAGTCATTAGTAACCTTCAGTTGCTTCTTAAATTGACACAACGAACAATTTCGATCTTCTTGTAGTTAGTACTCCGCTGATTTTATGATTATTCAGAAGGTTTCCGAGCTTTCGAGTTTTAACTGAATATACGCTAAAAAAGCGGAAGTGGTATGGTAATTCATAAGAAAAAAAAATAGTTCTAAATAGTATTTTTTTCTTCTTATGCCATACCATTTCCCCTTCTTCGCGTATATTCAAGTCAAATTTCATATCATTCTGACGAGTTTTCCTTTGTTTTTAGCTCTAGAGAACTTTTATTACAATCACGCTGTACTTGGCCCATTTGCAAAGCACTTTAAAATACAAATAACAACTTAAGAACATAAGAAATATTCAACCTTAAATGCATGAATTTTATTTTTAATAAATAAAATTTGAAATCAACCTGGAAATGGGTGTAGCTAATGAGAGAGAAAAAAAAATTGCTATTGATGGTTTTTTACATCACAAAAAAAAAAAAAAAACTAAAAAAAAAAAAAAATTTCTTGCATAAACTTATCAGAACATGCTCTTTACTCTAACCTTGTTTCTGTCTGAAAACAACTTTACCGGTGTGTTTTATTACTTTTTATATAAACTATCATAATTCGTAACACCCGCCAAAATGAAATTGCACTCAGCCAACAGTGCCCCCCAACAATAAAAATTGTGACAGATAAAGAAATAAACTGTCAAAGATTCTAGTTGCGTTCGCAAATGATAAAATAATTTTGATAAAATTTAAAAAAAAAAAAAAAAAAAAAAAAAAAAAAACATTACTATGCACAACATAAAGAGATATGATGTTTCAAACATGAGATGCAGATATACATCGCTATCCATTCAAGGAATATAGACAATTGGCATCAATATGCATTTAAGGGTTAGACGTAAAATTCAAAACTATAGAAGCGCCAAATTTACTTAGAAATATTAAATTCTTCCATCACATTGCCAAAACTTATTAATCCGTTACAGGGAGCTCCATCCCTTATGATTCATTATAATCGAACCACACTTTCCCTGTCCTAATAAACAATCATTTCACACAACAGAGCGGGTTCAACCACCGTGGAAGCAAATAAAAAATATTCCGGTACTTTCTACTCAGAACAAAAGGCGTGTGAAATCTAATCCCCATCTTTCCACGGAAGAAATAAAGACCATGGTAAGGTGGGATGAGTACAAAACACATACGTCACCGTCTTTAACCTACTTACTAACTACCAATCCTACCAATCGCGAACGAAAGAGTTAGCTTTTGAGGCCGATATAAAACTACTATTAGCAATGAGGCGTCTCATTGATGCAAACGGAGTAACCATACAGGATTGTGCGGATTATTGAGGTAGGATATTTTATATACTTTAATAATATTTGCATGAGTGTCAGGTAGTGTTTAAAAAAATGTGAATTTAAGATAATTAAAAAATGTACTTTGAATTACCGGCAATATTTATGCTGCATTTGTTGCGTATATTCAAACAAGATTGAAAATTTGTCTTTTTAATTTAAAAAGTCCTAGATTGAAGTTTTTTAACTGCATACTATCTGCATTTTCCCAAATTTTACATGAGATTAAAAGAAAGTTGAGAATCTGATATTCTTCTCTTGCTATGGAAATAAAAGGGATAAAGCCTTGTACTGTAATAGTTATATATACTTCTAGAAGCACATAATATCGCAATCATAATTTGAAAAGTCCCTAAATAAATTTTTTTTGTCTGCATATTCTTGTACACCTGCGGTAAAGGACTCTCTTTCTATTTTTCCTAATTTTACAGGTGACCTGATTAAATATAAGAAACTTCTATTCTTATTTTGCTATTGAAATAAAAACTATAAATCCTTGAATTAGATAGTTTTGTATACATATAGAAAGTTATAATTTAAAAATTAGAAAAAAGGAAATTGTATCTTTAATTTTGAATGACAGATTTTTACACTTCCAAGATTCTTCTTTATAAAATTATATTTTTTTGTCATTCGTATGATTTTTAAGACATTGTAGTTGGGATATTTATGGTTATAAGAATTTTTTTCAAGGGAGAATAAGAAAATTAAAAATTTATGTATGCATTGAACATTTTTTTTGATTTGGGACCTAAAGAGCAATGGCGGCTCGTGGGGTACAGCAAGTACAGCAGGGCTGTATCTAAATTTATTAGTTCAAAATTAAAATCATATATTTAGTTTACGGCAAGTGTAAAAAAAAAATCAAAAAATCCGACCAATTGCAAGCCGGTTGCCTCAATACTCAATTTAGAAGAGAAAGAAATAATCATCAACCTAAATCGGTGATCTTCTACCAAACCAGCCAGTTCAAGAAATCACCTTTTGGCCGCAACGTTGCCATGGTAACATATGAAACCCAATGGAACCTTGTCCTCTACTCAATGTATATGATATGTAGGGAGATACAGCCCGTTTGGACGGTTTCAAATTCACCTGCCCTTGCGAATTCGATGAATTGATTAGCTCTTTTGAATCAGCATGGGTGAGTGTGAGTGGTAGGCGAAAAGGAGACTCATCATGATCATGATCTTCTCAGCATGATAGTAAATTTCAGTCATCTTGGTATGAGCTTTTCCCGTGGATATGTGGTATTTTTTATTTACAAAAATTATTTTGTTGGCCATGTTTGATCGTTGGAATTAAAAAAGGAGTTTGCAATAATGCTGGATATGATATATAAACCACAATACCGTTGTCACATTGACTGATTTGCAAGTTTAAAAGAAAGAAGGATTGATTTGGTTTTCAAAAAATAAGTGTTTCCTTTCTTTCTGATATTATTCATTTTATAAAAATTGAAAGGATACTTGGATTTGATTTTGAGTATTAAAGATTAAAGACTTTGCGTCGATGAACCATTTTGAAAAATGTGTGTGTGTGTGGTGGTGGGGGTTGGGGAAGGGGGGGGGGGTCGCATGTTTCCTGCTGCACTAGCATTTTCTATCATGGGCCGCCACAATTAAAGAGTAAAGTGGAGAGAGTTATGAATTGCTATAGTGTACTTTAAAATGAAAGTCATTAGATTTGACCTGATATACAGTCATGAATAACTTATAAGCTAATCTGCAACTGCTAAACCATTTTTATATATGATTTTCATTTTGGTCTAACGCCAATCTGTACAAATTTGAGTACACCATCCGTTCGCTGAATATGTTTCATACAGTTTGAAGACGGAATATTTGTCTTTATCTTCTTTTTTTTTAGTGTGTAAAAGTAAATAAAAAACTAGGGATGTGGAACATCGCACAACTTTCAATTACACTATAATATTGGTCATTGCATTAAAAGTTATGGCGTTGTTTACCGTTTTCATATTTTCTCTCATTTAAATAAAAATGGCCAGTTTGGTGATAGTTTTGGTAATATTTTTACAAAGGATAAAAAATTAAAAAAATCGCCGAGATGGCGAAATTGGCGATGTTATTCGATACATTACATTGTCCTTTCTAATGCTTGAAACAGAAAAAAAAATCAATCGTTGATGGTTTACATTTTAATTTCATTTCTACAGGAATTTCGGAAGTGGGGATGATTAGAAAACCTTAAGAGGTTAGCACAGAGATTTTAATCACAATCGTTAGAGCCATTTTTTAGTAATTTCTGAAAACATGATTTTTTCATGATTTTCCCTTATTACAACCATATGCGCATGTGCAATTTTGACGAAAACCCTAATGGTAGGTCCTAGGGCCACAACGCGTACATCAAACGCATATCCAAATTTGAGCATCGTAGGTCAATGTGCAAAAAAAAAAAAAATAGTAATAATGTTGAAACATAACAATTCTCCGTTTAATACTTTTAATTTATTGCCATATTGCAAAAACAAAGAGGCTACTCATTAACACGTAATTAATAATTGTTTAAAAAGTGTATTAAAAAACTTGAAGATGTTTCATATAAATTTGTATTATTAATGTTGATGAATCTTCATCAGAATCATAAACATCAATCTCCATCGGATTATTAAACATCAATAGTTTTAATTACATAGCAAAGTGACATTGTTATAAATATAATCCCAAATAACATCTTTAATGCACATTGGTGTTGGATTCCATTTAAAACAAACTGTAGTTTACCATTTATGTACACCATCTACCCACAGTTTTGAGGCAGAAAAGCAATGCACTTTCGGTTGGTTGAAATATTTTATATATATATATATATATAAACATTCAGAAACTATTCAATGTCGAAATTGATAGTTTTACGATAAACGTGAAAAACGCATTAAATAGTGTATAAGATGTTGAACTGAAAATATCAATGCAAAACTGAATTCATGAGTTTCACTGTTCGAATATTATTACACCTCAAAAGCTATAAAAAATTTATATATATGCTGCTTAACATTAGAAAACAAATTTTATATATTTGTATCTAGTAATATAATAGAAAATGAAGAAGTTTGTATAAAAGTAGAAATTACGAAGTTTTTTTAATAATATGGCAAACAAGTCGAAATTAAATTTGTAAAAACTTCTATTTACAAAGGAATATTTTTAAAGTTTATAAGAAAAAGGATCTTTTGCATATATTTTTAGTAATACTGTGACCGAAAAGCTGTTTTGAACAAGGCAAATTAGCAAACCTGAAAATAATTTTTTTTGCCAATTTTCCTCTAACCAATTCATTTGGCAGACATCCAACACTCATTAAAACCTCCTAATAATCAGTCACCCGAGGAATTTTTCTGATGATTGCACCTCAAAACACAGCAATAATATGCTTAGTGCCGAAATTTTATCTTTATGTTTTAACAGTTTGCTTAAGAAACCGACAATGCAAGCATTACTTGAAGCAAATGTTTTTAATCAAATAACTAATAAATGTCGGCATTAAGAATGAATTTAACCAATATCAATTAATTTAGAGAGCCGATAATATAGTAATAATTCTCTGTCTGATACACAAGATATTTTGTGCTCTTTTTTCCTACTCGTAAACAAATTAAAATTGAAATGGTTGAATATTCCAGTATATCATGAGTACAAACTCACTCTGGAAATCTAAATCAAGGCGTTGTATCCCAATTGTCTTAAACAAAATAGCTTTTGTTTTAAATGTAGCTGAGAAATGAGGCCTTGTTATATGCAATACATTTTTCAGGTTAATTTTTATGTTTGTTTTCTTTTGATTGTGGTTTTTTAAGCAAATTCTTTGTTTATTTAAAAATACAACAACAATCGTGTTTAAAAATATGTATGTGTTACGAATATTATTTGCACATTAAACTTTGCTTAACTTTTCTTAAATTGTATCATGTTTATAAGAAATATCAAATACAGAAAAGCATAAGAATTTATTAGTCTTAATCAGGTAAAAGAAGTTATGAAAAATTCAAAAAACTAATTCACTTGAAATATAATTAAAATTTAGAAGACGAATGACCTTTATACATTATGCAAATATCGAATAGGAATGTATTTTTCACAAGATAGATTCATTGCAATAGCAGAAGCAATAACAAAAGCTATTAAATATTTATATTCAGATTAATTAAATGAAGAGTTTTCATATGAATAATGAACTATTTAGGGAACTATTAATGATTAATTAAAAATTAATTATTTGAAAAGCCACCAGCTTGAAAAACAATTTTCTTGTAGTTTTAGGTACCTACAATTTTCTTGTAGGTTAAAATATTTTATAGGTAATTTTAAAGCAACTCAACAATGAGATTTACTTTAGAAGAAAAATGAGAAGCATTTCTTGAAATACAAATAGCACAGTTACAATTAATTCCCGCATTCAAAAGAAAAAATAATGTTTTACCATCAAAACATGTTTAAGATTGCTATCGCTAATGATAATATTGTGTATTTTCAACGTAAAAAAAAGTTTGAGTATGCTAGATAAAAAAGTCCCAACAAAAAGTCCCACCTTGACCTTTGCGGTCTGTTTAGCAGGAAACTCATCAAAGTCTTCCCCGCTTACTTTTGTTGTTAAGAATTTTTACAAAGATAGTCCGAAGTTAATTAAATAACGTAATAATAAGATTTTTCGCAAAAGATAAAACCTAAATTTGGAAAAAAAATGATGGCATGTCACAGCACTACGTAATTTACGATTATGAAAAAACAGTCTTCAAAAATTATTTTCTTCTTCTAAAAAGTAATACTACATTACGAGCTTCAGTGCAAAACAACGATAATTGGGGCATTGTTTGCGGTTTTATTTAAAATATTTTTTTTTATTTAAAGATTGAATTAATGTGACACGTTTAAAAGAAATCTAAGGAACCATTTAAGTTTTTTCTCCCCTCACAGCGTGATTTCTATTTTTTCTAATAATATTTAAAAGTGCTTACATAAATGTATTAAAGTGCAGTAAAATGAAGTGTAGCATGGTTCTATCAATTTCCGTTCGTTAAAATTTGCTCTTAGCTGTTCTTGACATAATTATGTAATGTCAGATCATTTTTTCTGTAGCTGATAAGACAAAACAAAAAATCTTTGTGAAAAGACAATTACACGCAGGAAGTAATCAGTTTAAATTTGCAGCCATATTTTTCACACCAGTTATTATATTTTTGTTTAGTATTTATACACAAATTTGCAGTTTTCATTGACTTCTAATATAATGCATTATTATTTCAGAATATTTTAGATTAAATTGCCTTTCTTGAATTAAAAATGATAAGATGTGTAAAAATAATTTCTTAGAAATCAATAATTTAGTTTCAATTTCAAGTTAATTTTTCAAAGAATTGTACTAAATAAATTCCAAAGAAGCTTTGCATGTATTGTTACAAATTTCTCTTGGCATTATCTTTCATTGGATACAACTTACAAAATGAAAAGAAATTTGAAATCCTCTTTTCCCCTCTCAAGCATAAATTAACATTTGAATGGAAGCCAAATTCTCTAATAACCTCATTTTACGTAAAAAGAAAACAAGATACTAAGATATTTTTTTTAATCTTCTTTGAACTCTTGTTAATAAATATATTCTAAATTATTGCAATAAAATAAAATTGTTTATAAATTTTGTATTTGATATTCAAGACATTATTTAAATATAAGGCTTGTAACGTAATACAAATATTATCGGACAAAAATCAGGTACTTAATGAAATTTAAAATGATTTATTTACCACAAATCTAATGATAAATTAACTTTTATGTTAACAAACACAACGATTATTAAGTCTTTTAAATGAGCTTCAATTTTGTTAGTGGTGGGAAAACTTTTGAAGGGTATAATTAATGTATTTGCTATTATCCAATCCTTCTGAAACTTTACAGTGGACTCACTGGTGGAGATAGCTGACAATGCATTCTATCAAGTGTTTTGGGGAAAAAAAGATTTTCAATGACATGGAATGGATGTTTTCTTTGTAGTGGTCAAACAGTATGAAACTTGATTGATCTAAAATCTCTTTAATAAGTTGCAATTCCACATAAAAGGTGGCAGCGTATACAAATGATTTATAATAAAAACTATAAATTTTTTATATACACATTGATATAAAAATGGGTTACCATTTATCATACCGAAATTAAAAATTATCTTGATCTTTTGACCTTTTTCGATAAAAATATTCAGAAATATTGATTATTAGTGACTTCTTCATATAAAGCACCCACCAAGCTTTAAAATTTTTTTCTAAAATTGATATTATTTAAATATTTATTATAGTAAACTTACTATCAGAAACAAATCAGAATAAGTAAAAATTAGACAACTTTAATAGATTGTGAAAAAATTGAATCCTACTTCTCATTAAGGTCTCTCTTAAATTCTATGTTCTAACTCTCACTCAAGCTTTAGAAATTTTCTTGAGTGGGTTTTTATTTTCTATAGAAAACACACTTTTAAGACATAATCTCCAATAAAACAAAAATCGTTAAACTTGAGTTCATTTTCAAATTTCTTGCCCAATTTTCTTTGGCTCTGAGATACAGAAATAACATTCGATATTGCTTTAAAATATATTACAGATTTTTTACATGCAGCAAAAAAATAATTATATTTGATTTAAAAAAATAACGGAGAAAATTTAAATTTGTTAAATTATTGTAGGAAATTATGAACTCTAAACTACAGCACTTATTATGATACCAACAATTCCTCAATTATTCAAAAGAAGCTTACGTTTTAATTTTAAGTTAGTACTTATATTTTTAGAAGCAAGTAATTTTGCCAAGATGGTCACTGATACAAGGAAAGATTTGTGTAAACTCTTCTCTAAATGAAGATTAGCGTGCTGGTTCATTAAACCGCACCTTATAAGCTGAATTTGTGGGGAAAGCTAGACAATTAGCTTGTACAATAGCCCTAAGGGTATAAATCTGTTTTCTTTCAAATACTTTCTCTTTTTACTTGAAGGAAAAAATACTACTAACATCGTATGTAGGACACAGCAATTGCCCTGTAAACTTCGTGTTAGGATCAGTGAAGCATGAGATTAAGCAGACATCAGTAGTAATCCATCAATCGGCAGTCAAAAGAAACGCATAGACATGACCCAGACAGTGGTTTAGAGACAGTTCAGTAGATGTGCTATCGTAAAATCGAAGTTATTTCTTCTGAAACCATGTGAAATGTGGGACCACAGAATTCAATTATGTTTAGACTGAACTGGCAGCGGGTTCCATAACATAGAACTGACTGTGATTTGAGTGCTGATGTCTGACTGCAACTTCTGAATAGTGCGTGGTTGGTTTTTGATTTGAAACATGCTTAACATTAGCCATAGATATGTATATTAGAAACTATCCCCTAAAATAGTTTGAGTCCGTCAGCAGCCAAGGGCAGCCTTATAAAAAGCATTACATTGGACCAGTATGGCGTCATTTCAATTGGCTTCATCTACATGCAGAGGCGTTAATGTACTATACAAGTCCGGATTTGGCATATAATAATATCTTAATTTATTATTCTTAAGATTGACAAAACAAATTTAAAACAAGATTTATATATATTTTATTCATTTATACATATTATGTGGCATCAAATTTTCGAATTTTATAATGACACGTATTTATAATCGACAAGTATGCTTTTTAAAACTTCAGTTTCCATTTTCAAAGACAAATTTTGCATAGTTGTCGAAAAAAACTGATGTATTATTTATGAGTATAACTCTATGGTTAATAATAACTGCTAGAATGTTTTTCTCAATTTAAAAATGATAAACTAACTACTCATTTTAAATTAAAAAATATCCGAATAATTAGTTTTTAAAGAAATTAGTATAATAACACGAGAAAGTATTTTAAATGGTTGAAGTGTTTAATTACTATAAGAGATTTTTGTAAAATGTGTGCAATAATATTATATTTCTTTGTTTTTTCATATTGCCAGATCAAATCTGAAAAATTGTTCAAAAAGTGATTTGTTTTAAGTTTTAATAAATATCAATAATTTATGTTATACTGTAAGGAAACTTTACATTTGTGTAACACAGCGAAAACTTTCCTTGATATATTTTTGATTTTCCCAAATTGATTCCGAATATCGATGAAATATCCGTGTAATGTTTTTTTCGTTCAAAAAATGGAAAAATATTTTCGAATACTCCATATGGTAATGAGATAAATAACACATTCCAAGAAGCAAAAGAAGATATTTGTCAATCGTATATATTTCTAAGATATAGCATAATATATATTTTGCCATCGATTTGCTAGGCATCAGATAAAATATCTGAATTAGTTCTTAAGAATAGTAATATTGTCAAACGGAAAGAAAATGTGAATAAACATTTGAATAAAATAAGAGTGGGACTAATGCATTTTCCCTAAAATTCAATTTTTCTTTTTTGTATAAATACTAAAGCAGAGAGCACGATAAAATTTGAAAGCAGATTTCTGTGTTCTTTATTATTGCCATTGTAGTCTTGTAAAATTTTCATTTGATGTTGATCTTAATTGGAAGCTATTAAGTTTTAACTTCTGATGTAAAACATTGAATCTGTCAAAAGTCTCCTTTTAACATCAAACTATCCAATTTATAAGTGTTTAGTTAAAATAGGTTCACAAAAAATAACTTAAAGCAATGCTCTATACTTTTGTAACGAGCTTAATACGCAGTTGTAAAAATAGCTATGCATGGAAACAAAAGGTCAGCATTTACTAAAAAGCATGCATACTATAGAAAATACCGTTAGAAACAGGACAGAAATCACTTTACAAGGCAATGTTTAACTTGTAAGTTTTGTGATAAGAGAATCAAGAAATATAGAAAAATGCTGTTCTTATAAATTTTAAGATTTGTATAGTTTACCTGACTGATAATTGTTTTGTGTCGCATTTGAAATACCAATACAGGACCTTTTAAAAAATATAGTTTAACATATTTTTAAGCGTTTCAACTAAGTTTTAAGTAAGAGTCAAGGAAGAAGTTTAGTGAGGTATATAAGAAACATAAATGCAAATTCATTTGATAGCATGAATTTTTAGGAAATTTAAGGGATATAGAGCACATAAGAAATAAAGCTAGATTTTTGATTTACCCAAAAACAGTCAATATAGGGATTGACATTTACTTGTATTGACAACCTCAACTAAATTGCCATAATTCAAAATTAGGTAAAATAAATTCTGAGCATAAAATGTGCATTAATATTTATTTTGTGACGTATGATCAATAAGTGAATTACTCTGTATAAAATCATTTGAGAGCGATACAGATACTAAAATGTTTTTGCTATGATTACTTGCTCACATATAATATTTCCTCCCACTGACGGTCAAGGGAATGGGCGAAATTCTACAGTTGTTTTCCTAGCAACAATTTTGAAATTATATTTTTAATTCAAATATATAATATTTTTAAATTATTTTTTATTTATTTGTTTTACATAGGTTATAAAATTATCATCCTAATAAAAATATTTAAAAAATATTTTATTTTAAATTTTATTTATAAATTTCAAATTGCTGTGTATTGCTGAAAAAACTGAGGATCAATTGACGCATATATGAGTGCATAACCGCCAGTGGGTTAAAGCAGAAAAATGCGCACACTATTTTAGATGTTCCTCAATTTGCCATTTTTCAAAAAAATTCAAAATGCTACAATTTTATACTATTTTGAAGATTTTTGAACGAAAATAAATTCTGTAACATCCCAATTTTTTTTCTTAAGTATGCATTTAAAATACGGAAAAAATATCGCTGTTTCTAATAAAATGGTTCTAATAAAACTGCATTCATATTTTCAGAAATTTTAGCTTATATCTATAAATTTTGGAAAAAAATAATTACAGGATATTAATAAGTACATAAAATGCTCCAATCAAATAATGGGATGAACGTTAGAGAACAAACTTTCACGAAAATGAATGTTATTAAATTGTAACGGTTTCCTGTTGTTGACACTGTCATTACATTCAATATTCTGATTACGGGGACTTGGTACCCAATGTTTTCTCAATTTTTTTTAAAACTAACGTTTTTCTACACTCACTTCCAAAAGTTAAGCACGGAGCGGTAAAATGCGAAAAAATGGACTTGTACTGGTTTGATTGACACGAAATGCCACAGGTAAGTAGCTCCATGTTTATTCATGAAACAAAGCAAAGAATTATAGACAGAGAAACAAAAATATCGAATTTTTATAAATTATAAGATGACGTCATATTTGCGTCATTGACAAAATGATGTTTAAATAAATAAAAAAATAATTAAAAAAAACCCGACATTAATAGGGTATGTGAGCATCCCTCACCTACATACAAAGTGTGCAGCGTGTGATCATGTTTCTTACGAGGTGATCAACCACCGCAGAGTCCAGTAATCTCCGTTTCTCCGTTGGGCAGTTTCTAAATCTCTGAGATGGCAGGAGGTGGGCAACGTCTACATACAGCACAGCCGAGGGCATCCCAAAGATTTTCATTTGCATTAAGGTCCGACGAGTAAGCCGGTCACTCCATACGTGCAATCACCTCACACTCCAGAAAGTCGTCTACGATGTAGTTTTATGTTGTTAATCGTCCATTAATACGAAAGGCCCAACTGCTGCAGCGTACAGTTTCACAATGAGGTCTAAGACTTTATCTTGATACCGTAAAGCCGTCACAGAACCTCGCCTGAAGATGTGTGGGTGTGTGCGATATCCCAATGAAATCCCTGCCCAGACCATAATGCTTCCACCACGGAATGCGTGATGTTCTGGGGCCAATTGTGTGGACCTTGCTCCCTCCAGACCCTTACACGCTTATCATCGGGCTGTAGGGCAAATCTGAACTCATTTGTGAACACAACGTTGCCCCAATCAGACACAGTTCAATTCACATGCTGGTTGGTTGTTTTCAGATTATCTGGCGCAGTCAGCAACACGTGGGCTATAATGTGCCGAAACGTTCGTCATTAGACAAGCCAACATACATTTACAAACACCCATGCCTAACACGGGACTAGAAACCCTCAACCTCGATTCACATGCTGGATTGGATGGATAAAGGAACACAAACTAAAGGAACCCGGGCTTACAGACCATTCATGTGTAGTCATGTGCAGACAAAATTTGGAGCACTATGTGTATTTTTTTTCAATAGAATTTAGTTTTTGACGAGTAATACTTTCAAATATGCTTAACTTATAAATTTAATTTAGCATCCTTCTGGTCAGAAATATTTGAAGTACTAAAACAGCAAAACAAATATTAAATTTTTTGTGTTTTGAAATGTAGCAGGTACCAGTGTACCTTGGAAGAATTTTTCTTCAATATTTTATTTCGATTAACAATTTGTTACATAACAAATGATACAAACACAATGATTTACTACTTACTAAACCTACTAAAATTCAAAATATAACATAAATAGCTTTTTTAATAGAATTAAATTTGGAAAGTATTTGGAAATACTAAATTTTTATTTAAAAATCAAGTTTTAAAATTGTTTAAAAATAAATTCTTGCTCGAAAGTAATGGATTCACCTCAAGTTCATTAAACAAAGTTTAATTGGTTAATTCAAGCCTCAATTACATTTAGTGAAAAAAAAAAAAAAAGATTACATTTATAAAAACTAATTCCTCGCAAATCGTGTTTATATTTTTGTTAGTGATCTTTAAAAAGGGGGGGGGGGGGTGTATCTTCACAAAAATGTACGTAGTTTACAAAATATTTCCAATATCACTATTTTTAGTTTTTACGCTCACAACCTGTTTTTGTTCACAACGCTTAATCACGTCGGAACTTCCAGCTTAACGTGGATTCCGAACCACAACGAACATGCATGTTTAATCCAGGATTAAAACCCAGCACCATTGTTCATAAGCAAAATTGTATCATTTTAAAGCTACCAAGTTCGAGATTATTTTAGATTAAAAAGCAAAAAATCTCCATTTTATCCAAAATTCGCAATTTCCAATGTATACTAGAAAAGTACGCAAAAAAAAAAAAATCCGTACCGTGGCTAGATCTTGTATTCTATGATGAAATAACAAAAGTCAAGTACCGTTGTATATCGTGGAAGGTCTTTATTAATTGTATAAATATCTTTTAATCATGAGGGGTCATCTACATATTAAAACAATACCATAAATAGCTTAAATGTTCTAGAATGTAGTCAACAATAAACACTTTTTTTTTTGTTCCAGTCGTAACACTTATATAAGTACCATAGGTATTAACTCATAAATTACAATACGTCATTTATACTTTATTTACAGTACGCCAAAAAAAAAAAAAAAAAATCCGAACGACTGCTTTATCTTGTATTCTAATAGATGAAATAACAAAAGTCAAACACCGTTGTAAACTGTGAATGGTCGTTATTAATTGCATATATATAAAAAAAAAGAAGAAAAAAATTATCATGAGGGGTTATCTACATATTACAACTAAACTAAACTTTAAAAAGTTCAAATTCAACCCCGTAATATTATACCATATTTAGAATTAAAAAAACATCTAAATACCAAATTTCATAATTTCTAATGAGTGGTTAGTAATTTACATGAGAAAATTAATGATAACAGAAAAAATTACTTTTTGGGCCAGAAAATAATAAATAATTAATATATTTTAGTAATTTTTGTTTCAAACGATAGTTTTTTAAATGCCAATCATTAAAAGCAATCAACTTTTGCGCCAAAAAGTGTTTTAATAATTAATTATTAATTAAAAAGACAAGTTTGATTATTTTTTTTTAAATAGAAACATTTATTTTTTTGCTTTTATTAGATTTATCATAGTTCAAAACCCTTCCAGAATTTTTTTCATTCTACTTCGACTTTTGGTTCTCAATTTTTTAGCAAAAATATAAAAAAGCTTACTTTAAGGTGTCCGACTACGTTCGGGGCAATTTTCTTAAAAAACCTCAGTAATGAAACTTTTTATTGCTTTAAAATGTTCATACTATGGTAAAAACATGAAATTGACAAAAATATAAACTTTTTAATTTTATTTTTCTAAAAAAAGAAGCTTTTTGGTCGAAATTGACCAATATTTTGTCAAAACGGCTAATGTTGTAAAAAAAGTTTTAAAATATATTTTGTTTTACTTTTTACTATGTGATTCTATGATATTCATGAGTGGTTAGTAACCTAAAATCTAAGTAATATTTTTAAAAA
This sequence comes from Linyphia triangularis, assembly GCA_963978545.1. Lineage (NCBI taxonomy): Eukaryota > Metazoa > Arthropoda > Arachnida > Araneae > Linyphiidae > Linyphia > Linyphia triangularis. The sequence goes on from OZ021721.1 coordinate 59,817,453, forward strand.
TAAAAAATATATAGGCTGTTGTATAAGATTACACATACATTTTAATATTTTCGCCACGTATTATTATGCATATATAGCAACAACTTTTCGAAAAAAATAAGTACAATCAAATTGGTCGGCAATTATACTCAGCATAGAATAGCGAACAACTGAACAAAAAATTATAACTCTATCATAAATACATTTTGAGAAAGAACAAAAGCCGTATTGCAGTATTAGCGAAAAATCTATTCTTTTGAAAACACGATTTTGGAATATCTCTGCATGGGTTTTCGAATTAATAACTGTTTTTGAACGACTGTAACTAAAATTCTATTTAAAGTACAAGAAAAACACAAATTGATTTGAAAAGACAAATTTTCAATTCATACGAAACGAAATAAAAAGAAAATTTGCAATTTTTCATTGATTTTGCCTTTTTAAACGTAGTCGGGCACCTATAGATTACGCCTTGAAGCACTCAAGAGTTCGATCCTTCCAAGCTTTAAAGAGATATGCCCTAAAGATCGGCCAAAACATTTACGCTCATAAATGGTGTGTTTCTCAACATAATGAACTGAAATTTGGTATTTAGGGTAAATGAAGTATTCTAAATCGAATGAAAACACAAAAAATTGAAGTTCGTTTTGAAATTTTGAAAGATAGAATTATATTTAATTAACAAACAACCCCATAAGAAAAGAAAAAACAATGTTGCATAAGACAAATATAAAATGATAAATAAAACATTTTGTGGTGCAGACTGCAAGATTCTACGATAATTAGAACCGAATATATATTCATAGTTTGTATTTTTTTTTTTTTGCTTACTGTACTTTGTCATTTCTAACCAGAAGACATCTATCTAGAAATTAGAGACATACCATAATAGCAATAATTTGAATGCTGTATTGGAAAGGCATATCGTGGAGTTGCTTCTAACCACATTACGTTTTTCAATTGAAACACAAAATCGTGGTACAGTACGCAAAAAAAAAAAAAAAAAAAAATTCGAACGATGGCTATATCTTGTATACTAATCGACGAAATAACAAAAGTCAGGTACCATTGTAAATCGTGGAAGTTATTTAGTAATTGTATATAATTTTTTTTTTATCGTGAGGGGCCATCTACACATTTAAACTGTACCAAACTTTGAAAAGTTCAATGGCAACCCCATAATATTATACCATACTTAGATTTAGCATCCAAAAAACGACGAAATACAAAATTTCATTATTTTCCAAGGAGTGATTAGAAATTTAAATGAGGTAAAAGAATTGGCATATTAATGTTAAAAGCAAATATTACTTTTTTAGCCATAAATTCTTAAGTAATTAATGTATTTTAGAAATGTTTGTTTCAAACGATAGTATGTTAAATTCCAAACATAAATGGCAATCAAGTTTAGCATCAAACAGTTTTTAATTATTAATTATTAATTAATAAAACATGTTTTAAAAAATTTCAAATTGAAACTTGTATTTATTTTACTTTCATTTGATTTATCATGGTCGAAAACCCCTTCCAGAATTATTTTCATTCTATTTTGACTTTTGGTTCTCAATATTTAAGCAAACATGGAAAAAAAGTTCACGTTAAGGGACCATGACATAGATTGCGTCTTGAGGCACTCAAACGTTCGATCCTTCCCCGCTGTAAAGAAATTTGCCCAGAAGATCGGCCAAAACATTTTCGCTCATAAGTGGCGTGTTTCTCAACATAATAAACTGAAATTTTCTCCGGGCATATAGAAAGTCGTAAACCAAACATTTTAGTTTAAACTGCAAGATTCTACGATAAGTAAAACCGAAGATATAGCCATCGTTTAATTTTTTTTTTTGCGTACTCTACCAGTACTGATGAAATGAATCTAGTAAAAGACTTCCCTATCTCAATGCAAGATATAAGTCTTCAGTAGATAAAAATTATTACTCCAGTTTTGATTTTAAAGCACGCATCATTGCTAAGTCTGCTCTCAAGTTCATCACAGTCGAACTTTTTTTGCTTAGGGGTTCTCGATTGTTCCGCAATAATGACCCTGTCACTATCTTTCTGTTTGTCTTTGGATCATTGTGCGCTAAGTTTCAAATCGGTAAGCCACGCGCGTGATGGCTTAGGTGTGAATAAAGAAACGATTCTTTCCTCATGGGAGATGAAGGAACTAAATTGAGGAAAGTTCATCTTGAGGATTGCTTGAGGGCTATGCTTTCACTTATCATCGAATACTGTTGCTTTTGGAGGGATTTAGATTTGTTTCCACTTATAGATTGTTTCATAAGAACAAAATTTGGAACTTCTAGTTAGTGAATGAAAGAATGGTGGGTGTGAATGACAATTGTTCGTATATGGGTGTTGACACATTTAAAAAATGAGGGGAGCATTGTTCATTTCAAGTTTTGCAATAACTTGCTTCAAAAAATAAAATTATTAGAGTTGACTCTGTCTTTCCTTTGATTTTTTTATTATTTATATTGATGTTGTAGGAAGAATCAAATGAGTCGTTTTGTGTAATTAGTCTTTCTACTATTAAGGATTTGTATAAATAATTAGAGTGTAAAAATAATGACGTATTTTTTCAGATTGATTTTTGAAATATTCGAATAATATGCCAATGGTCACACAAAAACCTTCTGGTTGTGGAATTTTGTTTAATCTTTGCAGACATTCAGTGGAAATTTTAAACTATACGGGAATGCATTAGTATCTTGGTATTATTTTAAATCTCAATATTTGAAAAGTAATGTAGCACAGCAATTTTTTTTTAATATAATTTTGATAGTTTATTTCTAAAAAATAAAATAAAATAATCAATTTATTTTCCCCAAACATGCAATTCCGTTTCAAAGTACAGATATTTAGCTGGTATGTAAAATATTATAATTTCAGAGTGAGTGGAACTATCCATACTTTGCCACCAGTATAGATTTTATTGAAATCGTTAATAATAACAAAAATGCAGTGCGCAATTAACGTTTTATTCGTTGTTGACGGGAAGTATTTCGAATATCTACTCTAAGTAGATGATTGATAATTTCGGTAGTTTAACTTAGTTGTCGAGGTGCTACTACGTTAGATATTTGGTCTGTGTCTACAAACCAAACATGATTCACGCAGTTTTCTGAAAGGCTTGCCATTAATTTTCAAACAAAAATAAGTGTAGGCAATATATATAATTTTGAACAATTCACAATTTTAAATGTACAGTAAGTACAAGTATAAAATTGTAAGGTACACATATCTAACTCCTTGCAGCTGTTTATAAATTCACGCCACATTTGGACAAATAATTTTGAATTTTATCTTTAATAAAATAGTGGAAGAACACTTAAAAATTGTATATTTTCAATTAAATTGATATAATCTAAGTTTAAAAAAAAATCGGCTTTGGGCCAAAATACAGTTTACCCTGGGCTTTAAGTCCAAGCCCATTGCAAAGCTTTTATTTATTTATTTATTTATTTATAAAACATCGATACATCAATACAACTGGACAACGTCAGCATACACCTCTTTTATACAAGCAAGCGGAGCAGGCCCATGTCCACAATGCCTTTTCTGCTACTCTCAAACATTAAGTGGAGACAGACATCGGACCACACTTTTGATTAATTAAAAACGATACCCATGATTTTAAGGCCCAGTGTAATAAAGAATATATAATTTTTCCTTAGAAATCAATATTTACTTATTGTTCAAATTGTTAATGTCACTTCAATTACGTATATTGAAGAAAAGCAAATCTTGAGAATCGGCTCATTTAGTTTTTTCTCCACTTGAAACTAATAAAAATAATAAAAAAATAAAAAAAAAAAAAAAAAAAAAATACAAGATATTGTAATTATAGTTCAACTTTCAAAAAGCCGTGAGAAAATAATCACTGGTAAAAATGTCATGAAATTTGAACTGAATATATGCCGAAGGGGGGGGGGGGGTGTTTTGCATGAGAAAAAAAAGTCTTTTTCGAACAATTTTTTTTTGTGTCATATGAATTTGAAATTTCGTTCAATATTTTCACCCAAGAACCATGTGAGTAATGCAGCTTATTGTCCTCAAAACAATTTGAAAAACCGGACACATTATATTTTATTACCCTGTATTCTTAGCTTGAAGTATTAACTGGAGCTACTTTACATGCATCCTGCGTGTAGAGAAGAATATTTTAAATGAAATGGATTGTTTCTCTCCAAATTGAATCATAAACTCTTGTTTGAAATTATAAAAGTCAAACGTTTAACTAATTGTTCAATTATTTTTGAATTGACCAGAAAGTGCTGGCAAGCTTTATGTTTCCAATCAATGGCATTGTTATAGAAATGTCGTTTGAAGGTTACTGGCACTATTGGTGTTCACTGAAGCGTAGCTTGATTGCAACTACTAGACAAATTAAATCACTGCTGAAGAGAGGAATGCATTGTCTACAAACACAGAGGCAACAACGAACATTTCCTTACAACCTTATACCTGTTTCTGTGGTTTTAAATTGGATGTCATAAACTACGAATAAAATAATAACAATAATAAAAAATATATAAAAATATCATAAAATTACTAGAATTTTAAAATCTAGGTTATTATTATTATACCATTTCTTTCTAGTAATATCCTTTTTTTTTGTAAAATACTGCTTAGTCAAAAAATCGTACAAAACTATTTAAAAGTTAAAATGTGCTGGTTATAGCCCATCTCATCTTTACTCTTCCAGAATTAATCGAAAATTGCATAACATAAACATTACTAAAAAAAATTCTTAAAACCAAATAATGATAGTTTAATTGTACTCAATTGGTTGGAAATTGTAAAATGTGGGCTTGTCTATATGAAAAATGTTTAGAAATCAAATAAAGCTAAAACAAATATAATCCAAAATTTAAGAATTGCAAAGGGTACTTTTTTTTATAAGTCATATTCTTTTACGTATGCGTGCGTGCTAACAAGAATGTTCAGAGCATAAACGTTAATCGAAAATGTGTACTGTAACACGAAGCACCAATCTTCTTAATTGCTATTCGCTTCTGAGTAGCATCCAGGTATTTTACGTCCTAAACCGTTATTACCATATGGAGAGGCTGAAAATACAAACAGACCAAGTCCAACATTTTGTATTACGAGTTATCAAAATCCTAGGATGAGGATTGACAAGCTTTATAGTAATACAAATATATACATTAAAAATGCTTTCATTTAAATAACTAAGAAAAAAAAATCGGTGTTACTATGAAGATGCATGAAAAACGTAAAACCTCTAAGTCATAACTGAACAATGAAAAAAATTTTTTTTGCTGGTTTGGTTGTATTTATAGTCATCCATATCGAGACAAATTTATAGTACCTTCAAGCCAGCGTTTCAGTTGTCTCTGTTGTCCAATGACAGTTTCAGATAGCAGTTTTACTATAATGTTTCTAAGATAGTAATTCGATGAAAATTTTAATAACAATTTAATTCTCGCGTGATTATAATATTGTCAATGATACTACTTATTATTAAATCGGTTTGACATTGATTACATTTATAATGAACAGCCAAGGAAAATTTGTTAAGTAGCGTTTAAACTTAAATTATATATTTATATGTTTGTGAAATTAAAAGGGCTATTTAAGGAAAGAGTCCGTTAACTTCGATATGACTTGAAAAATAAATATCCATGAAACAAAATGATTTTTAGTCACTACTTTTTAGTCATTCAGTTTTAACCAAATTATGGAGTTTTTAGTAATCTACGTTGTTAATAACATGTTGAAAAAAAATACTGCATTTTTAATATTTATCTAAGAAATTAATAATTTAAAACTCTTTTGGCAAACTTTTATTTAGTGATCATGTAATACATAAAAAAACAAAAGAAGACTTTGCTAGAATATAACATTGGTGGCCTTATTTGATAACGCATCGTCCTAATAATTATCAGAAATTGTGCTCATAAGTGTCATGCAATTTAAAAACGTACTTTTTTTTTTTTAAAGTAGGAGGAAATACTCTTTACCACTAAGCGACAGCCTTCTTACTTCCTTTTGACAACTTTCTGAAAATACATTCCATCGAGAATTTTTTAGAATAAGATTTGCATCAAATCTGACAAGGCCACTTTAAAATTGTAATTTCTTCAAAAAACGAAATAAAAACAGCAAAAGAAAGCCCGAAGTTATTTCAATAAAAGAAACTATATTTCTAGTTCCCAGCATATTAAAATAGCTAGACCTCTCACAAAGAACATTTCAAGAGCTGCACTTTCATCAAATCCCACCCACCGATGCACTCGAGCGACGTTATTTTGTTTCTTTCCATTGTGACAAAAGACATTCTTTTTTTTGAAAAAAAGCATCGGAAAGAATTGAAATTGAGTTTTATATCCATCTCTTCCTTCGTTGCTAGGAATGTAATCATGTGATAAAAAACGAGGAACAAGTATTTATAAGTCTCACTTGAGTAAGAGGGAACCGCACCTATTGTTTTTAGAAGAAAAGGAGGTAGAACGAGATCTTTGTATTTCAAAATAGAAGGTTATCTGGAAGACACATCTTGTCAGCCACTTTCGAAGTGAAATGGAAAGGTTCAGGCATGAAATTCGGATGACGGAAGTGGTTTTGTATACGGAAAACGTGTAGATATTTAGGACAAGACAATGTCTCTTTTAAATATATTCTTAGTGTGGACGTAAAATCACATATAGTTTGTATGGAAAAGTACTCCATAATGCGGAAATCCCCAATTTGAAGAGAACTCTATATATGATACCAAGTTCACATCGGATTGTATTGTTCATAAAACTTTAATTTTGTGTCGAACGTGATTGACAGAATTGGAATCCCAGAAATATACATATATTAGTAGCTGCGTGGCACAGACTCATCAGTGTGTATAAATCCTATCGTGTGACACTTAGTGGACCATGCTCGTTTCGCTCACTAAAAGGCTCATTGTTACGCAAGTATCGGATCGCTTTGCTACTAAAAAGTTCTACGCGAACTCAGTGTAGCTTTGCTTTCAAAAAGATTTATTGCTGTGCAAGCCTCAATTACTATACGCACATGGAAGAACTTTTTTTTTTACCCCCGACTTAATAGAATGGATTTTCATCGAAAATGAATCGATTTGTTAAGTTTCAACTTGAACGGATGACAGAAAGTGGGCTAATAAGTCATCTGAATGCGTAATAGTAATGTATGTAAAAGTTACTTTTTATTGACATCTCAAAAACTTATACAATGCATTATCATCGACAAATAATCTTTCAAGTATCAGCTCGATTAGATAACCGCAAGTACATTAATTATTCCTCTAAAGTTGGAAGAAAATCATATGTAAAAGCGACCTTATATGACAGCCCCCAAAACATTATTGAAGGCATTGTCACCGAGAACGAGTCTACCTGTAAAGTTTCAGCTTGATTGGATCACAGGAAGTGGCTTAATCAGCCCTCCACATACCTTTTCACCACAAATAATCTCTCACACACAAATAAACAAAATCAGAATAAATGTAAAGTATTTAATTAAGATTCGAAATAAATACTTTTATAAATTTTAAATATTAAAATTGAAACAAAACTTTAATAAAATGATGTTTTAAACATTAAGGTAACACTTTAACCAAATTGTCCTTTTATAAATAGAAAGAAATGTAGCATGAGAAAATATTTCAAAACTATGTATTAGTAAGTTCTGTTAAAGATGAAATGCGGAGCAAAATACTTACAAAAAGAACCTTTATGCCTCGAAAACATGTAAACTTTTCATTTTAAGACATCATATAGAGTTTCATAATTAACTTAATTTGAGCTTTTAGTGCTTTTGCAGTCACTCATCATATCACCACTTTTTTATAATCTTTAGTTCAGCATTCTTTCTTAACCCTTTAATCTCAGTACGTAAATAAATAAATTCATATTAGGAATAAATACATTAGCACACTTTAAATTCCTTTGATATATTCTAATTAAAAAGAAGTACATGAATTACACAAAAAAGTTAAACTACCCAATTAATTACTTTAACGAAATGAATACATTTACACATTTTAAATAGTCTAATTTAAAATATATAATTATATTGATGTTATATAGATATTAAAGTATATTATTAAACGGATATTGAAGTATATGGATGATTTTAAAACATTAATTCATCACTTTAATACTTTGACAGAAGTAGTAGGACACCGCGAATTGGTTTATGAAGAAAAACACCAGCAAGGAGAACTTTTCTACTTCAAAAGAGAACTTCTAAGAGAACTTTTGTAATTCTAAAATTTCATTGGGACAAAAAATTTTAAGACATCCCATTGAGTTTTATAACCAACATAATTTGAGATTTTACTGCTCCTGTTGCAAAGTATATACGATATATATTATTCCCTTGAACATGAGCATTGGGTGTTTCAATGCTTCGATATATTGCCTTCACGGTTACGACTTCATCGAAAGATTTCGGTAATAAACTTGGAGAGAAAAATGTATACTTGTGTCTATATTGGAACGTAAAAATGTATACGTTTCTAGCTTCGCGATAAATGAATTGAAGTAAACCAAGGGAAATCCAAGCAATAAAATAATTGTGGTGATAGTTTTTCGTTATGAAAGTATTGAATTTATGTGTTGATAGTAAGCTTCCCCTGGAATCTGTCCCATCGAATAAACCATATTATAGTTGAAATAAGTCGACCTGCCTGACTGCCAAATTATGGCCTAATTGAGTATTTTATGCTTCAAGATATTTTTCGTAATATAATCAACGAGTATATCTATGAATATACACAAACTTTGAACGTCATTAAAAATATATCATTCTGAAAATCTTTTCTGTGCTCTTTGGGATTAAAGATTGTTTGGATGAAAATAATCAGCTTTATCGGCTTACTGTAGTTTAGATAATAAAAATTAGTGCATCCATTGAAAAATGCAGGAAAGAATTTTAGTATGCAAGGAATAGTGATATTTCCTAGTTGATTAAAGAAGGTAAAATTCATAAATCAGAACCGTGTTACATTTTAAATATTTTGTAGGGATCAAATTGTGGTGCTTAGGCATTGGCTTTTTTAAGGAATATAAACAAAAAACTGAACACCAAACGCTGCCTATACTTTTGGTCTAAAAGTTGTAAAATAAGGCACCAATTAAAATTTGTTTGCATTACAGTAAAAGTGGTTGTGTAATGAAAAGGATTTCAGTTGTTCAATAAAGTAATTTATGAAACTCTATTTCAGATGTCAAGAAAATAGTACAATTATATTTTGAAAATGGTTCTAAGATTGGAGCTCCTTTTTTGTCTTAGTAAGTATATCATAAATATAAAATTTTCTATATGCAAACACATAATTCGTACCATCATTTGCTGGGAATAATAATTAACTTGGAAATTCTGTGGAAGGTGAATTTTTCTAATTGGATTCAAAAAGTTAGTACTCAATATTTTTTAAACACAATATAAATATGAAATCCATGTAACTCTCACTTTGTATTTTAATTTTTTATTTAACTGAAATCAAATTACTAAAAATATTAATGAAGTATTTCTGAAATTGTATGAACAAAATGTGTACCAATCATTGCATGAAGGAATTTGAAAATAGCCAGGCATGAACCGGTTTATTATAAGAAATCACAATTACATATTCCAAATAGAACCTGTAAACAATAGATATTTGTTTGGTAACTGTAAAATATAATAATTCTTTGAAAGCAAAGGTAAAAGAGTAAAGAGCTCTGTGATGATTTAATATAGTAATATATTTTACTGATAAATGAACATTTTATGATAAATCTGACAGTTGTATAAACTGATTGTTGTCTTATTGGTTTGTTTCTAAGTCAAGTAAAAACAGCTGTTTAGATTACAATACAATTTTAAGAATGCTTTAACCACTTCCTGTGTCTTCAATTTTGTTTATTAAATTTCTTATCTACCACATATTTACATAAAAAATAACGAAATTGTTGTCGATCACAATTTCCCGAATTTTAAAGCGGAATAATAATGTTTGTGTTTTCTTTTGACTTTGATTGTAAACGGTATTTTTAACCCATTTGTTAAGATGTATTATATCTTATCGTATGATAGAATTTCAGCGCGATCATACTTTTTGAAGATGCCATAGACATCCTCCCACACACACAAGTGAATGTTCAACACTTTGTGAAAGTTATGAAACTGCATACTACTTCTTTTGTAGACATGAAATAAGATATTTGACACAATGTTATTGCATTTTGCAATGGCAAACATTTGCATATGTAATTTTTTCAATCGACCTTTAGATGGTTGAATGCGTATTAAATTTTAGAACTTTACAGTCACATTTCCACCTTAAATGAGAAGTAGAAAAATCCTCTGTGGAGTTAAGTTTCATTAACCTTTAACTGCTGTAAGCGGTCTGACAGACCGCGAGTCATTTTTTGTGGAATGCTTCCACCCCCTAAAATATCTCATCTTTGACTTTATATCAATTTTTCAGATATTATGTTTCTTAAACTTTAAACTGATGCTCACAAATTTCTTTAGCGCAGTATGGACCATGTTTTGCTCTTGAGCAAAAATCCTCAAACCACCCAACCACAGCAGTTAAAGGTTAATTATGCGACACATCTTGTAAAGGTACATGGTGTTTAGTATTAAAATTCAACTTTCGAAAAGCTATAAAAAACACTGGGCTAAAATGTCAGAAATGTGACTCTGTTATACTCGAAGAAGTGAGAAATGGTATGGCATAAAGAAAAAAAAGAACTATTTCGAACTATTTTTTTTTCTCATACCATACCATTGCGTTTCAAATGATTCGGGGTAATAAAAGATGCCGTGCTTTGAAATATTGTTTTTTGAAAGTTGAATTTTATCAAAAACACCTTGCACATTAAACCAGAACAATTTTACTCTCTGTTAGAAGGTTTCTGATATTTTTTGTGACAAACTGACTATGATTTGATAATATTTGCATAATATTCACAAATGACAGAATAAATGGTGAAATCTGGTAATGAGCAGCTGGTATGAAGCTGGATATATGAAATATATTTATGTAATTGTGGAATAGCTATAGAGCATGTGATAGGGTTTTATGTGAAATCTCATGAACCTTTGTGTATCTTGCACATTAAAGACTGTTTAGAAGAATTTTTTTTTTTAGGAAGTTTATCAGAGTTAGATATTGTATTCTATGTATTGCTGAGAGATAATTATAACGAAACTTGATCTGGAAAGCCGAACTGATCTCGGCACTGCTTATTTATCTATTCGGTCTGGTGATGATTAGTTGCCAATGGAATTTTAACATTTATGTTCGGTTTATCAACAAATCATCAACTGAATTGTTTAAAGCTGGGAACTACATATTTGAAACCATAATAGAGTTAAATATTGTAGTTTGAAGTACAACGAGTAAGAAGGAGATCACAGTGTCGGGTCGAGTAGTTTCTACGTATAGTTCCCTATCATACAATATCAAAATATTATTCTCATATAGTACTAAAATAAAAAATTCTCACCTTTAATTTTCAGAAACTAACAAAATGTGCAACTGTAAATGAAAAATTCGTCACAAGTGGAGGTCTTAGCCTTTCAACTAATATGTTATTTAACAATTTTGGTTTTATATAAAGCAAGAAAAGAGATCATCTCACGAAAAACACAGTCGAGAAATAATAAATAATAATAGATAATACCTATATGTATTTATATGAAATTTTATTTCCTCGTAATATGAAATCCTACTGAATATTTGGAAACGTGATAGGCTCTTTTATTGTGCGGTTTGAATTATAATATATGTAGGTAATCGTTAACTTACAGAATTCCCGGGTATTGAATGGGACTTTTGTTCTTTTCTGGTAAGGTTATAAAACACGTTTAAAGAAAGAACGCAAATAATCCATTCATTAAACTACCCTCTTGTGTATTTGTTTTGAATATTTGAGTCTTTTTATAATTATGTGGGCGCATTGTGAGATACGTTTTTCTTTTTCAGCTCTGGTAACAATTTGCCTTTCTAAAGAAGAAAAGAGAAAGGTAAGATGTGTGAATTGTTTTTTATAAGTAAGCAGTAGATATGTAGCTCAGATTTGCCTTAAATTCAATGAAACAGGGCTCGTGAGGATTTATTTGATGTAATATATCGCACACTTTTATCCTCATATGCAGATTCTATCTCCTTTTCTTGCTTCAAAACTGACTGTCCCTTTTCCTAACACGTTCATTTTGGGTTAAGTATAATCCATTATTCATATCCCATGGCTTCTCTACGTTCAAATACAAACTCAAATCCCCTTCTTATCATTTTTGAAACCAATACTAGACCATTTCTTCGTTTCCTCTTAAAAATCTGACTCTCAAATAGTTGTTATTGTGGGATATCAGAATGCTTACATATGAAGGCTAAACAAGTTGTTTTGTGTTCTTGAATGTATTTTAAGAAAAAACTCTTGCCTGATTTAAAAAAAAGCAAACGTAAAAGCATTATTGTAAAAAATATTTTTCTGTGCTTTATTTAATGTAAAAAAATTTAAATTTTTCCAAGTTTCGCAATCAGACACTTGTAATGTGTTTCATGGTATTGTATGTTTGATTTAATAAGTAATTGAATAGTAGTGACAATGGATGACTTTGGTAAGTTTCTCAAGCTTTAATAGATTAAATTCAAAAGTTAGACTTTCTGGCCTCACATTCGTATGGAGTTTTGCAACTTCCTGGGCATGTGGTTTGTACTATTAATATAAAACAAATAGCCAAAATATTGAAGACGTAGGAATTATTATTGTTTGTTTTATAATATAATTAGCAGAGAGAGAGAGAGAGTAAGGCCTAGAATTGAACAGGTTTAAATGCTATCAAATGAATTATCATGAAAATGTCAAGATATATCACCAATTATATATCATGATATACAATCAAATTACATATTTATATATCATGTTAACCTTAAATTCTGGATTAAAATAACGTTATTAAATATATCTAAGATTCATTTTAAGTTGGATGTGAATTCGAAGTAGTAAATTAATTTTTTTTAAATAGTGAACTATTTTGTAAAATGAATATTTATTTTATAAAAAAAAATAATTTTTTAAATTCAACTAACACCAACATATTGAAATAATAATAATAAAAGTCATAAAAAGCAAAAGTAATTACGATAATGGTGATCGTAAAAATGAAAAAAAAAAAAAATAGTATTAATCAATAATTAAAAAACTATCACAAAACATCAAAATGCAAAAACACTGCCTTTGACTGTAGATGTACCCCAGTAGCACAATTTCATTGGCCAATTTTTCTCGACATTGGACAATTTCGAAGGGGAGCGTTGTAAACCGGTCGTTGTTACAAATATTGGCCAATTTCGCCCTGTGCTGGATACAATACACAGGAAGTTATGGTTGGTTTGTGCATTCAACGACCTATTTTTATGCACTATGAAGGCTAATCAGGCTGGGACTTACAGCTTAACGTGTATTCCCAGCCACAACGAGCATCCATGCCTAAACCGGGATTTGAACCCGGCACCTTTGGCATGATAGGCCAGAGCGTCAACTACACATACGTCGGGAGGGCAAACGGAAGTTATGAAATGTTGATGCAGAGTTTTAAATTTGAAATCTTTGATTTATAAGAAAGGACGGAGGGCAAAAAATATAATTTGTAATGTGTTTGACATGTTTATTTATAAATATCGGGTAGTTTGGAAGACTGCTCGAGTTTCGATCAGAATTGGGCAAACTTCCAGAACCCTTGCATCCGGCATTGGCCAATACTGCTGTGCTACCTGGGTAGTTTTTAACGACACAATAGAAAGAAATGTCAGAAGTTCGAAAAGAAAGGCCTTTACTTTAAATGTCCTTGACGATTGAGAACTTCAATGTCAAGGCATACTGATAAAACAATTAAAACTATGGGGAAGGGGAAACCCCCCCCCCAAAAAAAAAAAAACCGCGTGATGCTGGCTGCTTGTAATTTTTTGTCAGAGTTTCTTTGTCTTTTAACTTTCAATCAGACAACATGACGAAACAAATTATTACAAGTACGGAAGCTACAATATTAAAAGTTTTTATGCAAACAGTTACAGAGTTTTGTAACTTCCGCATGTCAGTCTTTCGTGGGGCAATAATGGAGAATTAAAAACTTCGTGTGCTCCGGAGAAAGTAATGTGCTTTGAGCACTTCTTCGAGACAAATCTTGCCACTACAACAGTATGTTGCTTTAGTAGTACGTACATGAGAGGTCTATCTTCAAATAATTTTATATAACGTTGTCTAAAGTAATTTCATGAAACGGGTAGAGCTTCTACGTCGTGTAGTAACAGGAAGATTTAGCACCTATTGTATGTACTGGCTGTCTATTAGGAGAATAGCTTTCGTCAGATAGTCTAGAAGGTGATTGTCCCTATAGAAACAAGACTAATTGATTTAGAATGGAGGTGATGGTTTTAAGATATTGGCGTTCAAAAATTAACCATACGGCAAATGTAGATGTCTTTTTCTTGGAATCCCAAGTGGGAAAGTGGGCTAGTTATGATTCAATGCAATATACAATGCTAGACAATGTGGCGGGAGCTATTCTTGTTACAATCATTTCTAGGACATAGACTTGCCCAATTGATGGAGTAGAAGAGATGGACAACTTCTGTGGTTACAATATCATTGGATATCGGAATGCTTAACTTTTCCTTATAGAGATATTTTAAGGACATGATTACAAACATATTTCAATGCTGTCGATTTTATAGGTGTCATCTTCTTACATTATGAAATAAAATTTTCCAAACGTATACAGTATTCATGTAGCTGTAAAACAGAACTATTATAATTTCCAGTTTTCATAAAGTAAAAGTTAAATACACTGTTAGAAATTTAGATCCCCCTTGCACCAAAATTTGGTTCTTATTTAGCTGCAACCATTATTGGGTGGTTATTTTCACGATTTAATGGTGCTACCTCGGATCGTAAGGACCATTAAATCGTGAAACTAAGCAATAAATGTTGGTTGCAGCTAAATGGGAACCAATTTTTGGCGCAAGGTGGAATAAAATTTTTAACAGTGTAATGTAATAAAATATTACTACTCGGAGGGGTTAGCGAGTATTGTTGATTAGAATGGAGATCGGAAATCAGTTGCATATTATAATTGATAATATTAATTTAATATAATTTATTGAATAATAATTAATATAATTAATTCTTTGCAATTGCTCATTTCATGCTTTTGTCCCTATTTCATGATATAAGTAAATAGTTACATAAATGTTATTTAAGGTCATTTTAAAATGTGCATCAATTGTCTGCTAACTTTTGAGAGCAATTCTTTAAAACATATTATTTAGTTGTACTTAATCAGACAGTTTTTGATCAAATTGTGAAACATTTTAGTTCACCTTGTATTTTTCTTCTCAATCAATCTCAAAGTTTAACTCCATTTTTTTTCAAATATCACTCTTAAAATTATTTGGTTCTTCTCTAGTAAATATATTTTACTAACATTGTTAAAAAAAATTCCGCCTTGCACAGAAAAGTGGTTCCTATTTAGCTGCAACCAACATTTGGTGCTTAGTTTCACAATTTAATGGTGCTTACGATCCAAGGTAGCACCATTAAATCGTAAAACTAAGCACCAAATGTTGGTTGCAGCTAAATGGGAACCAATTACCGGTGCAAGGTGTAACAAAATTTTTAACAGTGCAGTACAAGGTGGTTTAAATTAAACTAACGTTGCTCAGAGGCTCGTAGCTCCGATTTTACTAATCGGATCCGAATCACACTTCAAATATATGTTATGTAGACCATGCGACCGAGCTTTCCGCCCCCCAAAAAATATTTCAAAATTTTACTCAACAGGTGGTGTTGTAACGACGTAAAAAGAATTATAACAGTTAAAAACAAAAGATTAACATATTATTTTATTTATTTACACATCTGTATACTCTATGTGCATATCTTGTCGGTCAACAATATTTTGAAAGCACCGCGTTATAAACGACTGCATGGGAAAAACAACCAACCAGCAACATAGAAATAGATTGGTTGGTTTATTTGTACCCTCAACGACCTATTTTTATGCACAATTAGGGTTAATCAGGCCGGGATCTACAGCTTAACGTAGATTCCGAACCACAACGAACATCCCTGACTAACCCAGGATTCGAATCCAGCACCTTTGGCATGCGCGGCCAGAGCTCTAACCCCACAGCCACCAGGTGGGTAACATATCAAGAGGAAGGAGAGAGACATAACGGACGATGTTGGTTTTCAAATCCATCAATTTGCAGATGCTTCAGCTGTTGCAATTGCAACTTCCCCTACAATCGCCATTTTAGTTGTATGCCGTCTTCTTCCCGGTGCAACATCCAGAGAACCGGTTTCTTCAAACTTATCAATCTTCCTTTTAACTACATTTACAGACATGGGTCCTCTAGCGTCGATAAGTATGGAGTGCGGCTTAAGCATCTATCATTCTGTTAAAAAAGTTTTACAAACAATGCGTGTTCTTTCTTGTTCAGCGAAATATTCACTGCGGTCCATTAAATTCTTCGACCCATACCTATCACTTAATAGCGAAATTACTTGTACTAGTAATTTGTATGTGATTTTAGCAGTACAGCTCCATATATTGGTAACATTTCACACTAATTTTTGTTTTGTGATGCAAACCTCGACCGCATAATTTACATAACATACATTTCAAGTATCATTCGAATCCGTCCAGTAGAACCCGAGCTACAAGTCTGTGAGTATCGTCAGTTTAATTCTAACCACCCTATATGAGATTCAAAGCCTTTTAAAAGCAAGAACACAAAAATAAAGGGCTGATTCTGATTGAGTATATATTTTACAAAAGTGAAATTAAATGCCTTAAATTAAGAGGACATTATTAGTAACTCAAACAGAAAAAATTAAGAACAAGTGACTATGAATTTTGAGACTGAATATAAAAAGAGAGATTGCTTAATATAGTTTCACTTTCAATCACAAACACTGCCATATCAATAAAAACGAAATCTGAAAAATTTGTTTTGATTTAAACACTGTTTCTTGACAAGTTACTCACATGTATTATATTTACCTAAAATTTATTTTACAAAATGTTCACTGAATTATAAAATTATTCACTGATGTGTTCAATTTTTTTAGACATTGATAATTTCTGTTGATGAAAAAAATCCAGAAAAAAGTGATGCTATAGTTTACAACTTGACGTTGCAAGAACAATCGTCTTCCCCCAAACATACGATAATTGGAGGATCATATGGACGCAACGGATTGCAGTCTCCTCCTAACGACAAAGAACTAGGATATATAATTGTAACCCCAGAAGATCTGAAAAGGCTTCAGGATGTTGATGGAATCAGCGTGGAGGAGCCAAGGTACCTTACTTATCCACCTTCTAATTCAGAAGAACACTACGACTCTGGTAGATACACCCAACATTATTCTTCTCAGCCTATCAAACCTAGTTATACTCAAAGTCCAAAAAGTGATTCCAAGGAATATTATAACAGTCCTGGGGATGGAAACAGATATCCGGAAAAACCGGCACCACCATTATATCCATTGTCTTCCCCAAACAGCAGTAAGACAGGATATGGTCCTGTAAGTGACTCAAACTATAATTCGCCCCCTTCTAACCATTATGGTTCATATAGTTCTGAAGAGACAGGAGAACCAGGAAGAGGAAGTTCGTATAACCCTAATCCTCATATTCCTGAATCACCTTATAATAGTCCTCCTGAGCATGGATATGAAAACTATTACCCACCTCAAAGGGAATATTCTCCAAATCCTGGTCCATACGAGTCTTATCCAGCTGATAAAAGCAATGAGGTTTATCATTCGGATTCAAAGCTACATAGACCTATGTATAGTGGATATAAGCCACCACCTACTTCTTCTTATGATTTGAAATATGAATCAGAACCCACTTACTCTGAACCTCATAAACCTAACAATACATATTATAGTGATACAGAAAAAATGAATGAGAACACAGACGGTAATTATATCTCATCACCCCAACTTTACAAATATCCTCGTGAGATGAAATTTTCTGAACCTCCTTATCGTTCAGTTGGAAAACCTCTTTCAGATACTTTTGATTCACAAAAACACCAATATGGAAGCAATGTTAGTCCTGTGCCATATGATACATCAAGTCATGATTCACCAGTGCCATATTCGTTGAATTCCTATGAAAGCCGTGCAAGGTACAATTCCCCTAGTTCATCGTATGCAAGTGCGCATTCATCTCCTCATCTCAATTCCGACTTCAGTCCAGAACAACATTCATCTAAAGGCAATTCTTATACACCAAAAAATTCGTACACGGGAAGTTACGATTCAGATTCGTATAGAGACACGCGTCCTTTATACGATTCTTCAGAGCAGACAAAGGAAATTTACAACAAGCCAAAGTCTTTATACAGTTATTCACCAGGCGCATCTTCTTATGATGATGTTCCATCTTCAGGTACTTCGAAGGACTACCGACCACAGTCCTACAGAAATCCATATTTAATGACTTCGCGTGATTCCGGGAAGTCTGGAGAAAAGCCATATTATTCTTCACATGAAAGAGATCATAAATACGATACTTATGATCCTGCAACATACGAAACTTATGGTAGTGAGAAATTCCCTAATAAATACACGTCATATATAAGTAAAGATACGAGAGATCAGAATCCTTACAATCCTCATTTAGATCCGACTGTCCCTTCCTATAAAACTCAATCCCAACCTGATAGTCCTGTAGTAACGAGGTTCCATGAAACTCCGACTCAAAAGTCAGCTGGATATCATTTTAAATACCCAGACACTCATAAAATATCTCCGCTTGCAAAACCCAAGCAATATGATTCACCAAGAGCCAAGAATCATCATTCAACCTCTAAACCCGTATCTTACAGCACATCATTGAAAAATGACGTATCAAAACAGAATTACGATCACTCAAATAGTCAAACAGCATCAGCGAAAACTCTAGACACACACTCTGTAAGCAAAAACTACAAACCTTCTCGTCCAGCTCCACTGCACGATGAATACGAACAACCAAGATATCCACCTCTTCCAATGGATATACCTAATAGTTCTTCTGAAAAAAATTCACACGAACACTATGCAGATAAAGAAGAAAACGCTTACCACAGAAACAACGGAAATTCTCAGTATGAAAAATCATATCCTAGTGCGTATGATCCATCTCCATACCATTCAGAATATATAAACAACAAGAGTCCATCACATTATTCTCCACAGAATGAGTCTAACTATTATTCATCTCACGAGGACAATCATGAACCTATTATTTACACTAAAACAATTACAAAGTCATACAGCAAGCCTTCCACTGATTCACCATCAAGACCCGATTATTATAAGCATTCACCTGATAGTTCACATATAACAAGTAGCAAAGATTCATCATCAAGTACTCACTATTTACCCGCTGAAAAGACTCGCAGCTACACAGGTTCATCTCAGTATTCCAAGCCATATTCACTATCGTCTGATGAGTATTCTCATTCGAAGCCTTTAAGTAATAAGGAAAAGAAATTTAGATACTATTCTCAAGATTATAGTACAGAGCTCTCACCAACCTATGTATCTGAATCTGAACAACCAAAGAGAGTTGTAGGAGTAGTTTATAGGTCCCGTAAAACTTACCCAAGTCTACGCAACACAAGAAGACGCAAGAACTACCTTCCTTATAAGGTTTACAATCCCGAAAGCTCACCAGCTGTTGATTACAAAGTATACGAAAATGCCCCAGAGAAAAATTTGTCCAAGCCTCATCTAAAGAATGCCATTAAGTTAATATACAGGCCATTGAAGAAAGAGTCTCTTCGTGAAAGTTTTGAGGATGATAGTTACAATGAGAGTTATGAAAGCAATGCCTTTGCAAACATTCCTGGTGAAGCTGGGAAAGATTTTCCTGTTTTAAAAGAAATTCCACAAACTTATTTTTCATGTAATAACAGAGCTTCTGGGTTTTATGCTGATGTAGAAAACAGATGTCAGGTATGATATAATCTTCAGTCCACTTACTATTTTAGACATTTACCATTTATATAAATGACAATAGGAAATACGTAAAGCTAAAAAGGGATTGTTTCTTCTCAAAAAGCTACAGACACTACTTTATTATTTTATACTTTTATCAAATTATAATAACAAATTTATCTGATTAATATTAAGAATAGCCAATTAATTTGTACGATAAATTTGGTTACTATATCAAAGAAATTAATCCTTAGATGTTCTTGGTACGTATAGACACTTGGAATTAGGACTAATTAGCTAGAGCACTTTGAAACTCGTATCTCCTATTATACTAGTTGGTTTGTGAAACTAAATATTTCTACTCTTAGTTAGAGTTATTAGCGTAAATCCCAAATGTACAACTAGTCACTCAAAAGTGATATAGTTATTACGGTAGATTCGTCCAATTATTTTAGAAAATTCACTCAAAGTTGTATGCCATAGAGAAATTAGTTATTGTAATAAGTTTTCATTTTGGGTGTGTATATCAATATATCTGATATGTTTCATTCAAAAGTGGTATATGTATATAATTAGAATGCTCTGCTAATTAGTCTAGCCTATATTTTTATTTTCCTTCAAATGACATTTAAATAGTGCAAGCTCCAGTTAAAATTTCTAGAGGGAGTATTTTCTATTGGTGATAATACTTTAGTTTGAAAAAGAATGTCAATATATTATTTTGAAAAATAAACAAGAAAAAATAGGATAATAATTTGTATCTCTATCAAATAATTTTCAAGATTTGTAAAAGTTTTTCTGCTTTATAAGCATAATTTTTGTTCTTACAGAATTAATACCAACTTTACATGTACATGCTCATTTTTAAAGTTTTGAACTTAAATTATTCTTTTTTAAGTGGCCAATTATATACTTGATTTTTTTTGTTTTGTTTTATCAAAATAATTTAAACGTGACTCGTTTGTGATTAAATCATACATTAACACACATTTTATTACTTCTAAACGTGTCGACACCATTTACATTTTGCATTCCTTAAAAAGTGGTATACTGTACCTACAGTGCCTTCTGCTTTAAATTACATTTTGAATTTTTAAAACAAATTAACACTGAATTATTTTTATTGTTGTACATTTGAAGAAGAATTCTCTGTTCCATTGTACAACAAAATACGAAATAATACTAAATTCAATTGTGTTTGTCCTCTTTCTTCTCCGAGTTTAATTAAAACGTTTCAGAGAGAAAAAAAAGCAATGCACTTTTGAGCATTATTTATTTCCCTTTTATAAATAAAATGCTAAATTTATCTTGCTTTTATTTTCATTCAAAAAGTATCTTCCCAACAATATCAAAAGTAAATGCATATTCCATACAATATTTAAAAAGCATTAAATATAAAATATGTTAAATTGAATCTTCGAAATGACAATATTAAAACAATCCTATAAGCTTAGATATGACATTTTTATACAAACTTTATCATTTTTCTTCTGGTGTATACTACATTCTCAGCTAAAACTACAAACACTACGGATAGAAAATGTGAAACCTTCTACAGCTAGAAAGATTATCAAATATTACAAAAAAAATAACAAAAAAAAAATGGATTAATAGAAATTCCCCAAAATTTTTCAGAAATTAATTATGTTTTTAATATACAAATTCAAAATATCACATTAGCAATATCCCGACTCTAAACAACCAAAACGATTTTTTCATACCTTACGTAGCATCACGTGGGATTAACTCTTCATCTTATGTCCCGTCTCCAAGAATAATGGCGCGTTAAGATTCAACAATTAGGGAATGGCTAAATTCATACAATAAGTAAGTCTTATACAGTTTTCCAAAATTTATTTTAAAGAAAGTAGTAGATGAATGTTAAGCAATTCTATTAACACAAGATATCTTTCTAATATCAGAAAGAATAAAATTCAGCCTGCTAATTGAATTTGTATATTAATAAAATCTCAAGCCCCACTGCTAACCATGAACATTTAACAACTTGTATTCTGAGTTTTGAAATAACTACAAGGCATGTTATGGACTTATTTCTAAAATGGGATTTTTGGAGCTGTAGTACAGGATTGCCATATTTAAACTGCGACTATTTAGAGTCTCCTAAATCCTGCAGAAATGAACATATGTTCAAAAAATTAAAAATGTATAGATAAACAACATAAGAATCATAGGAAAATGATATGTGAAAATATATCAGGTCAGAATTTTCTCTGCCTAATGGAAATATGGTGGTTTAAGTACTTAGATATTCGAGAAAGATGTCAAATTTGGATATCTGTCACCTATTTGTTGTCTTTAAGCATCCCTAGCGAAGATTTGAACTATTTATTAATTTTTTAATTTTTTTTTAATTTTTTTTTTTTTTTTAAGATATCAGTTTTTAGGATTTCAGTAGATTTTCAGGAAAATGTCTTTATTTTTGAAGACTTAAGTCTTCTAAACAGCCTTAATTTAACCATGGGTACTCTGTAAAATGTAAGATGAGTATTATAAAATGATAACCAATGATAACTGTTTGGATCAAACTATTTGGTTGAAATATTAGTTGGACCATGTTTTTAGCTCCATGCATTTTAATTGAGATTAAGTAATAGTATAGACAATTATATTTTATTTTTATGGCTTCAGGCTCATAATATTATTTAATTACATCAAACAAGAAGTCATTTTTAATTGGAATAACATTCTATTCATTTTATTTTTCTATATCATTTAATTGTTAGAAACAAATAATGTGCCTGCGTTTGAAAACTTATCAGTTTTCTAATGAAGAAAATAATAGACTGCTAGATTGCTTGGATATCAGTATTCAAATTGTATATTTGCTTCAGGCTTAATTTAGTGATAGTAAATTATTTAAAAAAAAACACATTCTGCCTTTTATGTGGATCAATAAACGTAGGTTACACGATTCTTATTTAAAAAAGCAGTTTTATTTATTTATATTATCAAAGTAGTTAACAAAAATTAATTAAGTGAAAGTTATTATCTTTTTATAAATTTTTAATGTTTTATTTAAAGATGGAAAATTAATATCCGTCACTATGTATATAGATAAGTTCGCTAATGATAAAGAATATATTATATGATTAGGCTTTTACTGAGGTTTCTTTTATTTTTTCTAGGTTGCAACAAACAGTCTTAAAATAGGTTAAGCGAGTGTATGTTGTGTTAAAAAAAATGAATTCAAAATTTCATTGAATAAACTATTCATTAAATGTTATAGTACATAATTAAACTCAAGGGAATTTAAAAAGAATATTTGACCACACAATTATCCCATAAGAGTTTGACTTATTAGTGTAGGTAAATAAGATTAATTTCATAAAGGGAGAAGGGGAGGGGTGATGTAATAGTAATCATACATGTGAACCTGGATAATTAAAATAACTTTGTTTAATTTGAACAAGTGGTATACATAATTACGCTCACCCATTGGATATAGTTTTATATTTAGTCAATGAATAGAATTGTAACCTAAAAAGGTCTAAATTAAGTTTCATATGGATAGTAAAATTGACGTAACTTAAAAGCACTTAAGGTATACGTATAGGCTTCAAATCGCAAAACTCACAAAAATCGGGGAAGATTTGTAAGGCCGTAAAAAAAAAAAAAAAAAAAAAAAAAAAAAAAAATGAAGGGAACCCTATAATGGTGGAGCATACTAAAAAGGAAATATATAATAATTAGTATAATAATAAAAAAATTTTATATAAAAACTACTTTTTTAAAAGTTAGTCTCAGATTGTATTTTTTTCTATTTTGCATTTCATTCAAACAGTAATAACTCCAGTTTAAATAATATTTTTTGAAATTTGTTTTTTGCTATATAATCTACATAGATTGTTGAAAGTTTTGACCCTAAATACTAAGTGATTTGTAAATAAATATTTTTTTAATGGAATTTTAAAGATAAGATTCTGTATAAAAAAGCTTGGATTTTTCTAATCCATTCAGTTAAAGCAAGATATCACAAAATATACACACTGTAAAATTCTGTTAATAGGGTCAAAACATAGAGCAGGGTATTCCGCATTATTTAACACCAAAATTGTATCTGTGGGTGAATTAAAAATTTTGTCATTATCGCTCGAAATAAGCCTAATTAGTTGATTAAATGTTAACTTATTATTAAAATTGAAGACATTTAAAAAAAATTATTGGAAACAGTTTAACAAATAATGCACTTTTCAAGGTGCAAAGGTCTAATTTCTAAATTGAAAATTTAAAAAAAAAATTAGACACCTATACGTATACCTTAATAAAATCCATATTGCTTTTCTGTTAAAATTTTCATACTTACATAATCTAATCTTTATATTGAATAGTTTTTAGGCTCATATTCATAACTACTTAAAAAAAATAAGTAATAAAATAGTTAAACTAAAGGGGTTAGGAGTGTTTAGAAGCATCAGCTTTTGACCGACGCGATGTAAACATATTTAACGGGTTGCGTGCAGCAAATATTTTTGTTTTATTAAATTACTAAACAATAAATTATCAAAAATTTTAAAAAAAAATTATAGATTATTCAATACTTATATTGTTTAGATTACAAAAAATCTAAACTTAAGTTTCTATTTTCATTTCATCTTTAATTGTGCTGTACACAACATCGTATCAATCATTCATCGGTCGAAAAATGATGTTTTCTGCCCCACTCCACTCTCTCTCTTCTCGTTTAGTTTGAATATTTGCTTTTTTTTTTTTTAAATTTTGTTTATAAATCTTCATAGTTGATTATATATGTGGGTCCGTCTAAATACAATTCGAACGACAATTTTAAGGATTATCAGACTTCCTAAATTCATGATTTTTCAAAAGACCTCTTTAATATATCGTCACAGTCATTCTAATACCTCGTTATCCATTACTGATTTTTAGGCTCTAAACTATGTTTATGTTTCTATACTTGCCAGATCGCTTGACAAATACTTCTTAAATTACCAAACAAGCCCTACCCTACAGTGGTACAACTGTTTAAAAATGTAATTGCATTTCAGCCTAACAGTGTTGATTTACAAAGATTTTTAAAACTCAGTTATTTTTCTCGATATCACTTAGTATTACAACTTTACACTTATTACAACGACGATATCACTTACTTCACTTTTCCCTTATGGAAATATATAATTTAAAAATTAAAGAATCCTTTTTGAACCATCCTGTTGTAATAGTAAAACATATTTTATGAAAACTTTTTATTTTAAAAACTTTCAGGTATACCATCAATGCAGCGATAACGGTAAAATTCAAAGTTTCCTTTGTCCCAACGGAACCATCTTCAATCAGCTTACATTCGTCTGTGAATGGTGGCACAACGTTGACTGTAATGAATCTGAGAAACACTTTGATAAAAACAACGACCTCTACAAACTACCAGCAAGTACCACCGGAAGCCAGAGGGTAAATACTGAGTCATACCCTTATTTGCCCCAACATGCCGAACAAGACAACACCTCTGCGTACTATCAAGGGGGACAAGTTGTAAGAGGCAACAAGTATACAAAAGCATCTCCTCGAAGTAGAAGGAAGAAACAAAGTGTAGTTACGTATAGCTAAGAAAGTTGTTACCTAAGGATTCAATTTCTTGACTTGAAGTCGAGTGCGAACTCTAAGAAACCGTTCAAGGAAGAAATAATTTTAGGGAATAACAAAATTGGTATTTTGAGTTTTGTTATTGAAGAAGTATAATGTCTTCACTTGTAGTAACTTTTAGTTAGCAAATTATCAAAATGCAAAATCTCAAAATTGATATTTGGCGGTTTTGTGACTGAAGAAATATAATGTCTTTATGAGTGGTAACTTCTATTCAATTTGTATGAATAGTGCTTAATGATATTTTAAATGTAAAAAAAAACTATTATAAAAATTACGAAAACTTCAAAAAATACAAATTTATAGATGACGCAACTAGTAGAAATGGCCAATTTTATTTGGTATTGTTCACCATTTATCTAAAAAAAAAATTCGGTTAAAATAAGTTGACACTATCTTTTAAACAAGTTTTATCTTTCTAAAGGGGCTGACAAAACTGAAAACGGCTGTTTTGAAGATAAAATTAAAAATTACAAATAGAAAACTCAACTAGTAGGAATATTCCTTTAAAGAAAAGCTACTGTTTGGAATATGGCTATTTAGAAGCAATAAAGACTCGTTTTGCGATACTTCACTTAGCGCTGGTTCGTACTAACGCTCTTAAGACGTCTTTTTCGAAGATATATGAGCTTTTGAAATCAACGAATTTATTTGATTTCACCAATAACAGTTCTGTTTTAATAAGAGTGTTTGTGTGTGGTCAAAGTTGACCATGATAAATTTGCTGCGTCTGAATGGAATGGCCCTTGAAATAACATCTTTCTAAGAGTAAATGCAATGGGAGTTCCATACCTATGGCATGCTTTGCTTTCCTAAGTTTAACTTTCAAAATAAATATACTGTTGGGACTTAAATATACTTTTTAAAAAACCTTTTTAAATTTTTGTGTGTGGTATTAAGCAATTTCTTCCACAGAAAAATCCTTTGTTATTCAGAACTTTGATATCTAATCGGATCCAACTCTGCAAGCAGATGATGCCAATTGAATAGCTGCCACACTGTTTCCCATCTGTAGTAACAATATATTGTTCTTGGTAACCCATCGAGTTGACTTGCTTGGAGGAGAGTTGTTAATATAGATAGCATTGGTGATAATTAAGTTTGTTTCGCCTCAAGTCAATAGCAAAACTTGCACTTTCCAGAAGAAACAGTTAAACTACAGTGGTTGTGCAATGAATTGACCATATTAAATTATTAAGAGTAATAAAATAGGTTTCTATCAATGAAATTTCAAAATTGTTTTGAATGAATTATTAGATTTATTTTTAATACATCATATTACTAACACTCCATAACTATTAATAATTAAGTGACTGTAAATCCAAAATTTTCATGTTATTTTTGTTTGGAATTTTACAAGCTATCATTTAATAAAAAAAATTAATAAAATCTATAGCTTAATTTGTATCCTATGCTGAAAAAACAATGTTTCATTTACACATTAGTCAGTGATTTTCTTGTTGTCATCATTTAAATATCTAACTATTTTTGAAAATTTATGAAAAGCAGGATTCAATATTTGTTTGGATGCCCAATCTAAATATAAATAATATTATGAGGTTACCATTGAACTCTATAAACTTTGATTTAGCTTTCATATGTATTGTAGGTGACTCCTTCTAACAAAAACTATACACATTTGTAAAATACTTCAAGTATTACAAAGGAGCTTAAGTTATTTTTTCCTCATCGTTAGAACAAAACATATAGCCTGCTTTAGCACAATAATAGCTTATTAACTGGATGAAACCTTGTGTTGACTTGAAAGAAACAATTATTATGACTTGAGTAAAAGAAAAAACTCGGGAAATATGTGAGTGTATGTTAGGCAAAGACCGAAAATACTGTTTAAAAAAAGAAAAAGAAAAAAAAAAAAAAAAAAAAAGGGAAAAAAGAAAAAAAAAAGAACCCTGGGGCACGTTTTAGTCATTTTCTCAGTTCTATGAGGATTTTCGATCTTTGAGCCTAATACATACATTTGACATGCCATGTGACAACTTTTCCTAAATTCCTTGTAAATAGATTTTAATAAACTATTTTTATACATGTGTATGTTCTTTCTCTTTTATTTAAAAATGAGCACGTATTTATTTTAAATGAGGGGTTTTCCCTTTAAGATTTCTATTTGGGAATACTTACTTCTAAATATTCGTTCTAGTTTGAAAAAGGTCCCAGGTGTCTACATTTTAAATCTCTGCAAATGAGGAAAAGTTTTAACAAACTGGAAAGCAGTACCAGTTACCTCAGTGTCTTTACTTTTGTGAAGAAAAAGCCTCAGTGACTTTATTTAAATAACAGGTTTGTTTATGATGCATTTTACCTTGAAGAAAACGAAATAATCTAAACTATTTCAAAACTTTCATTTCGAGTTTCTGTCGGCACTTGGTTGTTTTTTATCATCCAAAGTTCGTTCATGTGTCTTAGTTTAATTAGTACTGCTGTTTACGGTAAAAATAATATTAACTAAGTAAAAGAAAGGATAAGAAAAAAATAAAAACGGACTATTTCCTCACAAAAATTTAGTTAAATGTTTCACATATAGATGGCAATGCAGGTATATGCGATCAACTTTCCAGTGTTAATTCAGTAGTTTAATAGAACTGTCAGATTTTGTTTTAAAATTTATTAAAAAAAGAAGTTCACTGCAGCAATTATATCCAATCGAATTTGTACACATTTCTTGAAAAACTGCAACTGTTCGACAATTCTCAATTTTTTAAACTTTCCGTGATTTTTGAATCATACTGTATTTTTAAATCGCATTTTGAAAGTAATGATTTTAATAGTTATATACTAAGAAAAAGCTTAATGACTATTTGTACAGCTTCACTGTTTGTGCAGTACGCGGAAAAAAAAAATCCGATCGATGGTTATTTCTTCTGTTCTAAAAGTCGTAGAAAATTACTGTTTCCACCAAAGTTATTTGTTTACAATTTTTTTATACGTCTTATTTTTTATCCTGGGAAGCTGTTCACCAAGTAAATTGAACTTTATCTTTGAAAATTTCAATGCGTCTACGAATCCCTATCCCCCCCTCCCCCCTTTTCATTCGATCTAGAATACTTTATTTAAGATTTTAGTTCATAATGTTGAAACACGTCACGTATGATCAAAGGGAATATCCCAATATTGAGAAGCGTGATTTTACGGTACAGTATTAAAGCGGAGGGGAAGCGAACGAAGCAGACACGTGTTGCAGGACGTTACAGGAATTAGTTTACTCGGAAACTACTTAGATTTATTGTGTCATATTTAATAAGGCGCTAATACAAAATAAGTAATGTAACTGACTCATATATGAAATGTAATGTAAGATAATTTACAAAGTTTTAAGTGGGACAACATAACACCCAGTCTAAATGAAGTCAGAAATAATATAATTCATAAACACAAAGTTTTGTAATATGAATCCTTTATGTGTTATTGCAACCTCTTAGTTCAGATCGATTTTTCATAGTATATGACTACTAAGAAAAGAAGATCCATTCCAAACTATTTACGAAGTTTGCTGGTTCGAGTCCCGTGTTAGGCATGGGTGTTTGTAAATGTATGTTGGCTTGTCTAATGATGAATGTTTCGGCCCATTATAGCCCTCGTGTTGCTGACGGCGCCAGATAATCTGAAAACAATCAACCAAACTATTTACTAACTTCTTTTCCCCCAAAAACGTGATAGAATACAGTGTTTTCCTCAACGAGTTTATTTGCCGAGTTTCAGCTCTACTGGATGACGGAAATTGGGTTAATTAGCCCCCTGAAGATTTTGACTCTTCAACCTTAAAATGGGAAGGTTTCAGTCATTAAATATCACCAAACTGTACATGTTGTTTGAATTAAGTCTGATATCTGTATAACAGAGTGTGAATAAAACCTGATAAGTCTGACGTAAGGCAATGGAAACGTGTGTAAAGGTGGCTTTTGCTTGACAGTCGTAAAACATGTTAGAAGGCCCTGTTATCGACAACGAATATAGCACCCAAGTTTCAAAGTTTCAGTTCGATTGCATGTTTATTAATAAGTTCAATCGCCAATTGTAGCGTGTCTAAAAGCGTCCTTTTAGTGACAGTGATAGCCACCAAAACTTGATAGAATGCAATTTTATCGGCAACGAATTTATCAGACAAATTTCAGCTAGATTGGATGATGGCAAGTTGGTTTAGTCGTATTGGGAAGCAATAATAGAAGTGTTTGTAAAAGTGGCCTTTTAGTGACAGTGACAGCCCCCAAAATTTGATAGAATGCATTGTCATCGACATCGAATCTATTTGCCATGTTTCAGCCCGATTGGAATAAATCAAGATGGTTAATAAAGCCTCCGCAGATTTGCTCGCCAGGCACAAACATAAAAAACTACCCACACAAAATCGAAGTTAATAAAAAGGATTTAAAAATTACAGTTGTTAAACGTATATTAGTGTTGATAATAAAAAGTTATATAATAGAAAAATATAAAATTGTTACTTTATGGTTTTATCTGACATTGATAAAATACTTGATGTTAATTAGTTCTATGTTTCACGATCCTAAGGAAAACAGATTTAAAATTGTTTACTTAATAACTATTTTTTGTTTAACTTGATGTACAGAGTGTCCATAAAAATAACTTACCCTGTTTGGCGGCATCTGTAGCTAAAACTAATGAACGAAATGAAATCATATTTATATACAGGCTGTTAAAAGGCTTGGGGAGACGAATTCCACACACACACACACACACACACACACACACACACACACACACACACACACACACACACACACACACACACACACACACACACATGGAAAATTGATTTTTCAAAATGTCAATACTATACAGTTATGCATAAATTAATGAAACACAGAAAATAAGCTTTCATTCATTAACATTTGGGTCCCCCCTGGAAGCCGAGTAACAGTTTCAATATACTGACCTTCCCGATGCAGATTGTGTCCCAGGGGCGGATTTAGAGGTCAATCAATGGGGGGGGGGGTGCGGCTATAACCGTGATTTTTCCAGTGGTGGTGATGGCATGCAACTTGGAAGAGGGGGTCATCAATTAATACGATATTATCAGGGCTCGATGAAAGATAAAAAGTGTAGGCTTCAACCATCCTTATTTCCCCATAACTAATCATCTCTAAAAATGTAATGAGAAATTAAATTATAAATATTTAATATTTTCATTAGGTTAAGAATATTTATTAACCCGTTAAGATCGCATGTAGATCTTTCGAACTGTAAGAGTCATTTTTTTTTTAATATTATTAGTTGAATTATCAATGTTTTGAACATCATAAATAATTTAATTCATGATAAAGTATTCTGCCCACATTTTCAACTTATCAAAGTGATAGAATTCAAAATAACATTATAATCAAAATTTTGAATGAAAACTTAAAAATTGTTTAAATTTTCTCAAATGACGTTCCAAGGAGAAAAATATATTTAAAACTTCATTGGTTTGATTTCACTTTGATCTAATATTTCATTTATAAGGAATAGCCTCTGTAAAGATGACTATCATATAAACTCTTTCCCCTTAAAGTTTGCGAAAATTCTCTAAATCGGTGCAGTTTAATTGTGGCCACCCTGTACTTTCAAAAATTCAAATTTTGAGATAGGTTACTCAGAACTTTATATTTTATCATATAAATATTATTTAAAGAGGAATTAAATTGAGAAAACAACGCAAATCCTCATATTAAGAAGACAGTTTTCAAATAACCAACTTTACGTTATCTGAAAATTCGTTTAACTTTCTGCATTCTATTTAAAATAATCCAAAATGCAATACAAGCAGATAAAATAAAAATAATAACCATAAATCTCATATAACCATAAAACTTGCTTTTTCACCTTTAGTGACATCTCATATAGGTTATGTATATTGTGCCTTATATTATACAAATCAGTCGAATAGATATACCATCAAGTTTAAGTCACACACAAAAGCACATTTGAAGTTAGACTAATTATTTAAATAACACATTTTTAAAGATTTCAAAATAATTGAAGTAAATTATTTGAAAGACATTGGTATTGCTCTTAATATTTCAATCAATTATATTACAATAATCAATTAATATAAAACAATTTTGGCTTTTGTTTAACA
This sequence comes from Linyphia triangularis, assembly GCA_963978545.1. Lineage (NCBI taxonomy): Eukaryota > Metazoa > Arthropoda > Arachnida > Araneae > Linyphiidae > Linyphia > Linyphia triangularis. The sequence goes on from OZ021721.1 coordinate 59,849,121, forward strand.
GTGCAAGTGAATACTGCCAAAAAAGCTTTGAATGCGCAATATTTTTAAATTTGAAACCTTAAGTTGAAGGTTTTTTAACAGTTTTATATTCAATAACTTGATATTCTTCGAATAGAAACATATGTTGTCTTATCGGATATTTTCGGGCACAATAACTATAAGAGATCTATATTGCACCAGAAAATAAGGAACGTCTTCTAGGAGGTCTTTAAAGGAAAAAAATACACTTTATATGCATTTTAAATAGAACAAACCCTGGAAAACTCTTACAAAGTAGCTCAATAATCGACACAAGGATATCAATCACTATTTCTAAAAGTGTCTACTCAATTTGAAGAAAGACTATATAGCCTCACATGTAGCTTGATCTTAATATTTCGAAAAGAAGTTAAGAAATTGTGGAACTCTCTTTAAACTGTGTTAAGGATAAATGTCATGTACATAGTTTAAGAAAGTAATTTTATTTGCCATTTTGAAATTGTATTGTTTGATTTTCTATCTTAAAAGGTGCAGGTTCCTATTCAGATTATGTTCTAAATGTTCGTGCTGGTTTGTTCCAGTAATAATAGCTAGGATTGCCTTATCTTCATATTTCAAGACTATTTCTAACAACAAAAACAATTCTGTAGCTGTGACGTTTATACCGATAAATAAGCATTATACAATGACTTATTCCAATAAAATAAGTTTATTTTTATAATTACATTTATCATTTTAATTTATTCATCTATTGATGATATTGGTTTAAGAGTTACGTTGATAATTCCATAGAAAACCAGATATATGTGAGTAAGACAGATTTCTAATTATCCTTAACGAAAACATATTGTTAAGTAAATCTTACGTTTTGTAAAATAAAGAGTACAATTAAAAAAAATCTTACCATAGCTATATATTGTAGTCAATTACTTTGCTCAGTCACATCGATCGAATACCCAAATAATCTTAAACTAGACATCGCATACTTCAATGCAAGAGTTGACCATTCCATTCGATTCCACACAAGAGTTAAGGTAATTCAGTAATTTGATACTCACATGTGGTAAAGTCACGTGAAAGGAAGGGAATGGTAAATGGTATAATCCCTCAAGTTTTATGGCTTTCTGTCTATGTCCTTTGGTCTCAAATTCAAGGTTAAACGAGGAAGAGGTGATTATGTTTCCCTTCCTAAGCTATCTGGAAAAACTAAGATTTTTTGAAGAGAAGGGGAGGATAAACCTCTTGATTATTCTAATTTTGCGATAGCGTCTTGATAGTAATTTTGGTTTCTCACAATATTCTGTAGAATTGCAATAATACTATATGGCCGATTTTTTCAAAGCTTTTATTTTTCAATCGTGAATCTGGCATTTTATTTTCCAATTACGATTAAGGTGGTTTTTTTTTTTTTTTTTTTTTTTAGTTATTTGAATGCCTGATATTTTGTACATAGAATAAAGTTTAGGGGGTGCGATGTTTCATAAATATTAATGCTTTATAACTGACATAACTGACTGGCCACTTATTAAGAAGTAGACCAGCAGAATGTTGCAAAAATGTCTCAGTCTTTCTTTCAACCTCAAACTCACAGATGAGAAAAACATATTTAAATTGAGGGATTTTGTAGTTTTAGAACCGCACAAGGGATACAGATTCAAATACTAGTGCATTGCAGGTGGTTAAAATCATGGTCTCCCTATCTCTACTCCATTGGTACCTTCTACAAGCAAATTAAAATATGCTCGGTAAGACGACTTTTATTAATTAGGTATGGAAAATGTAAAAAAAAAAATTTAAAAAAAAGGATAAATTTTGTTTGCTGATTTGGATCGATTTTGATATTAAGTAAAAATTATTCTTTGAAAAAATTAATAAAATTTCACTTTATTTTTACATTGACAGAAACTACCATTTGAAAATAATTTAGGCGACATACTTTATGAGTGCGACACCCCCCCCCCCCCCACTAAATCCGACCCTGTATGTATCCGGTGTATAACGTTTTCTACAGCTGTGTGCAAATGTGCAGCTGTGTGGATGTTTCAAGGAAGTTCCCCCGCTCAACTATAAATATAAGCCCACGGCGTGAGATAGGAAAATCAGTTTAACTTCGGATGCTGATTTGAAAGCAGCTGAGCGCTTTGTTTACTTTTTGTAAGCCTGAATTATCGCTGTACTAGGAGTTGTATGCATCGAAGCTGGTGTTGAAGCTGGTGAGCTTACTGTTATTCAGAAGAATTTTGTAAGTCATCGAAGGAAGAATAAATTATAATTTTTATTTAGTAAAAACTGCGTCCTCATTCCTCTGAGAAAAATTTATAACAGTATTTATTACATGTAGAATATCGTAAAACCACTATATTCCTTTCACGTTCAAATAATTTTCCTAATCCTTGTGTAACACAAATCCTTACAAAGGTATTTTAATGCTAAAAGAGTGAATGATATTTTCTTTAAAAGATTATTCCGTACTCAGCGATAGACTCACAACTGCTTTTCACACTTAACAAGTGTTAGAAAACTAACCTATATACATAACAAATTCTTCAATTGAAGATAATTAATTGGAATTTAACTACATAATTAGGATTAATAGAATCAGTCAAAGCTCTATTTTAATTTATTTAGAATTTAAAATTGACATCCAAATGATGATTATTTTTTTACAAAAAAACTGTTAGAACTGTTTATATAATTTAAATGGTTTGTTTTCATAGAACTTTATTTTGAAAGTATTTAAAAATACATAGTTTTTATTAAAACATCACGACATAAAATTTAGTTAAAAATCAATTATTGCAGATATATATTTCATATTTTAGTAGGTTCTCTTACAATCTTATTCAAATTTAAATCCATTTTTTCTATTATATTAATGTTGAAGACTATATTTATATGTATCAATTTCTTATTCTTAAATAAATTTACAGAATACTATTAAATGGTGAAATACTTTTAATTTGACACCAAGAGGATAACAATGCGAACAATAGATTTTGTTAAGTTATTTTGGAAAAGACGCAGTATCCCTCACCTATTTGTAAGGTTTAACTTACCGTAAAAGCTAAAGTATAGACATTTTTTTCTAACATCACACTGAAACTTTATTACTCTACCACAAAGTAGCTACGTTTGGCAGATAACCTGGATTAACACCAAATAATGTATCTAACTTCATAAAATCATAAAAGAAAAAATGAAGCGTTTTTGGCCAAGTCTGCAGAAGTCCCTTTTTAAAATCAAGCAATTCATATGCATAGTGTCCCAAAAATGACTGACCCATTTAAAAAGTGCTAAAAAGAAGCATAAAGAAAATCTTCACAAATTATCAGAATCATGAATAATTATTATAATCTGTATTATGAAATGAAAACACTTAACATCAAAATAATATTGAAACAAAATACATAGACACAAGTTAAACTTTTAATTTAAAAACAAAAACAAAAAACCTTTAACTTACGGTACCCATTCAGTTTACACACTTAAAATAAATTATTCAAAAACACAAGTAAAGCTAAAATCAGTTCTCAATGATAGGAATGATAGATGACATAAAACCTTAACCTATAATCAACTTACAACAAAAATGAAGCCATGGATAGATAAATATGTTTGTATAAATCTCAAAAATATTATGAAAATAAAAAGTATATCATACTTTAAAATTATAAACCATTTATTTATTGTTTTAATTATTTTATATATCTTTTAACTTCCGTAGACCAGGGTAAATTTGGAACACTTTTTCAGCTTTTTTATGACTTCTGCGACATATATTAAACTAGGTTGCTTAGACTATGGTGTTGTAATGAAGATAACTTCTTTTAAAATTTGAACATCTCACAGAAGATAGTTGCCCACTGTAAGGTTTTGGAGGAAACTCGAAAATTGTGGGAGAGGCATTGATGGAGTGGGCTGTGTAGCGAAAATAGTACTCGCATCGATATTACTGTATGCATACTTGAGCTGCTATCCCTTCTTTTTTCTGACGCAGTAGACTGACTTGGGTGAACCAATGTTCCCCCCATTATGTACTAAAAATTTATAATGTTGAGTATATTAAATTAAATAACACAATTAACGGTATAAAAATCACACCAAATAGATGTCAAATGATGTATTTATAAATACACATACAGGCCGGTAATGAAATGTTCCAAGTTTATTGAAGGCGAATAAAAGTTTTAAGGGGACTCAGTAAGTTAAAAATAAAAAATAGCGATTTTTGGATCTTTATTTCATGTTGTTCTACGTTTTTTTTGTGTTTTTTTTCACTTTTGCATTGATGTCTGACTTTTGTTTTTACTCAAATTAAAAGTATGTTATATTTTGTTTTTAAAATGCAAACTTTCACTAAAAACTGTATAAGACTTTTACCTGCAACTTTGTTCCTCTATACAAGATATTTTTAACTTCAAAGTATGTTTTATGACTAACTAGAAGAAGTATACCATTAATTTTTTTTATTAAATTGTAGTATATAGCCTACAGATTAAGCTGATGTGAAAAAATTCCTGTTATTTTCTTAATTTTTTTTTTAAATGAAAAATTGTTGTAAAAATGGATGAAAATTAAACAAATTGATTATATTTAACAAGAACAATTCTGATGATATTTTTACCACACTTTAAGTTTAATCTGTATATTATGTACTACAATTTCATCAAAAAATTAGTGGTATATCTATATTATTTAGTTATAAAAAGTGCATTGAAGTTAAGTGCAGATCACGTTTAGAGAAAATCCAAGTAAAGGTAAAAGCAGGGCCGTAGACAGAGGGGGACCCCCCCCCCCCAACCCCTAAGAAATTGTGTGAAATCTTGTTTTACCTCTTCCCCTTCTTTTCCACTACCAATTTCCCCGAAAAAAATCCTGGCTACGGACTTGGGTAAAAGTCTTATATAGTTAACATTGATAGTTTACTTATTTTTAAAACAAAAAGTATACTATACTTTTAATTTGAGTAAAAACAAAAGTAAAGCATCAATGGAAATGCAGAAAAACGTAAAACAATGTGAAATAAAAATCCAAACATCGATTTTTTTTTTTTTTTGAAGTTATCGAGTCCACTTGACACAAACAAAAATTTCCACAATTACGTTAAAAGACGATATGGACTACCGTCGGGCTTCCGTGTAACTACAGCTTCAAATATTTGTCACGAGGTAGCATTACAAACTAGAATACGCTGTAGCGGTATTGGCTTATCTTCAAATTTTGAGGGAGAACGGACAACTCACGAAGTTGAATTAAACAAATAGGAAACATATTGAGTTAATATAGAAAGTACTACTATAGCTTCCCTGAGAATTAAAAATATTTTTGCACTATATAACGGTAGAAATTATTTATTTATAACTGTAACCCGCCTATAAAAAGTAATGTTATCATAGAACTTGTAGTTTCCTTTTATCTCGCAAAAACGTATCTATAAATAAAACGAAATAAATTTTGCAAGTGCAAACTTTGGAAAACTTCATGAAATAGGAACTGCGTCTTACTTCAGAAAAATAATACTTGTTCTGAACACGCAAAATAAAATAATCTTTCAAAAGACTGTAAAAAAGTAAATTCCAAAATATTATCAAAAGAGAAATTTATTAACAAGCAAATGATACAGTTCTGTTATTTAAAAAACACCAAAATTCCAGTTACCACTTAAGCGTGGGCGATGAAGCATTGTTTGGTAGGATATAAAAATATTTTGAATGCCTAACCTTTATTCCATCCAGCCTAAACAATATTTTTCGTCCCTAGAAACATGCATCCGTGCGGATAAATTGTATCCGAGTGTTCTTTCAGGTCGTAAAGGGAAGAATCTGGAATAGGAAAAAAAAAGCTTTTACATTTTTAGTTCCATTTCGTCCCTTCCGCTCATGTTATTGAAACTTGTTGAGAATTTTTGCCAATGGTTGCATTTTCGTTTTTCTTTCAATTTCTTTGAAATCGAAATCATTTGGAGCGTCTTTCCATTTTAACCGCGATTCTTTTCGGAAGTACCAAAATTTAATCTAAAAAATTTAACTGTACGTAGATGAACAAGTGTAGACTTGGGTAATTGAGTGGTAAGGACAATAATTGGATAGATTTTTTATTATTTTATTTTAAACTTTTTTTGGAATGTTGAATAGCATTTACAAATTACAATTGGAATATAAAGTGTGTCCAATACAGGTTTGACACATTTGAAGAATGAACTAAAAATAAAAAACGGAAAACGATTGAAACGTACCATTTAATGCATTCTACTTGGAAAACTAGAGAATTTTATCTCGTCAATTTTGAAAAAATAGTTACAAATTTCACCAACAGATGTCGCCGTTGAATAAACTCGTTGGTTGAAAACTGGTCGGAACATGTTGCAAAAACTACAAAACCATGTTTCCATTGCACCATGTTTTAGCTGGAAATGGTTGTTATTTTGAAAACATAGTTTTGAAATTTATGCAATCTGTTCAGACCGCTTTTCTTTCATTCAACAGTGCCACATGTTAGTGAGCTTTGGAACTATTTTGAAAATTTATAAACGCATTCTAAAATTGTACAAGAAGAATGCAACAAACGTGACATCGTCTTCCTTTTTTTTATTTATTCATTTTTTTTAAATGTGTCGTCCTTTTCGAGACACCATTTACACTTGGCATTTACTTTCGCAAAACTTAGAGATAACTCCGCATCGTTTCTTATAAAGAGAAAAGTAATTTTAAGTTAGGTTGTATATATATATATATATATATATATATATATACATGCACACTGTGTATATATATTTTATTACGAATTATCAATAATGAAGCAAAATTGTGAGGTCATGAATTTTTGTTTTCAGAAGAAATTGTTGTCATTGAAAAGTTCTGGAATTCCCCCCCCCCCCCCCCAAGAATACAAACCTTAATTTTGCTAAATAACAAAACAATTATTTTATTTGAGCAACCACATGTTGTTTAATTTCATTGGTTTTTAGGCTTTAGCCCACACCTTCATGACAAGCATAGCTACTGAATGGCAGACATTTTGAATGGTTTGTTTCAAATCTGCATGAAATTAAAAAAATAGACATGGTTCCTATTTTGGATTTTAGTTTTCTATGATTCATGAGGATATTTGGCCTATGTTCCATATCATGGTTTGCTTTCTTGCATTAGGTTGTATGATGAAAACAATAGAGTTGCCCTAATTAAATTGATGATTAAGAAAATTCGTAGATAATATGAATAATCTTACAAATGGTGATAAAGATTAAATAACATTTTCAATGAACAGATAGATACTGATTAAAATCATTAGAAAACAAAGAAAAAGCACATGCAGTTGCATTAGAAGAAAGTAATCATAAACAGTGAAATACTTGCATTTACAGTTAAAAAACAGTTAAATGACTACGTTAATTCATTTTTACAGAAAATTAATTTTCTTTATTACAAACACAAGGTCAGCCACTATAAATAAGAGAGGAAGAAAATACCAAATTTAGAACTTTTCTAATTTTAGTTCCTTAGTTAAAATTGATATGTTACTACTAATTTGATATGAGTTTCTTGAATATATATATATATATATATATATATATATATACATACAATTATATCCATTCAGCATTTTGAAATAACTACTTATTTTATTTCCAAATAAGGAATGGAAAAGTTTCTGGAGATAATATAGATTGAGATTATATCCCAATCTACTACAAAGGAAAATTGCCTCACGAAGTCAGTCGTCTGGAATTTCCACTTCAATATAATACATGGAAAGCGTCTGAAATCGCTTTTCTACACGATCACACCTCTTCAATTAAAATATGCCACGTAAGCTTAACTTGACTGATTACATAACTTCTACCAATCGAAGAACTTGAGATAACGAATCAATCGTTAAACTTAGTATGAATTCCTCTATTCAAATTTCACATCCTCTATTGTAATGAATAGAACGAATTGATAGTGAAACTGTTCCAAACATCTTTCTTACATACATGGTGCCCTGAAGTTGTTTTATAGTGTTTTTTTTCTTAGTATATTGAATAAAGACCAACAAAGAGCAAAATGCATAGAATAAAACCGGAATAATGGCTCGATTTGAAGGAAGTGGTTTAAGAGTGCTGCATTTCTAAGTATACTGAATAAAGATCAACAAAGCGATATTTGAGGGGGTTAAAGTTATAGTGATGCAAGTTGAGAAATCTACAGTGTTTGCAAAAGTAAAATGCGTTCTCTTAACTCTTGGTTAGTAGCGCTGTTGATAAATGATCCCCACAATCAATTTCTCAATAGATGACAGCTCATGATCAAAGCATTCCTAAAGTTTTTTTAAAGTTATTTTAAAAATATTGTTTAAAATTTACTTTATTCCGTTCAAAAATGTTGTGTTTTTAATTAAAATACCCATTTTTACTTTGATATTTAGTCACGAAATTAATGGTATGCATGAAAATTTAAATTTGGTGGCAATTTGCCCCCTTCCCCCCACGCGACTAACCACGAGACAAAAGGTCGCGCGCCTATCCAAGGGTTAAATAACCACATATTTGTTTATGTATCCATATTGCACTGTAGCCTGCTGGTGCACTATTGAGATTGTGACTTTCTTAACTTTTTCAGCTTGGTTGGTTGTTTTCAGATTATCTGGCGCCGTCAGCAACACGAGGGCTATAATGCGCCGAAGCATTCGTCATTAGACAAACCAACATACATTTACAAATACCCATGCCTAACACGGGACTCGAACCCGCAACCTCGCGGTCTAGAAGCTAGCAAGCTAACCACTATACCGTTTGGTCGGCTAGCTTTTTCAGCAGTTAAGCTTTACTAGATTGTATTTCTGGACTTAAGTCAGAATGGTTGAAATTGTGACTCAACTATGTTTTATTTTAAATCTCTCATTTAGTGTTCCTTTTAATGCAAGAAATAGTGGAGGTTAAATTGTAATAAGGAGAAGTCCAATGAAAGTGTTAAGATGATATAGAGGAATGTGAATATCTTTTTAATTCAGATATTTATTTTGGGTGTAGCAGACCTGTAGAAGATATATGAAAGATATTTTAGTTAAAAAACTAAGCATTTTAAATACAAAATAATTCAAAATAACGACTTCCTGTTTTGCATATTTCTCGATGCGAAACCGTGATTGGCTGTTACCTAACATATTTTTATACTTCCTTCTACCTTTGCAGAAAATTTCAGCTTCTTAATCCAGATTGGCTTACGGAAATTAACATTTTCCTCTCCGTGCTTAACTTTTGGAAGTGAGTGTACATAAACTCTCCATTCACTTGACCCTTCAAATATCAGAGGTAAAAAAAAAAATATAGTTAAAAAAAATTTCATAATAATATGAAAAAACCATAGGAAAAAGTTTCATGGAATTACCTGTATAATTGGCAGAGATATTCGAGGTTGAAAATATGTGTCATTCGCGACGAAAAGGGGACCATCCTGAATTTGAGAAACGTGTTCTCCGGTGTTATTCTACAGCAGTAAGACTACACGGGGCAACTTGTTTCGCAATTCAGGACGAGCCATTTTTATCAAGTCACGAGTATTGCATATATTTAACCTTGAATATCTCCACTAATTTTCCAGATAACTCCATGAAACTTTTCCCTATGGTTTTGCCATATTATTGTGAAATTTTTTCTAATCGGACTTTTTTGCCTATCACCTTTAGTTTTTTACTTATTTTTTCTAACTTCCATAAATTACCTTAAATAAATATTTAGCAGTATACGACACTTTCCTGGCTATACAAGATGCCGTTTCAAATTTTAAGGGCTTATAAGGATATTAGGAATGACTGTATATATATCTCACAATTTTATTTGAATTGCTTAAAGTTGGAGAACTGTAAGTCACGTTTTCAAAAAAGTTCTGACTAAAGTCTAAGAACACAATCTAGAAGGATCAGACTGTTGGAAGAAAAAGCGAACTAAGTCACAACTTGAATAGTTCTCCAACAGGCAGCAACACTATACAAAACAGGTGCTTTGTTGAGTAAAACATTTTGTTTCTCATAGTTAATTGACTTCCACCACTTAGAATTAAATCCTCTAATTTATTTATTAATTTTAGTAATTTGAATTGTGTGCTACACGCAAATGGACCGAAGACCAGAATAATGTTTTGGAAATTATGAAAGCAATAAGGCATTCTTTTATCAATCACTAGTTCCAAACTATTTTAATTTTGCCCCCTTAGCAATACTATAGAATAAATTATCCTTCACTTATTATGGTGAAGACTCCTACGCAATTTCATTTACATTTTCTTTAAATACTAAGAAAGTAATTACACTGTAGAAGTTTAACTCCTTCCTACGCCTTAGTGGAAAGAATATTTAGTGGAAAATCTTAGTGGAAATAATAAAATGTTTTACACATCTTCACACCCTGCTAGAAATTTAACTGTAATATTTTTTTTTTTGCTCAGAAACTAACTCTGAATAAAGAAATTATTAGGTTCTTACCGATCTTTAGTTCTAGAAAAAAATGACTGAAACTATGAATGGAAAAAATTTACTAGAATAATATTCGACACTAATAAAGAAAGTGAACAATAAAGAAATCAAATTCTCTCTAATTATCCTCATTCTCCCATTTTAAAAACCTCATTAACCTGTTAACTGGGAAATAAACTTTGTTCAACTAGTTTCACAATGGGCTTCTTCTGAACTGCTATTGCTGCTTATGATTTGACATTGTTTTCTTGACCTTCTGGGCAATGTTTAATCTTCACTCTTGAGAAATTAAAAAAAATTGTCTTCCTCACTATAACTTTGACCAATATTTTGAAGAAAATAACAACTTATCAAGGCAGCAAGTTATAACTAATATAGAAAATACTGAAATGCAGACTAAAATGAAACCAAATTGTTCAAATTCAGAGTGTTTGGGAACGATTTCTGCTGCCTGTTTCTGCCGCAATTAATTGCCTAACACAACAAAAGACGCCTAGTAATTTTCAGCTCCGTTCAGATTAACATTATGATGGCATATAACCACGCTAGGATTTAATGGAACTTCATAAAACGTAATGCTTTCAACATATTACGGTTAATCTTCTTGACTAAAATGCTGTAATGCCCATTAAATTAGTCTTCCAGGTATGACGAAGTATTTCACCACATCCAGATCTCCATGATGAAATATATCGTCATACCTATTCAAGTAGTCTTCCCGGTATCACGAAATATTTGTCAATGCCCATTGAAGTAGTCTTCCAAGTATGACGAAACAATTCGTCCTGGACGTTGCAGTAGTCTTCCTGGTATGACCAAATATTTTGTCTTACCCATTTAACAGGTTAAAGCCTTTTAAGAGAATTAATTGATATAGGCTTATTTTTAAGGATTCTATTTTGTTAAACTTACAAGGGGGTAACTATAGCCCCCCTTTAAACATTCAAAAAACTTTCAAACTGAAATAACAAGAGACATGAAATTGTAATCTTTTCTAACAATAAAATTAGAGATTATCGTTCACGTCGTAACAAGGCATTGGTCTTGTTTGATAGGTTTTACAATTGTGAGATAATTGATGGAGATTGTATCGATAATTTTGTAAGAATGATTTCATACTCATACTCACATAATTTTGTTTATGTTATCGGATATTTCTAACCAATCCAACCAATTGTCGACTGATAATGTTTAAAGTAGTTTATTAAAGAATTATGATAAGGTGATTTATATTTGAAAGTTATAAACAAATATGTTTTATGGCTTCAATTTCCCATCATGAGAAGAATTTTTTTTTAATTCAGATTTATTACTAAGGAAAAGGTTTTTATTAAAGTTATGATGACAAAAATCCAGTTAATATATGAAAAGGGAGTTTCAAAGAAGTATCTTGTTAATCCCATCAAACACGAAAATTAATTGGAAGATGTTAGAAAAAAATTGATTGATTGAATGAAACAAAGAGGGTTATTGGTTTCAAGCGAAACTTAATTATTCTTCATGGTAGTAATATAAATCCAATAAGCCAAGCTTCTTAGTCGTATGATTTATTACTTCATATCGTTAGAGAAAACTCAATAATTGCAATTAAATATTAAAAAAATATTTGGCAGCAATTCGATAAACATTCCAAAAAAGAAAATTGATGAATCTTGTGTCATCGATCGGAGTGAGCTCACAACACTTTTTTAATGGATGTTTAGTATAATTTCTTCGAAATAAAATGAAACCATTATCAAATTGCTACCTCACTTATTGAGATCAATTGGTGTGAGATTAAAGAAGATTTCAGAAATTACTAGTGAGTTCTTTAAGAAGTATTTACTACAGGGTAATAAAAATTTTGCAACAATCTTTTTTTCTTTTTTTTTATAATCATGACTTTTTACTTCAGACTATTCTCTTACTAGATTTTATTTACATAATAATATGACCCATAGACCCATAATCATCAAACCCTGAAATCTTCTCAACTATTTTCCATAAACAATAGCATAACTCTTAGCGTAAATAAAATGCAATATATATATATTAAAAACGAGATAATTGCTGTCTTGGAGAAAATTAAACTTATGTTTCAAAACATTGCTTATATGTGCAACGAGAAAAATAAGAGGAAAAAGTGTAACATAAAGAAAAATGAAAATGATGAAGATTATGTATCAACAGATGATAAAGATGTCGAATATATTCATTGTGGTTACTTTCGGTCACATTCAAATGGAAGATAGATATTGGATAAGATGCAGAGGACATAATTTCTGCACTATTCATTTCCACGACGGGAAGATAAAAATAATGAAGCCATTCTTTTGTTGCAATATGCGTTCATGTTAAGGTTTTGTTGCAGTTAATATTGTGAAACTATTTTCAATTAAATAATTATAATTGGATCCTATTCGATAAATATGTGCTTCAATTGAAAATCCATTTTATTAAATAAAAAAACTGCCACTTTTGATTTTTATAAGCTACCTCAAACTGAGCTACTTGCATTATGGGGGGAAATTATTGTTATAATAACAAACATGGTGACCTTAAAATAAAAATAAATAAATAGGTAAAAGTAAAGAAAAGTAAAGTAAATATTTCATCGCAAATCTAACACAACAAATTAACATTCCATAATAAGCTAAGGCTTTTAGCCGAATTAACCATTTTTTTAACCACGGTTCTCCACTATATCCTATCTCTTCCCATTCACGTATTTTTATGCACACACAGCAGTGACATTTAATATTTAGGACATATGATGTATTCCAAGTTGAATGACGTCGTAAAAACATAACGTATTGTATCAAATTATATAGAGATATTGATTAAATAAACTTTAAAAATTAAATTTTCATTAAAAACTATTGAAAATGGTGAACGATAATTGATAAAAACTGCGCAATCGACTTTTAGAATAGAAATTATAGTCATAGTTTGGATTTATATTTCATATTGTATTTTACAACTGTCTTAAAATTTACATCTAAGTGTGTAAAACTTAACCACTGTACATTCTAAAACATAACTGTATGATTTTTTTTATTATAATTTTAACATCAGCAAAGTGACGGTGTAATGTTCATTAATATAAAATATATATTATCATTTTAATTGAGAAGCTTATTTCGGTATTATGTTCCCCATTGCACAACATTGCTTTACATAACATTTTTCTAAACAAGCAGTACACTGAATGATTTTAATTAAAGTATGTTTTTAAAAAAGCTTTAAAAAATAATCTCTCGCAGGAATGACCTGAAATTTGACCTGAATATACGCTTAAACTGGGAGGAACAGTATTGCATAAGAAAAAAAAAACTTTTTTAAACTAGTTTTTCTTTTACAATACTAGGTAATTCTAATGCAAACTCAAATGCCAAAAAACTGGGAAAAAAGATCTACTTGTTAAAATGACCTGAAATTTGATGTTAATATATACGAAAAAAGGGAGAGATTACGAGAGAAAAAACTAGTTTGAAAAAGTATTTTTTCTTTCTTTTTCTTATGTTATACCGTTCCTCTCTGTTTAAGGGTATATTCAGGTCCCATTTCAGGTCATTCTGGCGAGAGATTATTTTTTACAGCTTTTTTAAAAACATACTTTAATAAAAATCATCCAGTGTAATGCATCCAATGTAGCGTTTAGAACAATATAATATATTTATGTTGATTGGTGGATTAAGGGTGTTATCGATAATTTTACATATGGTAAACAAAATGTTAAAATAAGAAATGTAAAAAGAGTTTCGAGTAAACCATTTCTTTCTCTATGATAATTTTTTGCATTTTTGATTTTGCAATTATTCTCTACATTTAACGAAACATTTCATTCACAACGGAATAATCTTGTGAAAATGCTGTCCATTTTAAGATTTGCCAATAAAATGATAGTATTAATTATAGATATAAAATATTTCATGAAATAAAGTGAACATTCAAAGTTTAATAATTATCTATACAAATTGAAAAAATTACTCTTTTTGCAAGTAGATAGCCAAACCCTTACTTTCATAGAATAAAATACACATCAAAATCCATTATTTCATTATTGGATGAAATGTCACAATAATAGAAAGTAACATATATATACACAGATGAGGTATATCCCTTTAAAATGTTAAGGATTCTTGTATTCTCTTTCATTTAATATAAAATAAACTAGTCACCTCATTCCAATTTTCTTTTTGCGAATGAATTTTAAAAAATAACAGCAGTAAAGAGAAAAAAGTAAAATGCTTAAAAAAATTGCGAAAAAAATTGATTTGATTTTCATAATTTGTTGTGTGAGAAGGGTTCAGGATTATTTTGCTCCTTCAGATTAGACACCCGTTTATTTTTCAGTTTCCTTTCAAATCGACAGTTTCTTTATCTGTCAATTATCCATTATACATACGAAAATAGTTAGAAACACGACAAGTAACTTTAAACATTACATGACCCACCTGATAACTTTGGGGGTTAGCGATCTGGCCTTGCATGCCAAAGGTGCCGGGCTCGAATCCTGGGTTTGGCATGGATGTTCAGCACATTTCTTCTTTTCCACAATCGCATCATTTTTAAGAAAATATTCAATTCGCTCATCACTAGTTTTTTAAATCAAACTTTGAGAAAAATGCCATGCTTAGATTATTCTAATCTACTTTTTTAAAACTATTTAATGTCACAAACCCGTGCCAGAAGATTGAAAATTGTTACATTGCTCAAATATACACAGTTCATTACCTTTAGACCACGTAACAAATTATACAGATAAATAAGGTTTTTTTTCCACATAAAAAGGTTTCAAAGCAATTTTTTATTATTTATCTTTTTGTTAAGACCGATCTTTAAAAAATGATTTCTGATAAATGAATTATTACAGTATGGACATTTTTAAGAGTGAAATCTGATACCAGCATCTATTGATTCATTATAACCTTTTGGGACTTTGCTTTTGCAATTTTGAATTTCTTTTAATTGCTGCAATTAAAACAAGTAAGTAAGAAACACATCATATAACTTTTGGTGACATACTAGCGGGTAACAATCCACAGTTAGGGTAAAACGATTTTTTAAGAAAACTCAATGTATGCCATTTTCATATATTTTGGTGTTATACAATGATTATGTTAGGGTATCAATTTGCGATACTGTATCGATATATATCACTACTAGAGGAGTTCTTTGGTATTTGAATTGGATATATAGAGAGAGTCTAACATTTTAATTTTAGATTTCCATAATACAGCTCGTCCCATGTTGGCAGGATATAAAACTATGGTGTCATCAGTTTTTTTTTTCTCTCTTTCTCTTTATACTTTGAAATTGTAAAATATCTGCACTACATTTGCTTCCCTTAGATGTTTAAAAGAGGTTTAAACCTAAACCTTTCCCCTTAAACTCAGTGTATGTAGAAAGAATGCTTTACAGGCTCTAAATCAGCTAATTATCTTGATATTAAAATTGAAATTGGCAAAGAAAATATTTACCTTGGGACTTACGACACGAGATCAGATTTTGAATTCGAGGCAATTTCACCTATAAACTTCAATAGCAATTTACATAAGTGAATTTTTCGAAATATTTTTATAATAACTTGAATAGAATCAAAAGAATAATTTAAGCAATTTAAATGAAGCTTGCAACATATTTAAGATTAATGTGGGCAAAAGTGCTTATGATTTTTTTTTTAATCTTAATGATTTTTGATCAATTCAATTTTCGAACTGTAATTATTTCTTGATATTAAAATTTTTTGTAAACAATGAGAGTCGGAGAATTCAGAATTTTAGTATATAAGTTAGACGTTCAATTTCGGCTAGTCTAAGAACTTCGGAATCATGTGTCTACTTTTTAGCTTTGCCCAGAATCATACTGAACAATTCTCATTTGGTATCAGTGCAGTGATTTTCCTTGAAAAAATCCCTCTTTTGTTACATTTTTTTTTAATTCAATTACTCCAATGTTACTATTTTGTTTTTAAATTTTAAATGCTTTATTTCATATAACTTACAGCGCTTTCCACCTACATTAGCACCGATAGCAGTTTTAATAACCAGTTTTAAACCGATCTGGTTTGTTTACCTTTGAAACTTTCAAATTTGGCTTAGTAAGAATTTTCTTTGCAATAATATCATTATAAATTTTCGACATTACTTTCAAAAGAGAGATAAGCTGTTAGAGACGTCTCCTACTTAAAAATAAAGTTGGTGGTAATTAGTGATACTAATTGGTTATGTGGTTATGATTTGATATCCCTACTCATAAATCATTCAAGACAAAAGAAAATCGGAGCCCGTTTAAAGCCAGTATATATGTAAATAGTTGTTACTATTAATGTAAGGCTAATATTTACAAAAGTTATTTATCATGTTTTATATGGATACAGGAGTACTAAATGTTTTATAAAAATAATCTAGGTGGAATAGCTAGCTTTATAAAATTATTTATTATTGGTAAATCGTAATAATTCAAGATATTCATTCAATCACTTTTAGGATAAAGAATAAAAAAAATAAGTTAGTAGAATTTACGAGTATAACAAATTCGAATAAAAGTTTTTGCGTTAAGAAATAGTCAATTGACAACTTTAAAATGAAATGATTAAGTGATAGTCTTGCTTCTTACTTGACAGATTAAAGTATAGCGAGGTATAGCAGTAAGAAAACGAAGATGAACACGAGGCATTCGTAAACGACAGCTGGTGACCAAAAAGGAAGAAAAAGAGATTAGGCGAGGTCGCAAAATAAAATAACAATCAAACTCCGTATCAGCTCTTTGTGAAGAATGTGATAAATGTGCTCTTTATTTTTTCTAAATTCTTGGAGGAATTCTTTTTTCGTTGTGAAGATCGTGTGAAGTACAATTTTTATTCTAGAAGAATGGCTAGTGTCACTTTGAGAAACGCTCCATTTATTTTTAAATGAGTAGGTTAATCGCTACTCTTAAAGTCTATATTCACAACCATTATGTATTATTAATTATTGCTTCATTGTATAAAATGTTACTGTTGAACACAAGTATTCAGTCGCTTAAAGAAAAATAATTTAATACTAGAGCTAGTGTGCTCGTGTGTAACCTGCGCTTTTAAGATTGCTTAGAGAAATTACTTTTTTTGGAAATTAATCAGTTTTATAATGCTGACAGTTAAACATCCTTTACGCTTCCTCAGCGTGCTGAAATTGCAATTTAACCCTTCCTAAGTGCTGCTCTCTATTGTATAAATTCCTAACTTTCCAAAATCTTGACTATTTTTTGATTAACTATAATTTTAAAACGAACAGCACAACTCGACTTTAAATTAGTATATCATTTGCAGTTTTGGTTTTGTATAAATGAAGAAAAAGGATCGTTATACAAAAAAAAAAAAAAAAAAAAAAAAAAAAAAAAAAAAAAAAGCTTTCTGAAATAGTATATAAGATAGATCGACTGTACAGAATTTCAATGCTTATAAAAAGATAATATTTATTGCAAGGTTTTTAACATTACGACTAATATATTTACTGGTGGAAGAGGGTGTGTAACAAAAGCATTCAATTTTTTCCCAGCTTAATAACTTCAGAACAGTTCTAGACGATAACTGTGAAATCAGTTGTATATTAATTGGGTAAGACATAAATACTTTTCACTAAAGAAACATATCCATTTGGTTTCTTGAGCATATGTTGAATATTAATGTATATCAATACAATGGAATGAGAAGCAATTTTAATATTTATTCGTGATTGAACTGTATATTAGTAAATTCACTTTGCACCAATAAATCGTTCGAAATGAAAAGATTTTTTATGTGTTTTGAAAATTCAATAATGTATTATTTGTTTAATGCTATATAGATAGATTTTTATGTTTATTTAGAAATGAACTGGATGTAATTAGCATTATAAAGATACTTTTGAATATTTTGTCATTTCTTTTCTTTTATTAACCTTTCTTTTAAATTTTTTTGAGTGTTTCTTTTTATATAACCATACAAATATCAATGAATGCTTATTCTTCTAAGGAAGAATCAGTTGTTCGCTTATGCAAAACATCCTCTCTTAAAATATAAGTTAACTATACCTCGTAGTAATTACCACTTCTTTTAAAATTTACTATATACTTCACGCTATCACATTCCAATCAAAATAATAAGTCTCACAATCCATTTCGAAGGATATCCGTCTCCTGTAACTTAAATCTGCCATGCTTCTATTGTGAAGTTTACTATTTTAACAAGATGCAATTTATTCAGTCGATTTATCTCTTCACGGGACATCTTTACTTGGATGGCCTACTTCGCATTTCACAGACTATCCTGGATGCACCCTGTTTGTCGCATAGGGGGGGATTTCAAGTGATAAGATCTGGTATAGTTATAACGAAGCAGTGGGAGTGCAGTGAATTTCGTTTGATGAATTTCTAGTGAGTCAGTCCAATTTGCGACTAATGAATAAATAAATCATTTGGCATATACGAGAAATAATATAAATAAAAAATCATTTTTAAGAGAGGATATGCATAAATGTATCTATCGATTATGTTATGGTGAATGTCAATAAGCAAAAATTATGACTTTTGTAAACTTCACTTTTTCAGTAAGTAAAAATGTACCTAGGGATTATGAATTAAATGAAGCATTTTTGTCTCGTTCGTAATTTAGTATTTTAATATATTTAATTTTACATCTTTACTTAAAAATATTCAAACTATTAGAAATGCATTATAATTATTATAAAGCATTAATTTTGTGAAGTTTCATTAAGAAATTTAATTTCTCTTGATGCAATAATTTAAAAGTTTACTTTAATTACTGAAACTTTAACCCTCGAGTAGTGCATAATGTAGCATATATACTACACAATTTGGGAGTAAAATTTGAGCAATAATTAATATATTTTATTGCAATTTTGAATTACTCATATTAATTATATTAAGAATCTTTATATCTAACAAAATATTTTTATTAATATACTTTTTGATATAATCAACAGTTACATGACTGTTAGTTGCATTATAAAGAAAACAAAGAATATACTTAAGGGTTATACCTATCCTAGTCCAGGGAATAGAGACATTTTGACTTGCAAAAGGTTATGTAGTTCTGATTTTTTAATATGTTATAAAGGTTGGTCTTGTTGTTTATAAACCAAGTTTTCGACCTCCTAACCCTTGTGCGTTCTCCGTGGTGCACCAAAAACTGAACCGTTTTTGAGTTTATACGTCATAGCTCTTTGCCAATGCATCTTAGAAACAAACATTATGTTTAAAAGTTGTAAAATATTAAATTATCTACAACTTTGATATACTAAGTTTTTTTGTAGACCTATTATGTAAATAGTTATGTCACATCAAAGTCAAAACTTTTTCGTAAAAATGCTGCTTTTTTAAGATTTGTATCAAGTTTTTTGATTATATCTTCATAATGGTACGTTTTAGAGAAAAAATTTGTAAATAAAAGTTGTAGAACAATAAATTTCCTACACGTTTTCTATATCAATTTATTTTCTAGGTCTAATAACAAAGGAGTAACTCTGCTTTGTGTATTTTCCGTGGTGCACCACAAAAAAATACGTTTTTCAGTTTATAGATCATAACTCTTTCGCAATGCATTTTAAAAACAAATATTAAATTTAAAAGTTGTAGAATATTAAATTTTCTACAACTTTTGTGAACAATTTGCATTTGTAAAGCTATTATGTAAAGAGTTACGTCGTATCAAAGTAAAAACTTTTTTGTAAAAATGCTGCTTTTTTAAGTTTTTTGCCGAGTTTTTCAATTATATCTTCATAATAATAAGTCATAGGGAAAAATATATTGAACAAAAAATGTAGATCTATAAATTTGCTATAAGTTTTATACAAAAAGTTACTATCTAGGACTAATAACTAGGGATCTACTCTTCTTTGAAGGTTTACGAGATGATAACCTATAATATATTATGTATAGGTAGGGGTTTAAAAATAGCTTCTTACTGCATAGTCTGACAATTTAAATAAAAAAATAAAACAATATATACATAATACTAATGATAATGTAAAATAAAAAGTGGAAATATATTAAATAATGTATATATCTATATACAATAACGGTAATATCAATTTACCATTTTCGCCATGGTGCACCAAAACCTTCTGAATTCTGAAATTATGAATTTTCTTCAGTATACCGATCATATCCTTTTTCCACTGCATTTTATAGGGGGGGGGGGGGGAGAATTATATTTTAGGTTGTAGAGTATTAAATTTTCTACCACTAATGTATGTGCAAAATTTGTTTCGTAGAACTATTGTATGAAAAACAAGTTGTATGAAAAGCATCGAAGCAAAAACTCTTTCGTAAAAATACCATTTTAAGATTCTTGTCGAGTTTTTAGATGATATCCATAAAAGTAGATTATAAAAATTGTAGAACCCTAAATTTGCTACGTTTTATATACAAAGTTATTTTATATGACTAATAACAAAAGAGCTACTTGGTAAGATCTAATATTAAAAACAGTTTCTTACTACAAAGCCTGACAAGTTTAATAAAAAATGAAACAATATAGGTACTAAAATAATAGTATTATAAATCAAAAATTATAAATATTATAAAAATGTATATATCTCTATCTAACAATAGTAATATCAATAAAACTTACAATTTAGAAAACTTATAAATTCTTAAATTTAATTTCGTTTAGGCACGAAGGCTCGGCTAGTTCCTCCGCTACTTCTTGAATTAAGAGTTCTGTTGGGTCGTCTTCATCGTTGTCATCAATTATGATGTTCGCTGTATTGTCACAGGTTTGTCCATGACAGTTTTTACATATTATAGCACTTGAGACCGGCCTTTCTATAACCGCAGGCCTTAGTGCATCCTATATTGCATTGGCAGAAAATGTAGGCGAGAATTGATTGAGGAACTGAATCCCTGGTGGTTGTATTAGGAAGAAGTCCTTTACTGTTCTTCTTCCACCCACAGACCAGAGGATTTTTCAATTGGCCCATCCATGTCTTTACTTGATGGTATGTCCGAAAGACATGGTGCGTAGCAGCTTCTTGGGTCGGAGGTAGCTTTGGCAGATTTAACTTGCTCACAGTTGTTGATTTGGAAAATTGCTTATAATGCAAAGCATTTCAAGTTGTTGCCCTGTGACCACCAAAGAGAGCAACAAGAATGCTTGATACTGCTTTGGTGATGCTTGAAACACTGGCATTAGGATCTAGGAAGATCTTTGCAAATTCCTGTAATATTGGATATGATGAAGCAGCCATCATTGCAACGCATGTATTCCAATATTAATTAACTACACTGAGTGGTTGATATTCTGTCGGGATGGTTAGTGGTGGGGAGGGTTGAGAATGGTTTTTCGGTTCTTCTAATCTTCTACCCTGAATTCGGCAGTGGCAAATCTCAATCAACAGTGCATGGTGTTTTCGCGGAAACTGAGTCCTTAAAAGAATTCCCTTACATGTCACTAATGCCACCCGACTTGTGATTTTTCTATTCTATCTCAAAAGATCTGTACCCCACGTAGTTTAGAATCAGCCACTTGAATGCAGTCTATTTCTCATTTTTATTTCCGAATACAGAAATTTGTGGTGCATCACGGCAAAATGGTAAATTTTATATTACTACTATTATCTATAAATATATACATTATTTAATATATTTCCACTTTTTATTTTACATTATCATTAGTAATATGTATATATTGTTTTATTTTTTTATTAAAATTGCCAGAATATGCAGTAAGAAGCTATTTTTAAACTCCTACCTATACATAAAATATTATAGGTTATCATCTCGTAAACCTTCAAAGAAGAGTAGCTCCTTAGTTATTAGTCCTAGATAGTAACTTTTTTGTATAAAACTTATAGAGAATTTATAGATCTACAACTTTTGTATAGTATATTTTTCCCTACTACTTATTGTTATGAAGATATAATTGAAAAACTCGGCAAAAAACTTAAAAAAGCAGCATTTTTACGAAAAAGTGTTTACTTTGATGCTACGTAACTCTTTACATAATAGCTTTACAAAAGCAAATTGTTCACAAAAGTTGTAGAAAATTTAATATTCTACAACTTTTAAATTTAATGTTTGTTTTTAAAATGCATTGCGAAAGAGTTATGATCTATAAACTGAAAAACGTATTTTTTTGTGGTACACCATCGAAAATACACAAAGCAGAGTAACTCCTTTGTTATTAGTCCTAGAAAATAAGTTTATATGGAAAACTTGTAGGAAATTTATTGTTCTACAACTTTTATTCACAAACTTTTTTTCTAAAACGTACCATTATGAAGATATAATAAAAAAATTTGACACAAATCTTAAAAAAGCAGCATTTTTACGAAAAAGTTTTGACTTTGATGTGACATAACTATTTACATAATAGGTCTACAAAAAAACTTAGTGTATCAAAGTTGTAGATAATTTAATATTCTACAACTTTTAAACATAATATTTGTTTCTAAGATGCATTGGCAAAGAGTTATGACGTATAAACTGAAAAACGGCTCAGTTTTTGGTGCACCACGGAGAACGCACAAGGGTTAGGAGGTCGAAAACTTGGTTTATAAACCACGGGACCGACCTTTATAACATATTAAAAAATCAGAACTACATAACCTTTTGCAAGGTAAGACCCCTTTTTCAGTCTCTATTCTCCGGACTATCCCCTCCAAATCCGAAGTGGAGAAAATCTAAAGAGTAAAATATTAAGACAGTAACAGCACACATTAGTAGAAAAAAAAATTCAACATTTAGTTATTAATATACGAACATACTGAATTTTGTTACTTTGATAATTAACAGATTTTTCTAAGTTGACATCGAAAAGTCTAAAAATTTAATAGGCATTATTATAATGAATTTTTTAATTATGAAAATAAATGAATATTGTTTTCAAATAAATCAAATTAATGTTTTTTTAATTTCACGTTTCACTAAATTATTCGAATCAATCTAAATTTATAGTCACTTCTAAGACAAAAATTATATTATTCACATTGTTCCGAAAATACTTTTTTTGAAATTAACTCATAAAAAGTTTTTAATATAAATAAAACAAAGTTTTTAATATACATAGAATAAAGTTTTTAATATAAATAAAATAAATTTTTTAATATAAATAAAACGAAGTTTTTAATATAAATCCTTTACATGCATTGCTAACTTTTCTGAGCAATTACAATGATTTGATTTTGACCTCTGATCAACTTTTCATTGTGTATGACTACTACAATGAAAACCTTAAATTTTATGCCATGAAATAACTTTTTTTTTTGCCTCAAAACTTGATAGCGTGCATTGTCATGGACAACAAGTCTCTTTTAAGTTCCAGCTCTATTGGACAGCAGCAAGTGAGTTAATTAGTCATCAGAAAGCGCAATAGAAACGTGTATAAAAACTGCCATTTAGTGACACTCCATAAAATATGTACCAAGTATTGCTTAACGTGTGACTTTTTCCAAGTTTAAAAACAATAAAAATATTATTAACAAAATGTGGAGAAAGTACTAGTGGTTCTAAATGCTAGCTTATACCAGTGGTATGTATACTTACCTAGTGGCTGTAATAAACTAGCTCATAAAAATATTTTAATGTATAATGAAAAAAAAAAAAAAAAAAGCACCCAGTTATCTTCCTTTCAAATTTTTTTAATAATCTTTTATTTTTGTTCTTATGCTTGATGAAAACGAAGTATATATGTTTTAAAGTTGGCAGTTATTGTAGCTAAAAAATAAATAATTATTTCTATACAGTCGGAACAGGCTGACGATTAACAATACATTTATCGTCAAGCAGAGCTAAAATTAATTTTATATAATAACTTTAACTAGGATGAATTGTATATTTTTTATTCCTTTTTCAACTCTTCTGTAATGCTTTCAAAGTTACAATAGTATCTCTCTCTATTATTTTAAATACGCTATGGTTTTCAAACTACTAAAATCTCTACAAACAAAATGAACCTTAATAAATCCCAGTAACATATACGTGAACAAACCAGTAGTTAAAACTTATTTCTTTTTTAGAAGGAAATAGTTTATTTCCCCTCGATTGCAAAATTTTCTCTGGATTTTCTGACACTTTATCCTTAAATTGAATTGAATAGTATTCAAGAGAGTCTACTAAAAGTTTACTTTATGAACTTGATAACAGTCGATCGACAGCTTTTGTGGAAGGGGGATTCAAACAAATATGTGTAAAAGAGCACAAAACTATCGATTGCAGTAAAGTCTGTATTATTCAAGAGCAATTGACAAATCGAATATTTCGTATAAGAAACCCTTTTCAAAAGGAAAAATCAACCGACCCTACGGCATTGAAAAAGTCTGTTATCTAAATCATCTGAACGGAAAGAATTCGAAACCAAATTCGATTTCCTTTAGGTACAGTAAACTCGGAGTTAGGTTTCACCATTTTCTGCTTCTTCTCCGTCGTCACTCTTTTGTATGCAAAGCAATTGAATATTCATTCAGCGAAATAAACAAGTCTACTCGCTCTAAGCGACATCCTGAGTCGGTGACAACTCCATCCCAGTTCATGGGAACTTCGTTAATTGTTTGGTTCAGAGCAAAAGCACACCAACTACCAATAGGAAATCTGCATAAAAGGAGATGTCTGAAAGAGTATTACTGATGTTTAGAGAAATTATGAACTTCTGCCATCTAATAGATAAAAACTGAACTACCGAAATTGTTCAATTCCTCTCAGAAAAAGTATGTGTTCATTAAACCAAGTCAATTTTGATTCCGTATGCACTCAAAAATAAACTTGTTTCACTTTCCCTCTGAGTTACCATTTCATCTTTTCCACATATTTTTCCTTTGTTAGAGCTTCACAATTACGCTTTATAGAATTCAAGAGACGTTGTGAATAATATAAACGCGGTTTGAGCTGCATATTTTAGTGACTTTGTTGAAGTTTTAAGTTAAGGCATTATATTAAAAACACTTAAAATAGTTGTTTACTGTTAGGATTAATTAAAATATGAAGAATACTTAGAAAGCTCTTCCTTATTCTATATATTTTCATCAAAAAGCAAGCGTTACTGAAAATCGCTGTCTGTGCTAGTAATGAAATCTTATTAAGTATAGACTCATATACATTGTAAAAAATTTAAACAAACTGCTAAATTTTGACAGACTTATGACATTTATCGTCTTTGCAGCAGTAAATACTATTTATGAAAAGCCAATCCAAAATAAGGTTTGTGTTTATTTAGCTAATATTTTAAGCAGTGAGTAACACTTAGGTTTGAATGCACTCAGGAATATTCCACCGACAAGCCAGTTAGTTGCCAGGTTTTAACTGTCATTCAATACTGTTACTATATACCTAATACCAAAGAGCTTATAAGGCAAATTTCAATTCAACGTATGTTTTGTCGTTTTGCGAATAGCTTCGGTTATAAATTGCAAAAAATTGGATACAACGTCATTTTAAAGTAACGAAACAATTAAATCAATAAATATTCAGCAATTGAAAGTATAATAATGGGATTTTCACAGAAATGCTGATGAAAAATATAAGGTTTTTGTTCTCAAAAAGTTTTTTCTTCTTCAACAGATAGTGTTATAGGTATCTGTGATCAACTACACAGTGTCAGTAGAATGCAGGCCGCTAATAATTAGGATTTTGTTCTAAATTGTCATTTGTATGATATTTAGGGAATAAATTATAATTTTTTTTCTTCAAAAAACTATTTTGTGAGAACTTATATATTAATCACATCGTATAGTCTCAAATGTTCATAGTTATCAATTTTCAAATGTTTATTTGGCATCATTGTTTCAGTTTAGTTGAAAAACTCTTTCCTTTTTGACTTGTTGTTGATTCAGTAGGATTTTTATTTGTCGTATATTCATTGCAAATTACTTTACAAGAATCATATGTATGTTTCCTCTAAAAATGGCTCCCAATAAAACTAATTACGTTTGGCAGTTTGCAAGTTATGATTACTACAACTGGGGGAAAACAAACTAGAGAAATGTATATAAAATTAACTTGTTTAGGGCCTGTTGGAATAACAATATATGTTCATTTTACTAATTGGGAACGGAACTTAGTATAAATCACAAACCCAGGAAAAAATGAAATTGCCGAGTAGTTATAGAATTTTTACCTCAAAGGTGTATTGAATGTTTCACCTAGAACTAACTTGAGCTGTTGGTATAATTTAACATTTGTCTTCTGCGTCACAGAAATTAACTGTTAAGACTTTTATTTTAATTTCGTCTTCTTTTTTATTATAATATTTATTATAATTTTGTAATATTGCAATTGGGTATCACTACTGTCTGTCAATTACAAAAATAGCTCCAGCTACAGAGTCTAGTGTTGTCTGTTATCATGGAAACCCATTTTTTATGGGGGATTCCAGGTGAGAGACATCTACATTTCTCGTATTGTAACCTTTTTGAACGCCAATATCATGTATGTGCGTCTTTATTCCAAATCAATGGCTCTCGTTTCTATAGCGACTTCACAAACCACACTACTTAGACTCATTTTTAACAAAAACTTGTGAAACAAGCAACAGTGATATATTTAGAAGCAAAATGCAAGTTTGTAATGACTTATTTTGAAACATAGTAATAGTGAACAACTATGTAATATAAGTACTATAAGTATAGTAAATCATCAACTATGGTAACCTAAGGTAACAAAATTTAAAAAAAAAAAACTAGGAAAACAAGGAAATTAACTTGTTACTGAACGCATAAAGAAGCTAAAAAATAAAAATAAATCATTAAAAATCATATAAAATAACTTGCACACCATATTCGTTGCTTAGTTCCAAGCCGCATGTAGAAACCCAATTTTATGTATCAAACCGTCAAAATACTTGAGTTGTCATTATTGGGATTAAATTACGCTAAAATGAAATTTTTATTTACTATAAAACCATTCGCAGAAAATGTTATTTTACACAAGGGCAATCTGAAACAAATTATTGAACCAAGCAATTCAATTAAATTAATAACAAAGTATTACGTTTACGACCTAGCAGGAATTTGTAAACTAGGTATAAACCTTAAAACTTACCTTACAAACAATGCTAATTGCATGGCGATCAATATCAGGTGAAAACGTAACCACATGAGGTCGATGTATCAAGAAAAGCACTCTGATGCAGCTGTCAAATCGTTTCTCAGAACCCAAAGAAGAAATTCGTACTCTTGTATTAAAATGTGTAGAATCATATTTTCAGCGAATCAAACAGGATTTATTAATACGTTTTCTGACTCTTTTTTTTACAGTAATTTTAAGAGTCGAAAAATAATGTGGTAATTTTTTGTAAAGCAAATATACATTCACGAATTTTGTTTTAAAGTATTTTGCATCCACTCTAATCATTCCAAAATTCGTTGCAGAATACAAACTTAGGAACTCACTGCCTCTTTTATAAAGTAAAGGAGAAGAAAACACTATTTGTCTGTTCACCAGTATAACACATAAAATCCAGGAGTAAATAATATATAAAGAGTTTGGAAAAAAATTGTGTCTGCCATACAACTTCCGAATAAACAACATGCCTTAATATTTTTTCTTTTAAAAGTTTCCGAATAAACAACATGCCTTAATATTTTTTCTTTTAAAAGTATGTTTTATCTGGAACTTTTTTAATTTCTTTATACGCCACTTAACTGCATATTATGTTTGACTTTAGGTAAAAACATTTGCTTAGAAGAATATTTTTTTACACAATTCTGGAAGGTATATATTCTTTATCAAAAAAGGAAAGCGTATACTATTTATACTATCAAAAGGTAAACATTTGTTGATCGTTTCAATCAAACTTTGTTTTTAAACATTCATTAAAATATGATTCTTACAGTGCTGGAAAAAACGTTAAGGCTAAGCGAAAAACTTCATTATCTACTTATTGGAACTTTATCCAAATTTAACACAATGTAGAAAATGACAGGTTTAATTATACATATAAAAATGCTACGACAAATTGAGTTACTTTCAAAATTAAAATTATAATGATTTTTTTAAACAAGAGAAAACCTGGAAAAAATAATTGGGCTAAGCTCAAATATATAGTTTTTTTAATGTTATTTATCTGTTGTAGTATTATAGTTGTCTGCGGAGTTTTTCAAACAAATTATAAAAAACGATGCTCGAGAAAATTCAAAGATATTTGAAAATGTGAAGAGGTAAGAAATTAACACTGATTGAACAAGGTAAAATCCTTAGTTTTAAAAAATGTGGTTTATGTTCTTGGGATATACAACTAAAAGATTAAACAGATCTAATATTCTGATTTATAACTTTCTAAAAAGTAGTGATATTTACAATCAGTGGAAGGGTACTGGACGTCCATCTGCATTGACTTCTCGACAAAAGAGAGCTATTGTTAGCCGAACAACACAAAGTAAGCTTTCTTCGACTCAAATTGTGAATGATTTGAAGCTTTCTTGCACTAGCCAAACTGTAGCAAATGTGTTATTGAAAAACCTAAATGCAAAATTTAGTAAAATGAAACATCAACCACCTTTAAGTAAGAGGCACGAAATTGCACGACAAGAGTTTGCAAAAAAACATGTTGCTTTTGGAGATAAATAGCAAAATGTTTTTTCTGACGAAAAGAAGTTTTATCTCGATGACCCAGACGGGCCTAAATACTACTGGCATGATTTTCGGAGTGAACCCTTCTTTTTTTCTAAACGTCAGTTTGGTGTTGGCTCCTTGATGATTTGGGTGGGTTTTGCTGGTAACGGTACAACACCAATTTCTCATCTGAAAGCAAAGATAAATTCGGAGCAATATCAAGACATTTTAGCAAAAGATTTATTGCCGAAGACTCCTTTAATAACATCTGGATAATAATTTTTTAAGTAGGACAAGACGTCTATTCACAATTCCAGCTTCACAAAAATCCTGACCTGAAAAAAAAGACTTAAACTCTACAGAAAATTTATGATGCATTATGGGGCGTGATATTTATGGAAATAGTAAAACTTACAACACTAAATATGAACTGAAAATGGCTATTAAAAACAACCGGAAAAGTCCCTCAAAAGACACTTTGAAAATATTTAAAAAATTCTATGACACGAGAAGGATTAAATTAATTGAAAAGAATTGAAAGTTTTTGGATTACTAGCAGTTTATACATAATTTTGCGTGTGGCCTTAATATTTTTTACAGCTTTCTGTATGTATAAAAGAAATTACATTTAAATAAAAAAAAATTGAAATTTTTGTAATATTTTTGTACAATATAATTAGAACTATAATTTTTTTTAGTATTGAGTTTAAATTTGCATAAAATTTATAAAGGCATTTGTAAGAAAAATGAAGTTTTTCAGTTGGCCTTAACGTTTATGCCAGCACTGTAGTAACTAGAACTCTAATTGTATGCAATAATGGAATAAGGTACAAAATGCAAATTGTAACGAATTATTTCGAATTTGACCACTTTCATGCCAACAAAATAAAAATGGTAGCTCTCGGCTCTGTTTCATTTTATAAACAACATAATTTTTAAGTAAAGTTTGGCTAGAACTTTGACCAGCAGGTTCAAAAATTTGTGTTTTTTCTAATAAAGTTTTATGTAATTTAAGTATGCATACATATAATTTTAAATACAAGGTTTTAAAGTTTTCTGATTACACTGATAAATATTCATCCGTAACATTCACATATATATTGCCTACTTTTTAAAATATAACATATAATCCATAAAAACAAAGTTTTTAATATAAATCTTTTATATGCATTGCCAATTTTTATATTAATTAACATAGCGCCATTTCTGGTGTCAGCGTGCTTCTAACTTTAAATATTAAAAACATCTCTATCCGTAAAATATGCGGCAAACTAAGTTTCAAAATTTATTAATTAAAAATGAATGTGAATCTTTGAACTCACATCCAAATATCTATTATCGATTCTGATTATAAAAAAATTTATATATGTTTTTATTTATATATTTATTTATTTATTTATTAAAAGAGTTTTGGTAACAGGAAAGAATTTCTTCAATGATTGGTTATATGGTATTTCAGCGCAATTGATGATACGGCAAGTTGGTTTATTATTTTTCCACAAAAGGGACATTTTAGTGACAGTGACAGCCCCTAAAATAGGATAAAATGCATTGCCATTGACATTGAATTTATCTTCCATGTTTCAGCCCGATTGGATGACGCACAAGTGGTTAATTAGGTATCCTCAGATTTTCCCGCCATCGACAAACATGCATGCACGAAGTTAATATAAAGGATTTAAAAAGGAATCATTTAAAATGATACGTAGAAGTATTAATTTAATGAAAGAGATGCAACTAATGTTTTATTAATGCTAAATATCATTCAACAATTGCTGAAACTTGTTTTGAATAAAGAAATTTCTATTTAAAATAATTACATTTAATAATTATAGCTTAAAAATGTTTAACATTAATTATTTAAAGAAGTGATATATTTTATGGACGACTCGCTGTTTTATGGATTACAGATTTTGGTTTTCTAATTTATTTTCTTATGAGTTATTATCGACGTATATACCACATTATATACCTTGAAGATTATTAATAAGTTGCCATAATTTCCTAAAGTGTGGATCCGTATGGGGGAATGAGTCATCAGCCACAGCTGTAGAATCGTTTCCTCACTATCAGATGCAGAGCTTACAAAATAGCTGGCGGGTGAAATTACTGGTTTTGGGTAGTAACTAAATTGATTTTTCAATTTTTGATAAAATGTCGAGTAAATTTTTAAATTGCATCGATTGCTTAAATATATATTTTACTGTATTGAACTTTAATCTTGTACTCTCACAAATAATTACAAAGTTTGCCAACAGTTAGTGCTCTTTTTGAAAAAAAAAAGAAGAAAGAAAAAAAAAGAAAAACTTACGAAGGAACGGTCTGAACATACTACAATATGATACTACAATATGATAATTTTAAAATAACCACCATTTCACACAGGGACGACTGGAACGGGGGGCGTAGGGGGCGACTCGCCCCCCCAAAGTTTTAGAAAGTTGGACAGTCGGCAAATTTTCAAAAAATTTATCGAGATTTTTCTTTTTCTAAAGTCGATCCACAATAAAATCGAATTAAATGGGGGGGAAAAAAAAAGAGAAAAAAAAAGTGGAACAAAAATATTAAAAATATATGAATGCAGCGTGACCCGAGTTTGAAGAATCGGCATTTTTACAATAGAAGTCTTTTATAGGGGAGTCGGTGTCTTTTTTTCCGGCTACAATGATGGACTGCGAACGCAAATATTACCATTTAAAAATTACCAGTTTTAGAAAGGCTGGTAGTAGGCAAATTTCTGAAATTTCATCCCTTCTTTTAAAAATCCCTACTGACGGATGTTTCAAAACATATTGAATGGAAAAAGCACAAATAATTAAACTCATCATTAGTATTATAAAATTGTGATCACAATGCAACCTCAGTTGACGGTCGGCAATTTTGAATTGGAATAAGTATATCCTTTTTGACAGGAACATTAAAATAATCTAATCATTGATATCTTCACTGACATTAGATAACTTCGATGTGTTACAGTAGATGATATACTTGTATTTGTGGTACGTCAGACAACGCCTCAAAAACCATGACATACACATTAAACGCAATTTACATAAAGTATGTAATGTACATCATATGAGTCAAAGGTTTTATACAAAATTACAAAGCACCAAAATTTTGTATATGAAAATTGACCCGCATTTTACAAAGTTATTTCAATTAATGTCAAGTAGAACTCAATAAATGATGTTATGTACAGGATGGTCATAAAGAAACTTTGCCAATATATGGATCTCTAAAGGCAGTCTCATTCAACAGATCGAGATGAGATTTCAGGTATAGTTATTTAGAAATATGAGGTTGGAATTCTGTGAATTTCGGCAAAATGGCGCTCACTATTACCTCGGTTATAGTTACGAATAGCAACGTCTACTTTTTCCTATCGAGAAATGATCACCGCATGAGAAAACTCTAAAGAGCGTTGGAATTGTACGTGTATCACAAAAAACGGACGCACAAAATACAGATCTGCGAACTGCCAACAAAAACACGATCGGAACAATGGAGGCCGCTCACCAAATATTCATCTTAGAAAATCGATTAAATTTCCTGTGATGGCACTCATGTGAACTTTGGCCTCTGTCAAATGCAAATTTCCATCGTGCGCCTCATTCGCGTTTTTGTTGGCCGTTCGCAGAGCTTTTTTTTTGTGCGTGCATAATGCGCCCGTTTTTTGTGATAGACGTACCGTTCCATCTCTCTTTAGGGTTTCCTTATGCGCTGAGCATTTTACGACGGGAAAAAGTAGAGGTTGTCATTTGAAAATTTCGTGAATGTAACTATAACCATAACCGTGAGCGCCATTTGTTGAAATTCACAGAATCTCGAGCTCATACCTCTGAATAACTATACCTGAAATCTCATCTCGATCTGTTAAACGGAAGGCCCATATATCGGCAAAGTTTCTTTATAACCACCTTGTACTTCATATATTGAAAATGCATTCCCGAAATAATGCATGCCACTTGTAAACTGGAAGGCGATATCGAATTTATTCTAACAAAATAATCTTTG
The DNA here is from genome assembly GCA_963978545.1 of Linyphia triangularis. Lineage (NCBI taxonomy): Eukaryota > Metazoa > Arthropoda > Arachnida > Araneae > Linyphiidae > Linyphia > Linyphia triangularis. The sequence continues at coordinate 59,882,073 of OZ021721.1, forward strand.
GAAAAGTGTTGAAAGGTTTATTATAATACTATCTAAAATTCTTAATGTTCCTCGAGCTCAAATAGCTGTGGACCGACATTGTCCAATACAACCAGGTTCAGTGTATTGCAAATTGTGAGTATCCTTTCACTCCTATCCTCGATTTCTGACGCAATTTGGCCTTTGTGTTGCCCTTGCGCCTAATAAATTTGAAAAACAACCAACCAACCTATCCTGGATTTCACCACTTTAATATTCGAAACATCGGGAAAAAATTGTCTTTCAGATAAACTAAGATTTTTTAGTCTAAATACCTTTAAAAATATTTCAAATTGGATCAATAAATCTCAAATAAGGATCATAATCATTACATGTGGGTAAATTAAATGGGGGTGGGTTTTTGGAAATTTCATGTTGACAGTGATGTTTCTCTTGCTTTGAAGATCAAATGTGCAACTTGTTCTTCCTCAAGATCGGATTAACACTGTAGATTTGAATACCTCCCCCCCCCCACACCTTTCCCAAAAAACCCCACACTTACTATTCCTTATATAGTTTGGTATGTTGTGCTAAAAATTATGGCATGCTTTTTTATAGAGTATTTTGTCACTAAATTCGAAGTTCAGTTAGTTGCGAATAACTTACCTTTTGGCACATAAATATTATAGATTGGTTTAATGCTAAAGTAATCCATTTCATTTTTAATCCCATCTTAGGAAAAAAAAACCTAGCATTTTCAAGTATACTTTCCTTCTTGAACAAATGATTATTGTTCAAAAACGAGTAATATTTACAGAAATTATTGCTAAAAAACCATGCAACATCAGTGAAAAACCACAAAAATATCATTAAATTAAATCCAGCAATTTTGATAAAAATATATACTCGAAGTAACTACTTTTAAGAAGTAGGTTCCTGAATTGAATTGTTACAAAAAAATTAAGTTTTACTATTAACACACGTTTCAAGAAAAATCAAAATCTTTTCTTTTTTAGTTAGGAAAATGTGTTAACAAGTATTTAAAAATTAAATAATTAACAAATCGTTTTTAATAATAATTGTCTTTTGCAATGCAATTATAGTGTCCATGAATACCTACATGATTATTTGCAGGGAGTTGTAAGGCGACAAAAGTTTTTGTTTAATCCTTGATTTTTCGAAGATGGGAATTGGATTTCCTAATTGGATGTTAGTTAATAATTGTTCATTAATGTTCTGTTCAAATTGATGAATTATATCCATGTATATTTTTTTCTTGTAAATTTTACCACTTTTTTTTCCACGTTACTTTATTTTTCGAAACCCAGGGGGAAAGGAGTGCAAGTGCATGTTTCTTATGTCCCTGACATTGTATCTATTATAAAAATTGCAGTGCTTCGCATAGGGAATTTTCTGTAGTATCAATAGTCAGCCAGAATTTTAAAAGGAAGAATTTTTCCAGAATTTGTTTTTGATCAACCTTTATACAATTCATTATACAAAAGTCACCTATTTGATCAATAATTTTCATCTATTTAATTCCATATTAAAGTGCTATTTTCCAACCACTTTTACACGTTTAATTATTTTTTTTCGAAACTGCAACTTGAAAATATAAAAAAAAGTTGTATCGAAATGAAGCACTTGTACTTCTCAGCTTATTGAATTGGTTTAAGATTGTGGGGGAAAATTCTATCTATCTGCAAGGTATAAATGTCCCCCCCCCCCTGCCCCCAAATACAAACGCTTCAAAAAATAATCTCCTTTGTTTGGAGAGGAAGGGTTAATTTACTAAAAAGAAATGAAAAATTAAATGAATTTGAAGGAACTTTAACTATAACGTGATGGGAATTTACTTAAAATTTGACATTAAGTACGTATTAATAAAATGCTATAAAATATTAAAAATTGTTTAGACGGTAATTTAAAAATAATTCAAACTAATTTCACATGAAATAAAACAATTCACAATTAAATAAAAAAAATGCATTAACAATTAGTTTTACATTAATTAATAATTAATTATGCAGGAATTATTTATATATTAATTAAAAATTATTTATACGTTAATTTTACATTAATAAAAATTAGTTAACAATTTATTAGCACCTTAATTTATATTTTCTACATTTACACCGGACATGCCTTGATTTCAGTCGGCAAAAGGATGTCTACGCCCCCCCAACCAAAATTCTTAGCGACGGCCCTGATTTCACAGCAACAAAATGGTAGCATGTTCAGACTGTATTTTTTATAAATTTGTAAATCAACAGCGCCATCTGTTGTTCAAATTTGTAGTTATTTTTGAAATTTGATGAGAAGAAATTCTTCAGTGTCCAGGTAGAATGCAAACGGTACATTTGTATTGCACTTCTCTATTCATTTTTCGCATGTGTCAAACCTTTTTGGAGCACCATGTGCGCATTTTATAAGTTTTACGAAGGTTTTTTTTTTCTAAAATATTGCTAAAGTACAGGGCAATAACTGTTGATTTTTAGTATTTCAAAATTATATTGAAAGAGCAGTTTAAAATAAGTTTTTTATAACACTATGTGATTAATTCTTTAGAAAGGTGAAGTTGAGTTGGGAAGTTTGAGTTTTAGTGGAAATTAAAAATCACGTAACTACTTAATATTACGTTTTCTCTTTACTGTGTTTATGTACATGGAAGTGTATTATAATTAATTCATTTTGGTAATAATAAATGCCTTGATTTGATTGTTTGTTTTGATGTAAAATCATACATTGCTTTTAGATTGCCTTATGAATACCATTTTGTTCTTTTTTTATTGAGAAGAATGGACATTTTACCAAATATATGCAACTTAACATTTTTTCAAAACAAATATTTAATCCTATAGTTTGGCAGAAAATTGAAGCTAAAGTAAAACAATTTTTCAAGATACTTATTAAACCATCCTTTCAGAGGATATTCCTAACAAGGAACATTACAAAATATTTAGATCAAATTGTATTAAGTACTTAATTGTAAATTATGAAAATAAAATGATTTATCAATCTGCCCTATTCTATATGCTGTGGGTCTTTTACTAAAAAGTATTTGGGTTGTTGGGATATATCATCAAATCGATACTAAATTATAAAATTCATGCACAAAAATGTAAAATGATTGCTTTATAATAATACTACGATCAACAATTCAAATAACGACTTTATAAAGTTCACATATTTTTCAATTTTTTATGATGTTGTCGCAATTTGAACGTTGATTGACAATAATTGTTCTTATCCCCTTATACAATACACTGTAAATGCAGGGTGATTATAATTAAAGTTTCAAATTACTGTAAAAAAAGTACTACTGTTCAGAATGACCTGAAAATTAACCTCAATATACATGAAGTATGGAAAGTGGAATGGCATAGGACATAATTATTGCAAAGTATTATTTGCTTACGCCTCATATATTATTTACCTATTTTTGCCTATATTCAGGTCAAATTTCAAGTTATTCTCACCAGTGGATATTTTTTACAGCTTTTTGAAATTTATGATTTAATTATAATCATATTGTAAGTATTTTAAAACATTTCAATATTGAACCTGGTATTTAAATACTTTGATCAAATTGTCAAAACACCTTTCCCAACTATTACTACAACTTCTGACTAGCGTTGTACTATTGGTGGAAATATTCTTGAATTTCCTAAGATGAAACTTCCATCTGACTGCAAATTACGATATTCTAAGTAAAGATTTATCTTTTAAATATACTTTAACTATGTCGAATAAAGACAGCCGATAATTACACCTGAAAGAATGTCTTAATCAATATTGGAACTTCTAAAGGCTAATTGGAGGGTATTATCGTCTTAATTAATACTGAAGTCAATTTCCTTTTGATGCAAAGTGAAACATGTCTTTCGTTCAGGTACACCAAGAATAAAACTTTGATCTTAAATTATAATTTAAAACGAATAAGTATAGTTCATTATACTGATTGCTTTTAAGAGGCATTGTAATTGCGCAGTTCATTTGTTGAAACCTGTGATGATGGCTTAAGTAATTAGATATTAAGAATTTATCAACTGATTTTAAATCATATTATGTATATCTATTAACCTGTTGAACAAAGATAAATTTATTATTCTTGATGAGTTGTCTTTGTTTTTTTAAGGGGGTATAGGACACAAAAAGTGTAAAATTTTCACAATTGTTATTTACAAAAATAATGATATATATATATATTAGAACCTAGTTGTAAGAAATAAAGAGTTAAACTCTACCTGTATTATTAATTTTTATGGAGAACACCATGACAGTTGCTTTTGAATCATTCTGTTTGTGATCAGTTTACTTGGTGACGATATTTCCCACAACTTTTGAAGTTTGAAGCGATAAAACTAAATGGTGTAGATTATAAATGTGTGAAATTTTTTAATATATTTCTTTAATTTTTCTATTTGAATTATTTATAAATCAATTTTTAAAAGTTCTGGAAATTAAAAAAAAAAAAAAATGGTGAAATATTATTTCAAGATTGGAAGTTAAACTTTAAAAGAAATCCAATTATAGTTAAGAAAATCAAAAGGTCAATTTATTTTATGATTTTTTGTGAGTTATTTAGTATGAAAAATGTAATTTGAATAATAAATTTTGGACTTTTATCAAAAAAATAAATACAGTCAAACATTTACAATTATCTGAATTTTCAAAACAATACAAAAAAAAGTATTATTTTAATTTGAAATAGTATATCCACATACTAGAATTAAAATACAACAACCCACAAAAATTATATTTAAAATATGAGATTTTAAATTTTTGTATCTTATACCTCTATGTATGTATATTAGAACAACATATGTGATGTCACGATATTTTAAATGTGCTATTCTTAGTATGAGGTGCTTTAGTTTATTGGCCACAGATTTTTCTGAAAATGCCTAAACAATTTTTTTTAATGCAACGCTACAATGTAAAAGAAACCTGAGTAAATTACCTCAATTTACAGCAGGATATTACCATGACTACAGTGAAGTGTTGTGGATTCGTAAGTTACAGAAATTCACATTTTACAGAAGAAAGTGCAATAGTTTATGGATAGGCTCCCTCCATTTCATTCGACTTTGAGAACCAAATTTCACAAACCTTTTGTTCCAAACTTTGCAAAAATAATCTCTGACAGCGATTATTCTCATAAATTTTGGTGCAGAATTCCTGAACAGTGCATTATTTATAGAAATTTTTTTTGGAATATTTCATCATTTTCTTTCCCTTAAGATGAAGGCCTAATTTCCATTAGGGCGATGAGGTACCAATACACAGCTAAGTTTTCTAAGGACTCAGAATATCGTTATTAAATGAATTTTCTTTATCTAATTTATTTTAGAATCATATAAAGCTTAACTATTACACTTTTAATAACAGAAATTGCAACTAGAAATATGTGGGTGGGGGAGGATTTTTGTAGTTTCAAATACCAAATAGTATAACTGCAGAATGCAGCATGCAAAAAATAAATTAATTCGATATACTATTTGCAGTACGGTTGTAACCTCGTGGTAAACGGATATGTATATGAGATGGAAAATATTTATGCCTACTACCAAATGTGGAAATGCAAATATTTTAAGGAAAACGCATTACTTTTGGGGCGCAGCCTAATTAATATTTACCCAGGTTCATTATGTAAAAAAATACTATCTGAACAATGACTATGTTTTTGGTTTAAAAAGTTTTAGAATGAAGTTGTTCAGTGTTCACCCATGTGTTTCGTTTCCGATTTTCTATAGTTCTGTAAACAAAGTTATTTCTCAAGCGTTCGTACACTTTGACCGTCTTTCTCCTACACCTAAGCGAAATTGTTTTTTATTTTATTAATGCATTACGAAAAAAAAAAAAAAAAAAAAAAATGACGGAACGGATTTTGTAGAAATGTTCAGTGCTCATTAATAACGTTCCATATGAAGAGATAGGTTATGCATAATAAAATATTGCAGTTGGATTTGATAAATTTAGGGATTCAGGTTTCTCTTTAATTTTGCCTAAAAATATATGCTTTTTTTTTACTGCATATCAGTTTCCTATAAATTATTTTAAAGAAAATATTGAACAAAGTCCTCAAAATTAATGTTAAGCGTAATGGGTTTTAGACGAGTAGGATACGAAAATCATACAATGATTGTACAACATAAGCCCTTTAAAATTGATATTTATAGCGAGTCATCGAATTTACATCCCTCATTTCTTGTGGGTAGGTGAGATATGATCAGCGTTAGTTTATTTAAAGTGCCTGTTAAAATATAATCATGCTAAATCGTATGCAAACTTTGTTATAAGCCTAAGAAAAAGTATGTAACTTTTTATTTCACCTTTTCTTAGAATTGTTACTAAGCAAATGTCCAGTATTCAAAAAAATTATCTCAAAAATTAACTTAAGTAACCTTTTCTGATGAGATGAGAATTATAGCTTTATTGACAGAATATTTTCAGGGACATTTTAGAAATCTTTCAATGCTTTTAAGTTTAATATTAAAAAAAATATTAGCTTACTTACGTTGTGATAATGTATAGGGTGATTATAATTAAAGTTCAACTTTCAAAAAGCTGTACTTAAAGAACCATGAAAAGAATAAAAAGTTATTTCGATACGGTATTGTTCCTCGTGTTATACCATTTTCTCTCTCTTGGATTATATTCAAGTCAAATTTCAGATAATTCTTTCCGGTGGTTCTATTTTTACAGCTCTTTGAAAGTTGAACTTGAATTATAATCACCCGGAATTTTCAATAAAACGAATAATTTCTATTAAACATTTAAAAATATTTAAACAGTTTTATATAGAATTATAATAATTTTAAGCATTATCTAAAATATACTTGACTATATAAGTTAATACAACTAAATTAGTTAATATAACTAAATTAGTTAAAAAAACACTATTTAACTAAACATTCCTTACATTGTATTAAATAAAAAATACTAGATTTTTCATTAGAAGAAAAGGTATTACACTCTTACCCCATAAGCGCATATTTAGATTTCTTTCATGTAAAATATTAAAAATTAGAAATGACGCTAACAATCCAGAAAATAAGTAAAAAATATGTTTGGTCGAAGAATTGAAGAATTCAATTATAATTTTTTCTCATCTCCAAAAACTTGTCTCATAACTATTCATTCCAACTCGGGTAATTAACTCGCCGTTTCTCTCCCAAAAGAATTAGATCGAGGGTTTCGATCTATAATAACACATTTGGAGACTATGATGATTTTATTTTTATCTATTAAAATGTTTCCAAACGGGAACGCAAATTTCCAATGCTTTTAACACACATTTCGTTGGAATGCAAATGAAAAACTAATTAAATAAAATAATGTCAGTGAATTAGACATTTTAAATAAGGTTCTTAACCAATTTATTATATATGCAAGACAAGTTTTCTCTGCAGAATTAAGTCGTCAACGGCATGATACTCGCATTCGTTAATTATGTTTTTATTTGTATCTGTTAAAGAAAGTTTTTTTTATCTAAAAAAAAACTATTTCTAAATGGGGAAAGCTAGAATGGCTTAAGGTAAGGATCAGTATTACTTTGTGTAAAAAAAAAAAAAAATAGATATCCTAAAGTAGTTTTCATCTTGACAATCTTCAATTATATTTTAAAGATTAATTTGGCTTAGAATATTAAATAAATCCTTTATATATTATTTTGTTTTGTTCAGCTGTAATTAAATGCTTCTAAGAAGAAGGTATAAAGGAAACATGATAAATTAAATTAAATGTTTTATTACATTATAGATCATACAATGTCCAGTAAATGTGATGGCACTTTCGAAACAAGCTTAGTAAATTTTTTGATATTATAGAAAAAAGCTATTTTCTGAAAATAAGTTTTTGATATCTGTATTAAATTTTAATTAGTAATAATTTAAAGGAGTTGGTTTTAAAGAAGTTCACTTTTGAGGAAATATAAAAAGATATTATTGAATAAGTTATAAACTTTCTCTAAAGTGATGAGAGACTTCGATACTTTTTTTTAATATTCTGGATGTAAAATAAAGAAAAACTACTTTTGTTTGAAATATTTTAATCCAAATACTAACGTAAAGCATTTGTTTAGAGCTGTAAATATGGTGTAGAACTTGATAAACCGTAATATTTATCATCATAATCATTTTCTTCTAGATTTAACATAATCATCTGATTTCCAGAATTTCAGAGATACCTTAAAATGCAATGGTTTCGGATAAATGTCCAGATTCTGTAGGTCTTCGAAATTTTTTTTTAAAATGAATTAAAAATATTGTATTTATTGCAGATGTCGATTGAGAGTTTTAGGGTTTTACTCATTCTCGAGATGAAAATGTAGATAAGCTCTTTCTTGATACACCCTTCCTTTCGTTTGCAAAAAATGCTTCATTAATTAAAATGAAATTAACAACTAGAAGAATATCAATTGGAAAGTTAAAATCCATCAGTCGATTTGAAATTTCTTGATAAAATATTAATTTGTGTACCATCCCAATCATCTCTAATTTTAAGAGGGATATCCAAATGTAGACTCATCACTTGCCAGACGTATAGGTTATCTTTGTGACATTCCTGGATTTTTAATCTCATCCGGTTCGGTTTGTCATTTCGACAGTGGTGACGATCGGATTAGGACGTCATAAGTGGGTATGAATCGGAGGAGAAAGTAAACTGCAAAATTTGTATGATACTGCCATCAATTTAAAAAAAAATCGGTGGGTAACTTCCTCTCCTAATCACCGCTACTGCATTTAATGTTGATTTTTTGATACTTGAGAAACTAGACTTTTCATAAAGAACTGCTGCTACATTTTTGGAATAAACTCTGAAATAACTGTAAATGTAAGCTTTCCCATTCTCAAACAGGAAAGTAATTTACTTTTTAATTTTAAAATGCATTTCAATTGCTTTCCTACTATTTCACAGCCCAATTTCGATGTATTATACCCATTTATAAATCCATTAGAAATTTTATATTTAGGGAAATGAAATATATAACATCAACAAATGTGAATACCTTCACTTTTTGGAAAAAGAGAGACTCAGTAGTATGGGTGCTGGCAGTGTTATTTGTAGAATGTTGCAAGGAAAAAAATTGTTCAAACCTTGGTTTTTAAAAACTATATTTCTTCGCACAATGACAAATATAAAATCCATTCTTAAAAGGCACCCAGTTTATTTTTTCCTGTGAATTTTCTCCTTTTCTCCACTTTTATAAAAAAATTAAGCAACTAGAGGAATGCAAGCAACCTCTTATCCACCTTCCTGGCGCCACCCAATTCCATCTTTTTACGTATTGAGTTACAATAAGTAATAGTTAAAAAATCAATACTGTTATGAATACATTTTGTCATGTTCAAACAACGTATCAATTTGATTTTCCCAATATCTGGTAAGCCAACATTAATGCTTAATTCGATGATTTCAAAACACCTTCAAACCCCTAAAAGCTCATACAAAATATTAACATTCTATACTTACCTATTTGAATTCTTAGCGGTCAATCGGTTTATTCCGTCAGAATCACAGGTTTGCTTCAGATTTTTGGATTTTCCAAAAGCACTAATTTGTTTTCTCCTCTTGTACGGATTCCTTTCTTATGCACGGGGCGAGGTTAACAAATAAATTATTAAGTGGGTGACGTAAAAAAAAAAAAAAAAAAAAAAAAAAAAAAAAAACGTTACACCACTTATGTTGTTAAATTGATTATCGTTCCCGTTAAAATTAAGAGGTTGAGAAACATACATCAAGGAAAGGGCGATAAGAACTGTAAGTGCCAGATCACAATTATGTTCTTTAAAAATGAAGATAGTTGGCGTGAACTCGTGAATGGAAGTTTTATTCCATATTCATTTGAAGAACCATACAAATTTGACGGCTGGAATTCATCCATACAGATCATTCGTTGAAGAAGACGATAATTGGCATTGGATGAATCATAGATGTAAAGATACGTCAGTTCATTTCTAATAAAGTAGCATTAAAGCATTGAAAGACTGAGAGGGGGGGGGGGGGGAGGAAGTGTCTAATGCATGTGTCAGATTGTTGATGGAATGCCCATGTACGGGTTTCCGCGCTATTTCAAGCGTTTTGCAAATAATTGAAATTGTCTGCTCAGCTCAGCTTTGAAGTTGTGGATCGAAAACGAAAGCATAGTTCTCACGAAAGAATCGCTTTCTTACTTGACTTTCCATTAAGTGTCACAAAAGAAGACAAATGTAAAAAATAATAATACAAATTACAAAAAAATTAGGTGAGGGGCTGCCCTTCCTCCTTCTGAAAAGGTAAAGGATCGCTTTTTCCACGCGTTCCCGCTCTGGTGTGGACATGTCCCTGGACAGAGATGTATGGTGATGTTGTTCAGTTGCATTGATGTATCGATGTGTTATAAAACTCAAATAAAAAGCAACAACTTAGTAATGCGCGTGAACTTAAGCTCCAGGGTAAACTATACATCGGCTTTGTTATTATTTTCTTATAGTTATTTTTTAATGTGGTAAATTTTGAGTAAGATATATCAAGTACACGAAATTTTATTCTTATGTATAAAAACATGGATATTTTACAATATCTTTATATCGGAATAAAAATGGATTAAAATGAGTGTCACTTATGAGAATAAAGTAAATAATTAGGCATATTTTCCCATGTTTACCACATTTTGTTGAAACTTTAGTGATCGTCTTCTCTAATTATAGTTAGACATTTAAGAACATAGTTTTTTAAATTATAAACTGAAAGTTCAGCTAGAAAATAGTACATCGAAAAGAAATCAATATTAATACGAAAAAGTGAATTAACATTATCAAAGGAGGAAAAATCTTGTCATCAAGTTGATAAAATTGCTGTAGAAAATCATACGTGCTTTCAAACAGCAAAAGTCATAATAAGTTTTAAAAAATGAATTTATTAAAATGGAATTGGAAAAGGAGAAGAAAATAAATCTCGTGTAAATTTGCAAGAATTAAAAAATTGGAACCGAAATAACGAAAAAAATTTGAAAAAAATATGTTTCAAATAATTTGTGTACTTTTATTATATACTCCACTTTATAAAAATGTTTGAAAGTTTTAAATTTGGTATCTTATTTTCATTCAGCATATTCTTTTCATTGTACTTTTTGGCAGTTGTTTATGTAATGTTCAAAGTTAGAAATAGCAAACTTTCAACGAAATATATACCAATACTTATGCGTTAATAAAATTTAATTACTTCTGCTTTAATAAAGTAATTATAAATACAAATACTTATGCCTTACTAATATTACTTCAAAAATATTAAGTAAATAACATATTTGAAAATGTCACAGCTTTTCAATTTATTTCTCATTCCTTATACCTTTATTCATACTTTCATTTCTATTGCTTCAATGGTTCGAGGTCGTTTGTGCAGCATCAAAATGATTCAACTCTCGTTACCTCTTATCAATCTTTATTAATAGCATTGATATGTCTTTCTATTGCTTCAGTGCTTTATAATTAACTATAGGTAACTAAGTATTGACTGCTGATGATGAGATACAAATTTATTTGAGTGTCGCTATTTATTAATTCAATCGCTTTCATTCCTGGCCTATTAGAACTGTATCAAATAATGGTAGAGATTACTAATTTTTATGGACAAGAAATTTGTATACTGTAAACAGAAGTAAACTATTTATTTTTGTCATAGTTCAACAGTTATTTATCTTGACTGTTGTATTGCTAGTAATCAATGAAGTAACATAAAGAAAACATCAAATAGTACGTTGATATCAATGTATGATTTGATATTTTCTTCAAGTCTTTTCATCGTTTGCTGATTCCCCATAATACAATAATCAAGATAACTAACTTGTGAAATAAAAAAAAAAATATATATGTTAGTAGTGTTTACAAAATACCAATTTATTGTTCATACTTCTCTTTTCATTCAACGTTTCTCTACGTTACACCGATGTTTGTATAGAGAGGTTGCCAAAATAATTTTATCTCTGGGGATTTCTCTGCTTTAATCTTTCAGTCACAATCAGCTGGGAACTTTTTCTTATTGCTGCTTCATACTTCTGTATCTGAGCGTTATATATATATACATGCATCAAATCTTATATCTTCAAAAAAGAATGAATAGACTATTTATAAGCCGGAATAATATTCAAGGGTAGTGCCTCACGGGAGAGAACACAGATTCTTAAAATCGCATATTCAATTCATCAAGTGAACCGATGCAGCTCATTTTAATGAAAGATAACGTAGCCTTAGTGCAAAAGTGGCACAATTTGTTCAGAAATCGTATCAAATCAGTTATTCTCAATTTTTATATCTTAAATTGATGGATTTTGACCAAACGTTTACTTCACAGTTTTATAAAGGATATAAAATTGATGTTTGGCTAATAGGTTATATTTTAAATTTTTAAAGAATAAATTTCTTGTTTTTCAAATCTATTCCTAGACTAAATTTATTTGTAGATATAGTGCTTACACAGAGTCGCAAAAATTTTAAGCAACGTTTTTTTAATTTTTTTTTAAATTTATTTATTTGATTATTGAAAAAGATGAGTAACAATTTCAAAGCATTTTTAATTGCGAATAACATCAAGAGAATACAAATTATATACAAAAATAATATCACGAAATCACAGACTTTCTGATAAAAATTAAACTTTACTGTCCCAAAAGTTTATAGACAACTCTTTTTTTTTTCTAAAACGTTCAAATGTTTGAGTCATTTTTCCTAACCTTCCATGGCTATTTTACACCCTCGATCAGATACACTCAAAATAAGAATTTTAAGAAATTCTGGTTTTAGAGAAAACCAACTTCGTTTAATTTAGATCTTGAACTGTTGCAAATTGACATTCATCAGCATATACTTTTCTAGCTAACATTCCCCAAATGTACTCCATTGGGTTCAGGTAAGGATCTAGGACTGGCCAGTAAATAAAACCTTATTGGAAAAAATTCTTTTCAGTATAAAACAAATATACTGGCTTATGAAACACCGGTTCCGGTATGATACCGGTTCCAGTTCAAACTAATTGCATTCAAACCGGTTCAAACTAAGTGTATTCAAACACAATACTCATGCTGTATGTACAAAATAAAGTTTATTTTGACCTTTTTTGTAAGAAACTAGTTATAGAAGCTATACAAAAAAATATTTGAGCGTTTACTTACATTTGCCAAATTTAGAGTTTGTGTAACTACTTTTGATTATTTGAAAAAAAAAATCCCTGTATTAGATACCTATATTAACCGAACTATTTTCATCACTTCTATTTTCTGTAGATAACTCATTTTTCATTGATTCAAAGAAAAAACAATTACAAGCAAAACAACTAAACATACACGAAAAAGTAAAAACTAAATTTTTTTTTATGAAGAACAGAAATAGACGCCACCTTCTCTCTCTCTCTATATCATCATAATAAAGGAACAGGAAAGAAATATGAATTATGTTCATACTGTAAACAAGAATAAAAAAAATCTAATGCAAAGAATCCCCTGCGTCTAAGAAAAGCTCATATTAAAGAATATTAGAAAAAAATAGAGAGTGAACAAAGTTGAAAGAAAAATTAAAAAATGTGTTCTTGTCGATTGATCAAATAAGGAAGCACCGTGGCGATGCTACTAGTCAGGTGCGTCTGGCAGATGAATGGATACTGATCAACTTTTATTTCTTTTCTGTGTTGTTTCTATATAAAGCATGGACGAAGATTTTTTTTTGCATCGTCTCTATATAATTGAAGTGTGAGGGGTTTGTAATAGATGATAATGTCCTTTTTTAAAAGAAGCTTCCTTTCAAGTGTATAGAAACTGTGTTGTACACAAAATAATAATAAGAAAATTTATTTTCAAATCAAAGAAGCGAGTGAAAATGAGTACAAGTAAAATTCAATAGGTTTTCTTTTGAGAAAAATGTTTTCCGACAAATCTAAGATAATTATTTTATTGCTTTTGTTATGGAAGTAAATGGGTGGTTGGAGTTTAACGGCGCAAGGGCAACACATGGGCCATACTACGCCAATGGAAATAAACGAGTTTGAGGTTAGTAAGTTCAAAATATTTTTGTATTTCATTCAGTTAACTTTAATTTTTTCGAACTTAAATTAAGAAATTTGAATTTGTTTTCAAGCCAAGCGTGTTATAAATTAAGTGAAAGTGAGTGTAACTTGAATTTAATTGCCTTCTTTATCACACATTGTTTTTCTTTTTAGAGCTATAATATTTTAACACTGTCATCTTTAGAGTACAAGAGTAAAATAATATCAAATTTTTTCTAATAACAATATATTTTATTTCTTGTTTTATGTTCATGCATTCACTATTCTTTCGCTATTATGTTATAGCAGTAAATAAGTTAAGTTTTTTTTACTATTAATTATGAAAGATTTTTTTCAAATCCACTATTTGAAACTAATTGAGTGAAATAAAAGGAAACTATATCTAAAATGAGTTAAATTAATTTCACAAGGAAAGTTTATTTCTTAGCAGACATTATTTCATTGTTTTTATACTTTATCAGTAAATTGTGTTATTATTTGTAACTGTAAAGTACTTTTACTTTTTCAGAATATAGACAGTTTGAAACATAATGACTAAGACTTCTTTTTAGCCAAGGTAATAAAAAAAAAAAAAAGGAGTGGACTAAAAAGAGTAAAAGAGCGTCATTTTTTCCTTCTGGACATTTCTATAAACATTTTGGACACCATGTCCTGTATTTGGCATACTAGAGCTTAAGGAACTGGAGCTGCGTTATCCTTGGGAACTCGACAAAATGCAACGATTTATAAACAAATCATAATAGTATTCTTTTTGGATAAACGAATTACAATTTGTATTTGAAATGCAAAACTTGTAAATTAATAATCACTTTTAACATTATACCTTTTTCAGTTCAATTATTCAAATATTTAAATACCATAACCCATAAAAACAAATTTTTCAATATAAATCCTTTTGAGCTATTGCAACCTCTTTGCTCAGATCGATTTTTCATAGTGTCTGAACATTAAGAACAGATCCATTCCGAACTTTTTACTAACTTTTTTTTGCCCTCCAAAGCTTGAATGAATACATTATCATCCACAACAAGACTATTTACCAAGATTCTGGTCTACTAGATGACGGAAAGTGAGTTAATTAGTCCTCCAGAAGATTTTGCATCGTTAACCTTAAAAGGGGAAGGTTTCAGTCAGTTAAATATCACTAAATTGAACATGTTTGAATTAAGCTTGGTATCTGATAATAGAACGTGAGTAAAAGGTGATAACTATTAAGTAAGGTAATAAAACGTGTGTCAGAGTGACCTTTGCATAACAGTCTCAAAATTCGATAGAAAGCATCGTCATCGAGAACGAGTGTATCATCCGAGTTTTAAACCCTCAGTTCGATTGCATGATGGTAAGTAGGTTTATTAGTAATACAATGCACCAATTTAATCGTTTGTAAAAGTGGCCTTTTAGAGACAGTGACAACCCCAAAAATTTGATAGAATGCAATATTATCGTCAATGAATCAATCTGTCAAATTTCAGCTCGATTGGATAACGGCTAGTTAATTTATTCGTATTGCGAGGCGATAGTTGAAGCAAGTGTAAAAGTGACCTTTTAGAGGAAGCCCCAAAATTTTATAGAATGCATTGTCATCGGCTTCGAATCTATCTGCTAAGTTTCAGGTCGATTGGATTTCGGCAAGTGAGTTAATTAGGGCTCTACAGATTTGGCCCGGCAGGTACAAATATACACACCCATCCACTCATAAAATCGAAGTTAACAAAAATGATTTAAAAAATGGTGCAAAATGATTAAAAAATGGTGCAAAATGATTAAAAAATGGTGCATTTTACGAATAGTTGCAAGAACTTCAGCAATAAGGGCTGGAGCCCCATGTTTAAGTACTAAAATCAAGAGGATTCACTGACACATGCTTTATATATTGAAAAATATTTCAGCTGTTTTTGTTAAATACAGGATCCAAATCATGTAATGTGTTATGAATTACAAACGTTGAAGGGTTTTTATTATAAATACCGGAGCCGCATAATGCCATATGATTATGCCGACCAAACGGTATAGTGGTTAACGTGCTAGCCTCTAGACCTCGAGGTTGCGGTTTCGAGTCCCGTGTTGGCATGGGTGATTGTAAATGTATGTTGGCTTGTCTAATGACGAATGTTTCGGCGCATTATAGCCCTCGTGTTGCTGACGGCGCCAGATAATCTGAATACAACCAACCAAAGCCATATGATTATATTAAAATGTTTTAAATTGTTTTTAAAAAAAATATGGGAGAGGGGGCTTTCCACACCAAAGTTTCTTACATATTCCTACAACTTTAACAATGAGTAAATCTTCAATCTCTGATAGGATTATGAAGGCTATTGAAAAGACAAACTAAACAATTCAGGAATTTTATATATTTTTGAAAATTCCGCTTGTTTAGGATCTTTAAAAGATATTTCTAGCAAATGTCTATTTAAACGAATGGGACCCTCACATAAAGATAATATGCTGCAAAATACAGCTTAAATTAAGGAATAATTATAAATATAGCAAACGTTTTACGTAAATATAATTGTAAGAATAGTAAAGAAGAATTTGTGAAGATAATTCTGAAAATTTGAATAGTAACAAGTTTGGAAAGGCAGAAATAATATTTCATTTTCTGGTAAACCTACCAGAAATACTGTAGGTCATGCGTCCCACTGTCTCTCACAAATAATAAGAACGTTAAAATTGGATGAGATTGTAATTTTTGGACAGCCTACATTGCTCAGTTCTAAACATGAACCTACTCTATTATACTACTAAAACTTAATTATTAAAGAATACTGTGCGATTTTTTATTTCTTCACTACCTTGGCAAAAGAGTTGAACATTTTAAAATAATTAATTTCTTATTTTCTATTATAAAAAGGTAGAAGTTCATTGTTATTTTATATTTTTACTGCTTTATAAACAGCCTTACAAAATTTCAATGAAATTGACAGTTTATGATAGCTACATCCTACAATATGGCAACCTTACTTATACAGTGCAAGTTTCTTGGTTTCATGAACAGATGCGTTAAAACGGCTCAACAGATTAATATAAATATCCTTCAGGTCCCAGATTTAAACATAAGTCAACATTGTTCGTAAAAGAGTTTTGGTTGAGTATTACAGGATGCCACTTTAGTTTTACAAAAATCTGTGTTTTTTTTACTTACAGGTTTTCAAACTACTGTTTCTTGGTTCAGTAGTTTCGGAGATCTGCTTAGAAGAATAACACTATGTTGGACTAAAATATAATAATTTTGATTTAGTTGTCGTTAACTTTTTATGATACGAGCTGAATTTATACGCAGTTGAGTTTCATATTTTAAATGAGTGTACTAAATTTCCCCCCGAATAAATTGGAGGAGATAATAATATTTAGTAATTTAAGAAACCAGCAAACAAACCGTCTCTATTATAATCTACAAATGACCAATTTACACTATGTACATGACCATTTTCGTTGTTTGAAAACAAATATTAAAGTTTACAACTCCTATTTAAAAAAACATACAATACATTTTCTACTATCTATGCACTCAATAGCTATTTATTTATGAACTCTACTACAACTATCTATGAGCTCTGCTACTATAAATGCCTATTCATCTTTAACCATTAAAATATTTTATAAAAATTACGATTTTAAATGCCAATTTGATGCTAGCTATAATATTATTACTATTCTAAATATCATGCACGGATATCTAAAATTGATTATTTGAGGATTGTTTAATATACAGGCCACATTTACTTCAAAATGTTGAAAATTATGAAAGCAGCATTTTTTATAATTTTTATGTATTAAGTAAGTGATTGACAAAATCCCATCAACCATATTTAGATAAAAGCATTTTACTAAATATTATTAATGTATGAATTTTAAACTATATACTGGGTGGGCCAAAAGTCAATTTAAAGTTAAGAGTAATGTTTAATTTAAATGATTGTAAAGGGGGAGATTTTTGACCAGAACAAAAATATATAAATTTCGTGCATACATGGTTCAGAGAGAATTCAGGTAATTTACTATTTATTGTGTCTATCGTGTAACTCTCGATGTCCTCTAACAAAGATTATATTTCGACTGTAGTTCTTAAATTATTCCTAAAATAACATTACTTATCTATAATTCTATTTTCATTCATCCTACTCACGCAATGACTAACATAACTAACTATTGACTTAAAATAAGTAATGTATAGAAGACTGAAGCAATTCGTGGTAGATTTTATTATTCTTCAATGTTCTTTTTTAATATTTTCACCATTGTTTTATCGCTTGGTGATTAATAGCAATACAAAGTTCGATGTAACAACATGTGACCTATAACAAATCGAAATAAGTTTTGGTATCATTTAAAATAGTTCCATGTCTTTCCCATCTACTATTCTTCATTCATCTAACTCATGCAGTCTAACATAAGAAATCTTTGATTATAAAAGGTAAAGCAAAATAGTTTTGTGATCTTTACGAAAGTTGTACGATTATAGTTTCTGTTTATTTGTGATGTCGCAAATAATGTAGGAGTTTAACACTCTTCCATGTTTTTTTAAATATGTTTTTCACTACTTCATCGCTTGGTACGTGTCCGAAATACACTCTTTATGAAAAAAGTATATAGTCACCTTAATGTTACTACTAGATAACTTCAAAATTATAGTTTGGAGGAAAACGTATTTGAAAATTTTCCAAAGTATTGAAATCATACTACAGCCTAGCCTTTAATATAAATTGAATGTAGAGAACTAGAACTTACTATAGTTGTGGCATATAATAAAGGTGGATAATTTATTACTCATAGTAGACGTATTAAAAAAAAAAAAAAAAAAAAAGTTATCTAGTTGTAGCGTTGAGAAGACGATATGACCTATAATAAAACCAAATAATATTTTGTAGAATTTATAATATTTATTTTCTAACACAACTTCCACGTTCGTTCATCTCACTCACGAAATGGCCAACAATCGCAAGTGACCTTAGAAAATAATATGATTTTAGTAGCATTTAAAATATTTCGATTTCTTGCACATTTTCGTTCATTCATCTTCTATTCCCCATACGTCGCATCAATACTCTTTTGGGGACGTTACCAACAAAAATTGAAACCGGGGATTTCCCTGCTTCTTGCTTCCAGTCAAAATCAGCTGCGTTTTTTCCCCTTTGTCGCTTCATACTTCCGTATCTCATCGTTTTATGCATCCAACCTTATATCTCTTTTTTTCTTTTTAAAGTAGAGTGAATAGGTCATTTATATGCTGCTGTAATATTCGAAGGGCGAAGACTCACGGAAAAAGTAAAGCCCCTTGACTTCAGTCTTCGTTTCATCAAGTGAACTGGAGCATTTTAAAGAAAAGAAGGGAAGCTTAAGTGCAAGAGTAGCATAATTTATACGGAAATTGCATTGAATTTATTTCATTTTCAATTTTTATTACGCAATTGTAAGATTCTGATCGAACTTTTAATACATACTTATTGAAGATAAATGTGAAGTGTGACTAATTAGTTAGAGTTCTCTTGATTTAGGTTGATATAAATTTATATCTCGGGAATAAATTTATATTAAAGAGAAAACAAATAAATAAACTATTTTAAATAAATGTATCTCTTTGATTACGGTTTCTTGTTAGAGAATTTGGAGATTGCATAATTAATATTAATTATTACTTTAGAATAAAAAGTTAAAACCTTTGATAAAAAGTTAACCTTAAATTTTCAATAAAAAGTTAAAAATCTTTTTAAAATGCAATCTACTGAACAAAAAGAGTCCAAAATTGTATGTAATATAATGGAAATCATGGGATTTTATATTCTTCTTCTTCATCAGCACTACAGCCTAGTGCAGGCCAAGGGTTTCTCAATTTACATCCTTCAGGCAGGACGATTTGCTGCTAGATTACTTCACCTATTCAGCCCTAACACCTTCAAGTCCTTCTCTACAATGTTCAATTACCTCGTAGCTGGTCTCCCTCTTCTCCTTTTGCTTTCAATCTTTGAAAACGTCAATTTTTTATCTGAATCCAATTCTGCACGTCGAAAAACAAGCCCCAGCTATTTGAACCTGTAGGACTTAATGACTCTCAAAATGTTAGGTTGTCTGTATTTATTGTATATTTCATGGTTATACAAACTTCTCCAATGCATTATTTTCTTTGACTTCTCCAAAAATTGACTGAAGGATCTTTCTTTCAAAAATGAGTATCCTATTTTCCTTGTTTTTATTAATTGCCCAGGTCTCGTTACCATATAGAATAATTGGTCTAATAAGGGTTTTGTATAAATTTACTTTAGTACTAATGGAAAGGAATTTTGACTTCAATTGATTCGTCAGACCAAAGTAGCATCTATTTGTCATCAAAAGTCGATTCCTAAATTCAGCTTTTATCTAATTTTTTATTGGTAATAAGTGGGCCCAAGTATATAAATTGGGTGACTCCATCAATGAATCTTATATACTGTAAGAATTAGTTTCAAAAATTACCAACAGGGGAGAATTGTGTTCGCATACGTCATATTCAACCTCAATAAATTATCTCTATGGTTTTAGAATAGAAATTATAGCTGATAAATATTCGTTATTTTTATCTCTAGTCTTGTCGCTAAGATTTAATAGATCCACCAAACTCTTAGCTTGGGAGCAGAATTCTCATAGAGTGTTTGCAATATCTAGGTTATAAATACTCTATTGGATGTTCTGCAATCTCTGATTTAAAAAATAAGTACAAGCTACAGTACTTTTGACAAGTAATCTATTGTCGAATATTCATCTGGCTAATGGATTTCCTGCTCTTTTTTTTTATTTGAAATATAAATTCTAGTTATTTTCATTTAAAGTACCTCTTGGATTTTCCCCTTTTCAAATTTGTACGACTATATGCGTTCGATAGTTGTAGCATTTTAATTTTTTGGTAAGATTGAATTATCGTGATAAATTCAATACGAACAACTAAATAATTTATATTTTATTTTGAAAATAGTGTAAATTTATTAAAATTTGAATTGAATGTAATGAAAAATACCTTAAATCATTCAATGGTTTCAAACTTAAATTTTCTCATAGCTCGCTACTGAAACAGCAGACTCTTCTTAGAAAAAGAAGGAAGTTCATTTTTTAGTAAATCATTTCTAGTAACATTATCGATATATCTATATATATATTAATAGACAAGACTTTTTTTGTGGTAGTTACTCCACCTAAACTACTCAACCAATTTTAATAATTAAGGAGTCAGTTGAAAGATACATAACTGAAAATTTGCCAAAACGTTCCAAAACTAGTAAAAATTAGTTATCAATTGGTGTAATTTATTGCGGCAATGAATTTCGATAATTTGAGTGGCAACAGTGTTTTGTTTTCATTTGTGATATTTTTGTAAACCGCATTTTAAGAAGAGTTTAATAACTCATCTATTTAAAATCGAATGCTTTCAAGTTTTGCTTTTAAAAGTAATTGTTATTCTTATTAGGATATTGAATGTCATTTGATTTTACATTCGAATGCAGGGTTTAAATTTCGGCGATTCATTGAAATGCACTTTCCGTGACTTTCCTCATCTTCATGTTATTCGGGAATTTTATTTGGATTTCATAGGTTTATTAAGGATATGAATTTTGGCATTGCAAATGTTCATGAAATACAACAGTACATTTTAATAATTTTGTTTGGAGCTGACATAGAATATATTTAAACTTACTATCACAATCTTCATTGATTGAGAATTGAAATGGTAGTAAATGATATTATGATACTTACATGTTTTCGGTCCACCATCAGAGTAAATCTCTAGCCAATCAATTTGTGTTCAATGGAAAGTTTGTTTCATATTTTTTCCGGCTAATATTCCGTTAGCCGGGTACAAGATAAAAACCACCATATTGTAAACCTAATTTATCCAAACTAACAACTTTAAATCTATTACAATTTCTATAACAAACACTAAACATTAGGAGTCATTTAAATGTTTTAACATTTAGGCTTGGCGCCAACTGGTGCCCGGCTAAAGGAAGAGTACCCTTTTATCTTCACATTTTATGATAAAACATTGATTCGGTGCTTTGTTTAAGGGAATGTGTTTTATCATTAAATGCTTTTGGGCAAACCTGATAGGAGGGCGAAGCCATAGCTTTGGGGGGTTGGCAAGCGTTGGGGGGTTGGCAAGCGTCAGCGAGCAAAGTCCGAAGCCCCCTAGTATAAATTATTGTTAAAGGGTAATTTAAACAAATTATAGAGACACATACATTATACATTTGTTTAGCATTTTAAAACCATGCATTTTACATAGCATTCCTTGAAGCGAAAATATTTAAAATTCGTGTTTAAAACATAGAGGGGAATGATAGCTTTCCGCTGGTAAACTTTCGATTTCAACTCTTACGTCGACTGTTAGCATGTGTCTTTATCGAAAATTCCAAATGAATTTTTAAACCAAAATATGCACTTCACTGAAGTTTTGAATATTTATCCTGTAAAAGTTGTCTGTGAAGGGTCATTTTCCAAATTTTAACTGTTTTAAACATTTTTTTTTCATAAATTAAATACTATTAATATCTCAGAAGTGCTTAAACAAAATTTTATAAAAGTATATTAACTGCTACAAGCTCCAGACTATTTTCTAACGAATGACCTCAATTAGGAACAGCCTGTATTTACACAGAAAATTTTCATTTCTAGACAGATCAAACCAAGTAGCTTTGCTGGAATGTCCCCATGACAATCAAAATCAATTGGTCTACCATCTGTCAAACATAATCAATTTCAGCATCAGGAAATAGACACCCCGTTTCGGATTTCCCCCTAAGGAAACGAATTGTAGTCACAGATCGATCCGACTTTATGAAAAAACATAATTCTGACAACAAAAGGTCTGTGGGGGGAGCGGAGTCTATTGTGAAATGAAGACTTGCAAGATCCAAGTCTATTGTAAGACTAAATGATGCTCAGGAGAACCGTCCCCATTGTGAGAGCTAATGAGTCTGTGAGAGACATCCTAAAGACCTAAACAGGAACAGTTATACATATATGAAATAAACGGGGAGAGGATATTTTTTTGCTAGTTTAAAGGGAAGAGATCTTTGAGTTGTTTGAGGTGGAAGCAAAATCATTAAATGATGGGTTGGATGTAAGATTAATATTTAGAAATCTCCAATAAACTGGGTTTATTCACTATAAGTTAACGTTTATTTATCTAATGTGAGGCGCGCGTGGTAAGTTTTGTTCAAATTTTGTTGCTCAACAGCTGATTTGATATAAAACTTTATCTTGTATTTGATTCACATAAAACTATACGCATTACGCATATATAAGCGGTGTAGTAGTTCTTAACTATTAATATAACTTAGTACGGTAATAAAAAATACAATGTTACATGAGAAGTCAGTGAATTGTATTCATATCACTTTTTAAATAAGTTCCATTTAATACACTTAATCCAGCATTTTGCTTTATTGTTATTTTTCTGAATTGAGCAATTAAGTAGGAGGGAGCAATTTTGAGATTGTATTAAACATTGAACTATTTACCAAGAATTACAGATGGAAGTTTTGTTTTGATTCGAATATTTTACTCATAAATGCAATGCCTTTTCTAGTAAATAAAGCAATTACACATATTATTGATATTAATACTATGATTAGTATTAAATTCACTCACCAATTTCAGACACTTACTACTGAATATCAAGAAATCAAAAAATACAATCCATTGACTCTCAATGAATCTAGTACTAAATGTGATAAACATAATGTTTGTCGAAAAATTTACCAATTAACAGATCTTCAATAATTATGGGATATGTAAAACAATTTCTCTGAATTTATTTACAAGTTTATTGAATTTTTTGAACAAATGTGTAAAATTCGTTTAAAATATTATGAGCCACGTAAATCAAACCATATGAGCCAAATGAAACCAGCCGTTTCCTTTAAGTATTTTAAAATAATTTGAACCGAATTGATTATTGTAAAGATTGTCATAAAATGTAATCCATTAATAAATTTATTACTTAAATGTTAAAGTGGCAACAACTAAACTGTTACTAGTTTTCTAAAAGTGTAAACATGGAAACTTGTTAGCCAACGCTGTAGTTGTAGTAGCTTCTTTGTAAATAATAGTTTCGTGAATAAATTAATTTGTTGTATTAGTTTACTAAATTAAGGCGTCTTCTCACTTTAGGCACCTCGAAAATAGGCTATTTTCGCGATTTTTTTTCGAGGATTTTTGCAAACAATTATGGGATAAAATGGATCCTATATAATAAACACATCTTTCAAATACAAGAAGAAAAAAAATTATTTTTTTGAACAATTATTATAATAAAACAGTAGCATCGAAAAACAAGTGTAGAAATGTAATGATCGTGGCTTGTTGATGAAATTTCGGAAACTATCCGGCCGATTGTCATGAAATTTAAATGACATATTCTTCATAGTTATGGCTATAGCGCATATCATCAGATTTTTGATATTCGCGAAAATAACAAAATGGCGCACGTTTTTCGAAAAAGTAAAAAAAAAACGCGTTTTTTTGCAGTTTTTTGTAAAAGAAAAAATACTTCAAATCAAAATTTCAAAAATCTGATGATATGCGCTATAGCCATAACTATGAAGAATATGTCATTCAAATTTCATGACAATCGGCCGGATAGTTTCCGAAATTTCATCAACAAGCCACGAACATTACATTTCTACACGGGTTTTTCGATGCTACTGTTTTATTATAATAATTGTTCAAAAAATAAAAATAAAAATTTTCTTGTACTTGAAAGATGTGTTTATTATATAGGATCCATTTTATCCCATAATTGTTTGCAAAAATCCTCGAAAAAAAATCGCGAAAATAGCCTATTTTCGAGGTGCCTAAAGTGAAAAGACGCCTTAAGTTAAAATAAAAATCATTCAAACGTATAAAATGTTTTAACTAATTTTTAATAATTGTTTTGCAAATCAAGCAGTAAATTTATTCGTTATATATTATTTTACATGATGACTTAAGTAGATATTTAAATAAAAATTTATACGTTGATTTTTAATCAATTTACTAAGGAAAGTTGAATCGACTATTGTGAGAAGGGCTTGATTCTGAAAGGTAAGAAACATGACAATATTGAGTATTTTGATGATCACTATAGAACAAAACACGATATCTTGTCCACTATAGAATAAACCACAACTCCCTAAATGAAGTACTTTACTTCAGAAATATAACAAGTATTGCTCGTCAGCCAATGTAACAATTCTACTAGTTCTTTTAGTATTTAAGAATATAACAAAAGATTTTTATTTAGAAATTTGGCCTTGAAATTTTTCTAGGTGAGCTTTTTTCGCATTAGTCCATTCAATGGTATACATGTAAGCATCGATCTTCAATTTTTTCTGATATTACTTCATAAAGAAAAAGCAGTTACTTGACAAACTACTTGTGTGTAATTTGAATCGTTACCAATAATTAATTTTCATCTTTTAGGTTCATTGTGAACATTTTGCTCGAATGTACTCAAACGTAGTTGAGTGGTTTTATTAAATTCACTTAATTTTTTAACATTAAACAGATACTTTATACAGTGAGTGGTTAAAGAACACTTGTTATGTATGCATCAAAATATATTTTACTGCTTATTTTTTTTATCTACAATGTTAAACCTTAAAATTGTTCTAGCATGTTATCCACAAAAATGATAGTAGCATCTTTAAACTGATATTTTTGGTCAGACTGGTTAGCACCAGAAGAAAGTGAAGACCCAAACTTCGCTGGATAGATGCAGCGGATAATTCCTCAAAATAATGAATAGGAGGAGTTTGACTGCCAACAGAAGCGCCTGGAAACGTTTGGTTCAAAAGGCCTTTGTCTACTCTGGGCTATCGTGCTACGAATGATGATGATTTTAAACAAGAACAAATATACAATGGCATTAAACTAAAATCATATAATATGTGAAAAAAAAAACATATCTACACAGTAGAAATAACGAAATATTTTAATTTTCACCACTCTTGGTCTCATATCAATAACATTATAGTACACCATAATCTTCAAAAGAAACATTTAGTTGGAAAACCTATTATTATATGGCAAATGACAACACTGAGATAAACTTACACAAAACTAGTGCTATTAAGAATGACTAATAACTGATTGTTCTGAAAAAGAAACATTTCTTTACATTTTTCACAATAAGAACATATGTTCGTTGACATACAAAATTGGCGAGTAACTACTTTGACAGAACATCGAGCAACTATACGAGTATGTAGTGCGAAGTTTCTGAAATATCCACATTTTACATCTACAACTTTACAACGTATAAAACAGCTTACACATTTATGATACAAAACTCGCACATTCCTTGTAAATAAAGCTCATTTTCCTTTCGATGCCAGTCAAGTGTTAGACAATTTTTTTTCTTATTTCAATAAGAGTTTCTACTTTTAAGTTACTGAACAAGATTAGGATACTAAAAAAAAAAAAGGAATTTCTATTCATTTATCGACCATTTTTTAAAGCGACAAAATTCTAGTACCTTATAATAAACTAATCACATTTTTAAATTCCGTGTTACATTCTTTTATTTTTTCAGCCAGATTTTTTTTATAGAATGGTCTAGGAGGAAGTAGCATAATTATATCTAACTTTTTATTACCTGTCTTAAGTGTTTATATAAGTGAATCCTAGGAGTTCGTTTTTGTTACCTCAAGGCTTACTGTATGTCACATGATTTTCTATTGAAAATAATATTTATATATTTTGTTACAATACTGTAATTACAAGCTTTATCATGTCAATGAATACGTAATTATTCCTTATTTTTGCTATGAATCACTGCGTATGATCTTTATTAAAAAGCTATGTGAAATAAAATTCATAATGAACTTAACATAATAACAATAAATTAACACAATAAATATAATAAAGTACGCAAACTCATTTCATATTTGTGGGAATGTACAAAGATCTTATTGAAAAGTTTAACTTTCATTAGTTACATAAAGTATTACTTTAAGTATTCTTAAGCAATACTTCAATTTAAACGATTAATCATGATTATTATAAATAAAACAAATATCAGTTGTATGTTAATTTTTTTAAATAATTTATTTTTACATAAGAATTCCTTTTCATTGTTATTATCAAAATTCGAGACTCATCTGATAGCATTTTGGGATTGTGTTTCCGTTTCCAAGAAGTTTTAATATAAATTTAAGAAGAAAAAAAGAAGCTTTGATTAATTTTTTGATTGTATAAAAAAAATCAAAGCTTGATAATAATATACACAGGATAATCATAATTAAAGCTCTCTTGATTAGAGACGTCTGAAGCTTGCAGTAATTACCAGGTTATAAAATTGTGCATAAGGACTACTCTCTACGATCATACTAAAATAATTTCTGAAAAAAAATAAGAAAGAAAAAAAAAGAAGAAAAAAAAATAAGAGTAATTACAAATTATCAATCCATCATATCAGACTAACTAAAATTAGTCTAATAAAGAAATCTGCGTGCTACAATTTTTTTGCTGTCATTGAATCGTCATTAGCAAGACTTGAACTATTTTAGAAATTTTCTAATTTTTTAAACTATAGTGTTTTACGTTGTTGTTGTTTTATGTCAAAAGAAAACTATTCCATTATCTTAGTTGTACGTTTTAAAATATGTTTGTTAAG
This sequence comes from Linyphia triangularis, assembly GCA_963978545.1. Lineage (NCBI taxonomy): Eukaryota > Metazoa > Arthropoda > Arachnida > Araneae > Linyphiidae > Linyphia > Linyphia triangularis. The sequence goes on from OZ021721.1 coordinate 59,909,698, forward strand.
TAGCTACCGGCTACAGAGAGCTCTAGAAAGAACTTCAAACTTGGAACACCTTGTACTAATAAATATTACATATTAGCAATTCCCTTTATCAACACAATTAAACAACAAATATTCTTTTTTCACCCTTTAGTCTTTACGATGTAAACAGCATACAACATGATTTTTTCAATTCACCACTTAATAAACTACTTCATATACATTATAAACTGTCTATTACCAAAATTATTTTTGAATTCTACCTTTTTAAAAAACATAACGCCTATTAAGTATATGATTTGAAGTTGAAGGGTTTAAAATTAAAGTAAAATATTATAAGTAATCATTAAAGTTATATTTCTTTGGAAAAATTAAATTGTACTTAATTAAATTGTACTTAAATATACAAGATGGTCATAAAAAAACTTTGCCGATATATGGACCTTTGGCTTCCGTTTTGTTCAACAGATCGAGATGAGATTTCAGGTATAGTTATTCAGAGGTATGAGCTCGAGACTCTGTGATTGGCAACAAAATGGCGCTCACGTTTACGGTTATAGTTACAAAAACTCGAAATTTTCGAATAGAAACACCTACTTTTTCCTATTGTAAAATGTTCAGTGCACGCGAAAACTCTAATGAATGATGGAACGGTAGGTGTATCACAAAAAATGGATGCGTTATACACGCATAAAAAACAGCTCTGCGAACGACCAACAGATATACGATCGGGGCACACAGAGGCCGCTCGCCAGATATTCAGCATAAAAAAACGATAAAATTGCCTGTGATGGCACCCATGTGAAATTGTGGGTCCCAATCGTGTTTTTGTTGGCCGTTCGCAAAGATTTTTTTTGTGCGTGCACAACGCGTCCGTTTTTGGTGATACACATGCCGTTCCAACGCTCTTTAAGGTAGATATTGCCATTCGAAAATTTTGAGTTTTTGAAACTATAATCGTAACCCTGAGAGCCATTTTGTTGCCGTTCGCACATTCTCGAGCTGATATCTCTGAATAATTATACCTGAAATCTCATCTCGATCTGTTGAACGGAATGGAAGCTAAAGGTCTATATATTGGAAAAGTTTCTCTCTCTATGTATATATAAAGACTCATTTATACGAGTTGTTTTATGATATCAGTCACACAAATTTTGTCGAAGTAGTTAACACAAATTTTGTACTGCTAATCGTATGTATGTCTTCAGGTAATTTTCCCTTACATAAATGCACACAAGACATTTTTATCACTTAGACTGCTTCTAGACAACATATTCATAATAGTTTAATTTCTTTTCCTCATTTATTTCAGTTATTAATTAGAGCAATGCAATATAGTCATTTCATTTTTTTCAAATGCTTTTCAACCACATTTAACGATACTGTATATTTCTGCAGACAAATTTAGCCCCTCTGTGAGTATACCATATTGATTATTACGTGGGTGCATGTCCTCTCTCTTGAAGTTTCCATTTTCAGCAGTAAACATAAGATGTTTTCTTTTCAGAAAGATACTTTTTTTTCTCGTATAACTATAATTAATACAACATCGTCATATCTCTCATCTTCGCTTGTGCTATACTTTTCACACATTTTTGTGCTTTGGTTGATTTTGTGCTTTTTGTCGACATATATTCATAACTTGATCGATTTTGAATTTTCAAGGAAGTTACATTTACTAAACAAAATTACATATAATATATTCCTTTGAATATAATTTTATTGAAATATAATGGAATGAATAATTTTATTTGTAGTTATATTGACGAACGTAATTATTTTAATCAATTTGTTTCAATCGAATGTTCTTTTAAACACATATTAATTCAATATCGATTGATCGCATAATCAAATCAAATCTTAGTCTTAAAAATATTTTAATGTTGCTTTATTTAATAGTCATGCTTGCAGAAATCAAAGATGGCTAATTCAAATCATTTTATAAAAGCGATTTAAGGGCAATGTTTGAAAATGTGTTAAATAATTAACACACTATAAATGCAATTAATAATAATTTGATTAATATATATTAATAAACTAAAAATACTGATTTATATTCTATGAAATTTAAAACTTTTACAATATTTTTTTGTGGATAATGTCGTCTACCAAAAGTTATTTCCTTGAGTGATCGATTGAATAAACTAGTGAAAAGGGAACACCTTTATTACGTCCAATAGCAAATAAAATCAGTACTTACGTATACCATCGACAGTGGCATTCATCAAATGGTTTGTCAAAATTTGGGCATGCCGTGTAGCTGCGGTCCACTATACTAGAGGACAGGAGCTCACTGAGTATGCTGTAGGAACCGGTTCCTCAATGGCTGTAAAGCATTGAGTGAGCTCAAATCAGGCTGTCTTCTAGTATAGACATCATCATCCGAAGCTGTTTGTTGCTGTATTCAGACAGTTCGAGCTTTGGTTGCAAACAAAAAGTTTGCCAAAGGTTGACGGATATTACGTAAATACACATAAGTCATATTTTATCTGGTCAACTTTGAATTTACGAATAACCCATTCAAAAATACTTTATGTAATGGTGGTGAACTTTTAAAACAAGTGTGAAAGTCCGATTCAACTACATCACAATAGTAAGAATATTCACCGAAACCATCGGTATTAGAAATAATGTTCGTCACTTTTCTATATATTTGAATAATTAGATTTTCGAAAAATAAAAAATGTAAAAAAACATTTTCTCATACAAAATATGCAATTTGAGATCACATACTATAATGCCTTTCCGTAACACTAAAAATCAACATAAATGTCACAGTTTATGTAAAGTTTTGCAATAATTAATACTTTTTTTTAACGAAAAAAAAAATGCTTCAGAAAAATTTCGATCAACAAATAATCTTTTAATGATTCAAATATTTCATGCGAGAACATATTTTTTTAATTTAAAGCCAAGAAAAATGAGTCAACCAAATCTATGAATTACTTCTCAGGTGATTCAAAATATTATTACAAATTCTTTTAAATTGAGTATACTGAAATGTTACTATTAATGGTAGTACTGATATGGTCACTAAATCGCAATCCAAGACTAAGGCTTGGACGGTCCAAGAGTCGGCTATAGAAAAGAAAAATGAGCTTGGAAGACACCAACTGTTCAGATACATTGAAACATATTGCCAATTTGGATGCAATGTTCACATTTAACATCAAATAATACATCAATGAAACATTTGGGTGAACTACGCTAACTACGTCAAGGAATACTCATTGATAAATTACTCGATGCACAGGCATATCTAATAATTCGTTTAAAGCTTATATAATTTTCTAGTTATATATAACATTTGTTTTGTCAAATTCCTTTTATTTTATTATGCCTTCAAATACTGATCAAGATGTATGATACTAGTAGTATTTTTAGAATGCACCTTGGGAAAAGATTTTATAATTTATGTATCGAAAATACCTCAGCTAATACTTTTATATGACTTTTTGTGTGAAAAATAGAATTAACTTTCATCTAATTAGTAGCTTCCTTTTTAAAGTTCATATTTTAAAGAACTTCATTTTTCAAAGTATACATATTAAAGAACTTCGTCTATTTTGAAGTAAAAAATTATTACACAATTTAAACAATGCCTTGTTACTACAAAGAAGTGGTTGATACATTTGGCATTAGAGAACACATTTTTTTCTAATTTATTACAGACAAGTAATACTAATTAAAATTAACAAATGTATCAGTTTAAAATTCTGTTTTCAAACTTAGTTAAATAGTTGAAATTCTAATTATGTTTTTAAATAATGTTTTTATTAATCTAAATGTCAACCTTAAAAATACTTTTTTACCACTATGACTGTAGGTAACTAAAGAAACTTCAGTAAAACCATCCTAAAGTATCAAATATCTCCTTCGTCTCACAAAATATAAAATGTTATATATCATACGAGAATTTTATAAATTTAATTTTTTCTATATTCTTCATAAGTAGATTTTAAAGCACAAACATCACGATATAGACATAGTCTTTCACTCCTTAGAAGGATCAATGAAAGGAAATGATACATTTATTCCTTAAACTCAAGAAATCGCTGCAATGAAAGTTTCCGTATCCTCTTTTGAATAACGAATCATCATTTCCATCTGGTCTTTTCATCTTTCCCATCTGGTCTTGTTATCATCATTCAAATGCTCTTGACTAGAGGACGGCTGACCTTCACATGTCGTATTCAAAGGAAAGCAATGGAGAGTGTTGCCTTCGAGAACATTTGGTATTACAAAACAGTATCTAGGAGGTTGAGGGATTTCGTGATATTTTCATCCTATAAGGAAATAAAGAGATATTAGTATATTCGTGGATTTATTATGACTCTGATGAAGAATATCTAAAAATAACAATACCGTTCAAAAGTATATTATTCCCCACAATTTGACAGAAGGGCGAAGTGTTTTTTATAGAAATGCTCAGAGAAAAAACGAATTTTCTTCCAAAATAATTAACATAGTTTTTCTAAACAAAAGATGAAGATATGAATCAATTTTTTAAATATTACCTGTAAGCAACCTTCCTAAATAACATTGGCAGTTGTCTTCTAATACTTACGCTACCATTTGTTGATGGAAAAACGAACTACTTTTTTTTTGTAGGAAAACATCCAAATTCCATTTCTGGTTAAACCCTACTGTCAAGTGTTAGTAAATTAACTTCAGATGTCTTGTTACTTTTGGATCGCACTGCACTTATCAAGGAAGAGCTTCTGTACTAAAATATATATTTTTTATTTATTCTTGCAAAACCATGAAATTCACTCTCATGATGATTGATCAACTCATTTTACTTAACTTAAGTCAAATGGAGACGAAAACGGAGTTATTAACTTATTAGGTGCACTATTCAGGTATATCTTCATAAATTTTAGTACAAATAAATATTGAGTTCAATGGAAAATTAGCTCTGAAGAAAATCGTTAAATAGTCGTGACCGAATGGAAATGGGGTATCTCTTGGATTGCAATTATATGACAAGTTTCTTAGATTTAGATGGAAGTGCATTGGGTTTAATCTTGAAAGTCATACAATAAAATTTCCAAGTATGCAATTTAATTGTAATTTTGAAGTGTCACGTTTTAACAACATGGTATTGAACATTTGAATTCCACTCCTTCTCTGCAGAATGCTTACCAAATTTTTTTGAAGAATATAAAGCACATAAAAATGTTCGACGTAGATGGCACTGATAGTTGGTTGATTTGTTTATAGTTTTTGCTATAGATTTCATATCAATTTTTCTTTCTCATAGATAACATTTCTTCAATTAAAATTCTTTGCATCCTATTTTCCTTCTTATCTTTATGTTTTTCGTACACCACCGCATATTAAAAATAAAAATTCATTTAAAACAAATACAATCCACCTATATATTGACAGTGCCATCTATGTTTAAAATTCGGAACTTATTTTGTATCAGTATTTTAAAAAATATTCAATGACAAGGATTTCACTGCAACCACATGACAAAGTAATTGTTTAAAGTAATTTTTACCTATACTTTACCATATCTAGCCATAGAATACAAAACAAAAATATGTATTCATATCAATTTGGATTTACTTGCTTTCAATGTAACTTCAGATTTAATAGAAAATCTCCTTAGGAAATTGGTACTATGAATTAGGAATCGACAGAATCGTATGAGAAAGCAACTGTAACGACGATAAATTGTTGAAGCTTCTCACATTCACCATCAATTCTAATAATGGGGTAATAATCATTGAAGCAGACTCGTACTATAAATCTGATAGTAATCTCAGAAGATTTGTATTAATATATTTTCTACTGATATGTGGAATGTTTCTAAACATGTTATTATTTCTAAACATGTTATATTCTTAGAAGTACTAATATAGTTTTAATTGATTCCTGATAAAACTTACCTTAATTGTTTGTTCAATGTAAACCTAACCGCAAGTTTGTGTGTGTTAAATCAAGAAGTTAGGAACAAATTTAATGATGAGTTCAATAAACACAAATTTTACTGCGTTGTTATCCATTTAGCATTTCAATTATTTTTAATATTGTACAGAAGTTTAAGAAATTGATTAATTATTTATTGAATAAAATAGTGCAAAATAAATTTCTCAAATTGGTGGTATATTGCAAAAAGTTCCTTTAAAAAATATGTTTTGTTGATCAATATAATATTATAGTAAATAAATAGATAGAGAAATATTTTATTAATAATTAAATCATCGTTTTGGATGTTAAAATATGCATTTCGGATTATATTTATAACGAGGAGTTATTTATTTGCAGGAATTACATAACATATTCAGAATTTATTATACCATCCATTATAACATAATGAAACGTGAGATTTATTATTAATTTTGCCATTATTAACAAAATACTAGCAAAGTATAGAATTTCAACTTCAATATATGAAACGCATTACATTTCGAAGCTATTATGAATTAATAAGATTGTAGCAGATGCCATTATTGAGGTGATTTAGATGACTACCGTTCATTATCACAATAAAAGTACTTTCAACTAAATCACTTTAATCTAATATAACATCATTGATTTGAACAAAGTTTTTATTTATTTTGTAATCAAACCACAATGATTAAATGTGTTAATATAAACGTATTAGAATTTTCAGATATTCTGTATAACTTTTTTGAAGTTGTATTAATTTAGATCAAGTGAAAAAGTCTAAAATTAGATTAATACTTTGGAAATTTCTAACACAAGTGTATGTTGTCCAACTAAAGTTTACTTGAAATATGTTATTAAATTGAAAATTTCGTAAAAATGTTTTAAATAGTTTAGCTAACTAAAGGTTATCATGAAATTACTAATTTTTTGTCCTTTAAATAATATTGTAAGTATTATACAGGGTGATTATGATTGAAGTTTAACTTTAAAAAATCTATAAAAAAGTGTTATTAGGCAGAATGACCTAAAAAAAAAAAAGAATTTTTACAAGGTTATAATATCTTTTCTGGTGCGCAACGAACGTAAAGTTTCAAAAAAGAAGTCAAAATCGGTAATCGATCGGAAAATTTTAAGGACTTACAAAGTTTTGTAAATTAAAACGTCATTTAACATGGTATTAATTTCACTACAAAAATTAGAAGGTAATAACTGAACCAACAAAACGCAATATATGTTTATTACACTTTGAATAAATTAGAGAAAGGATAACTGCTGTCGATAATCCGTTTTCGTACTAAATACAGGTATTAATGCCCTTGAGTGAAACTAAGCCCTAGTCTTCTCGCTACTGACGGAAGCAGCAGCACTTGTTACGAGATTCCCATGTCTCTTCACACTTTGCGTATGACAAGGAAAACATAGAACGTTTACTTGCAGGAGGTAACTCACCACAAATGAATTACTGTGAGTCATCATCAGACAAACCTACAAATACTATTAGTACAGTGATACGGAAATCTTGCCATTGGATTAGGTCAATATCGTCCGTAGCATAAATATTTAACACGTCAGACATAAATGGTTATAGTCTTTATGTCCTTCATAATTCTGCTGTTTGACATGATCGCGTTTTTTAGCTACCATGCATAGCAGTTGATTTTCTAGGTGAGCAAAATATGCATTCCATTGATTTAAGGATCAAAAACTTTTTACTTTTAATTATCCATATGTTGACATAGGGTTATGAAAGTATAGCATTCGGACAATATATCTATATATATATATATATATATATGTGCTTTTTTTTGCTTTTCTCTACGTTTTGCAACATTTGGATTTAAAAAAAGTAGAAAAATAGTCTAGAAAAAATGTGTGTAAGTGGTCAGCATAACTCACAAAAAAATTAACCTACGATATCAAATTTGGTGTGCGTCTTCACATTGTGACTTTTTTTTTTGTGTAAAATCAAATGCGAGTGTATGCTTTTATTATGAATTCGGTAAAAATAATAAGGTTTACAGTTGGCGTTTGTGTTTCGACGTAAAGGGAGATAATTTAGGTAGATGTGATTCATCTTAAATGTGATAATCTCCCGGAATCCCTCTTTGACGAATCTATATAGACGCAAGTGTTCATTTCTATCAAATACTCTACCAAGACTCTTTACACTGACAGTTATGACTGTAAGTTCGCATTCTATTTTCTTAAATTTTTGGAATTGCTAACAGTTCTAGATTTTGCCAATGAGCCAGGAGTATGTGAATGGTCCCTTTGTATGTTCATCTAAGTGTTGCAGTAAATTTCTTATTGTATGTCATTTGTATGCAGTTGCAACACAAACATTGCCTGGATCTTACTATTTGTACTTGTTTTAGAACTTTAAACTAACCTTTTTGGCACTATGACTTTTCCATTTTCCAATTTTTTTCAATCCTTAAAATTGACCGATCGATTACTAATGTTGACTCTTTTTTTTTTTTTTTTTTTTTTTTTTTTGAACTTTACATCTGTTTTGGTACCGGAAGATATTTTTTTAAAAATTTGTAATGATTCTGCAGACTTACTAATGATGTCAAAAACTACTTTACCGTGCTATGACGTTTTCAATTTCATTAATTCATTGTTGTTTTTTATCAATGGTAAGGGCCCAAAGGTTAAGGGGGACCCAAATGGTAAAGGTTCGTCAAAAGGCATAAGTTTGGAATGATGTCCGAATCACTAGACGGCAAGAGAAAATGAATGATTTCCACTTTTATAAAGTTAGCAATATAATATTTATTATAAAATTTAAAGTAAAAATTTGTATAATTTAATGCGAGTTTGTAACGAATTGTGAAAAGTATTTAGAATTTAACTCAATTAGGCAAAAACCATGTAAGTGCCACTAAACAATTAAAGTGAAGGAATTAATCATAAAACTAATGAGTAATATTCAATGCGTTTTTATTATGGAGCTGTTGTACAAATTAGTTTAGTAGCTTTTTTTAAAAGAATTCGCATGAAAATATCATATAGTTAAGCTAAAGATTTGTGTTTATAGCTTTTTATATTGTTTTCAAGTCAAACTTGGTACGATACATAAAAGTATGAAACATTGTTTAAATTGTTCGCTTTTATGAAGAAAAAAAAAATGGTTATGTTCTGAAGTATTTTGGTTGTTGACTAATTAATTCATACAATTTGTTTGTGGGGAGAATTTCAACAAAAGAAAGAATATATGTACTATGAGAAGGTTTTAATTGTATGCTTGTAACTAAGTATAACTAAATACTAAGTACTCTTAAATTTGTTGTCCAACAAAATTGCATGAAATTCATATAACGGAAACGCACAATTAGTCCATTAAAAGAAAACTAGCTTTTCACCTTTTCTGGAAATTTTAGAATCCCTCACTTGTAAGTATTTTAAGAACAGCTGTCTAACATAAATGCACCGAGTTAAATTTAAAAAATAAGTCTATTTACAATAGTAAAATGCTAAATAATCTAAAGCAGTATAAATTACTTCTAGATCTAAATTAAGCACTGATATCGAATAAATAAGTTAGTTTGTGCATTCATAACTTAATTCCTTCTCTTATTTACAATATTAGTTATTTCTACTGCGATTGAAACAGATAGGCATGAGGTTTGTTGAGATGCCTGGTGGAAGGAGTTCAGATTTTATCCTAATTGAGATACAAATAATGGACAGTTTCCCTTGAAAGACCACACCGGTAAAGTATTTCGTCTTTGAAGTTCAAAATGTTGTACACATGTTTTGAAGCAGAATTGTTCTTCTCTAACTTCTGCACCATTCAAAATCCGATACAATCAATAATTTCACATTAATTGCTTATTGTATTTGACTTTACAGTATTAAAACTTTAATATTATGCGTAATTAGATATCATGAACCGCTAGAAAATAAATAAAAAGTTAGCTGTAGAAATTCTAAATTTTAAGTTTTGTGTACAACTACAGGAAAAATGTTCCGCTTATACCCAACCCCTTTTTGAAACTTACAACAATGGAGAATTTTTTTTTTATTTAATTTGAGGCATTAATTTGGCTTTAATGAGATTATTTGAAAAAAAAAAAATCACACCAAATTATCAACATGAAACTATACATAGCTCTCTATATAAAATAATACATACAATTTAATAATGTTTATAAAACGATGATTTTATCTTACAGCGTATGTTTTTATTATCACTTTCTGTGTGATTAGATATTGCCTTATAAATATTTCAACCTTAAAGTTGTTAGCAAAACTTCGTATCTTAGAAGTATGTAAAATATATAATCAATAACTTAATTATAAACATACTGGTAGTACTAACGATAAATATTTCGTATTGCATAGTTACTTCTAAATCAAATAACACATCATGTTCTGTTTTAAGAAATCGTTGACCGAGTTGCCGATAAGTTACGAAATCTACTTAATGACATACTACGGGGTGCGACATAAGTACATAGTGCAGTATTAGACCCACTTCTTCTATTTATTTGGAGTTGAATATTATGTTTATTGATTTAAATCGTAATTGTAATACATATTTGTTGACATTTTAATAATTATTTTCTTATTGTATATTATTGTTGCACAACTACTGTAACCACTATCAGTTGTATATTCTCGTTGGCAAAATACTGTAGTAAGTATCTTATCGTGCATTCTTGTTGGTAAAATATTGTAATCACTTTCTTGTTATATATTCCTGTTGCAGAAATACTGCAATCAATATCTTGTTATATATTTTTGTTGTGAAAATACTGTAATGACTCCCTTGTTGTATGTTAATGAAAGTACTTTAAATATTTCTAACAGTCTTAATGGCTTAACAGTCACTATAGAAATCTATATTATCATCTCTCTCCCTCTCTAAACTAGTTAACTTCTGTTGGTAACCGCAGGCAATCTATTGCACAGCATGGTAGCTATTCAATTGGCATGAGCTGCTTACAGAGTTTGAAATTTAATAAAAAATTATGAAAGTGAATCACAAGTTATCAATAGAATTCAATAATGTTTTCTAATCATTTGTGTGAAATCTTTCTGCTCTTGTAGTAATTAATTTTGAGTATGAAGCCATATATTCGTGAAAATTTGAATAATTATATTCGTACTTTTTCGTAAATAATTTCTAAACCTCAATATTGATTTTACTGCAGGTCCCATTTTCAGATGCCAGTTCGTTAAAACTACATTAACTTTCAATGCGGTAATATATTTAAAAATAGAAATATATGTACCCGCTCTCGTAAAAAACTTTTTTATAATCGGTACACAAGCTTGAAAAACTGTTTATTGAATTTTAAAATTCACTCTATGGAAAGCTAATTTATAATCGAAGTTCACCGTATGTGTTTAGGCAACACGAATGGAAAAATGGATTTGTTTTGTATTTATTGTGGTTTATGAGACTTAGTCACGTAGACATGGTTATGAATAAATTTCACTCGCAGCATCTCAAAATATAAAATGCACATAGTTATGGAATGAAAATATCATCCGACTGGAATTGTTTTTCGGAGTGTTGATTTTATTCGATAACATATTTATTTTCTTAGTGTGTGTGTTATTATTGAAATGCTCGAAAATATGTGAAGGAATTTAAATACAGGTTACCATAATTTCATAAGAATTGCCAGAATTGATATATTTAAATGTAATTTATAAAAAAGTTTTCTTGAAAAAAAAAAAATTTTCTAATAAAAATATTCATAAAATCATATTAAATTTAACTGTTTATAAAAAGTAAAACGAAGTAACTGAAAATCCTTTTAAAAGAGCCGAATTTGGATGTTAAATTACTGTACATGTTTATTTCATACCCTTAATCTTAAATAATTAAATATTGGAGATACTACATGGCTTTACAATTTTGCCTTAGTTATACAAAGTTGAACATCAAAACTGTATACTTTGAAACTCATAATTTTCAGTTTAAATGAATAACTGTTGAGTGATACATATATTTCTAATTAAAATTAAAACTGTTAATACATTAAAAAAAATTACTAAGTTAAAATTTAGTAAAATATACATAAAGTTTAAGTATATTTTCTAGTACAGATGATACATTAGTGTACAAAATCATTTTGTTCAGTTTATTACATTTTTCAAAACAATGATATAAGAATATATACTTTCAGATTGATAGAAATATTCTAGCTGAAATTTGGTTAATGCCTTTATTTATTTTATGACATAAACTCCGAACTTCAAAGTGCAATTTTCTTCTTAAAGTAATATCAGGTAAATGCTTTTAGACTGAGAAATTACCTAAGCTTCTACTGAAACGGGCCATTTGTTCTGTTCATTTACTACTAAGAGGCACGGCCTCTGCCAAACATATTTAACCGTGGAATGAGTAATAAAATAATAATTTATTAAGGAAGTAGCCGAAATTTTAGTCACAAAATGAAAATGAATCTTTAAGAGATTAGAAACCTCGTATGACTGAGCTTCTTAGAAATTATAAATATTCTTGGATTTTTAAGAATATATGTTTGAAATATATACCATTCCTTAAGATAGTAAGAGATCTTTTAAGAAGATTACATTCAATGAACTTGGTATCTCCAATGCAAAATCTATGGTGTTAATTAATTGTAAATTTAAATGGTTTTGCATTTATACGCTTTGTAAGATTGACCCGATAAAACGTTTTTCTACTTATATTGAAAATTTATAAAACTAGTTTTTAAAATGCAAATGGAAAATTATAAAGAATTTTAAAGTAAATAATATTCTTAAAATACATTAAAATCCTAAATTAAAATAAAGGAAAGGAGAGCTAAGAATTTGCATGTGATATTTCCAGTTCTACAGACAAAATAAAGTTTTTGAGGAATTGTATTCCTTCTTCAGTGACGTTACATTTTCTTATTTTTCACTTCATTGAGGTTACTACAATTACTGAGACCTACAAAAATTGATCATATATGTTTTAAGTACTATTTAACGGCCGCTAAAAGAACCTCAGAAGTACGTTTGTTTATTTGATAGCAATTTTAAAAAAAATAACTAAAATTGGCATTATATCACAAAAAATATTTATAGATAATATAAATAATAGTATAAAATAATAATTTTAAAATACAATATTAAACTTAAAAAAGCAGCCCACTTTCAGGTTTTTCTTGTTTTAGTCAGACAGTAGGATTTGTGCAATTTATGTAATTTTAATGATAAAAGCAGATTAAAAAAAATGATATAATTTAATACTTGTTTATTCAAAAGTACTATCAGTTCTTTTAGATGATCTTGTAAAAATATTAGGTGTAAAATTATATAACAAAAAAGTGTGTTTCACATACATGGAGACATGTTTCCAGAAATTCATCAAAGGTGACAATACCATCTTTATTTAGATCCAGTTTCTGTAAAAGAAATTGATTTAGGAAATGGTAAATTAATTTTAAACTCTATTTTTTTTACAGATTTAAAAAAAAAAAAATTGACTAATAACTGAGGAATAGAAATGGAAATCGACCTAAGTCCAAAAAAGTAACTTTTTCAGAAGAGATGAAAAATGATCGCATCTGGCACTAAAGACAATGGTTAAGTACATACATCAGATTGAATTTGAACTATTGCTACTGGAGTTCGCACTTTGGACGTTTTCCACTTTGTTTAGCTTGGTCTTTAGGACATTTTTCCATAGAAAAAAGATTTTAGATTTTTTTTTTGGTACTTAGGTCGTTTTTCAGTTTTAGTCCTCAACTCTTGCTTATAATTTATGAACATATATAATAGGGTGGGTCGAAAAACCGAAATTTATATAATTGAAACTCAATACCGCGAGTTTTAGGTAATAAGTATTGGCAAATTATTACTCTAACAGGTTAATATCTTTTACCCCGGTAAGGGAGCTAAAGTTCCAAAAAATAAAAAAAAAATTAAAAAAAACACCAGATTTTTACAATTTATTATTTTAGTTTTTTAGACACAACAATACAATTTCTAATAGAACGCAACAGTTACATCAAGATGTTAGTAATATTCCTGTAACATTTCATTATGGTGAAATTACTTCTTTTTGGCCTCAAAGGCTACAGTTGTGAACCACAGTTTTGAAACCAACTCAACCACATAGTTTTGAAAAAATTGCGAAAATTGCAATTTTTCGATTATACTCCATCGTTATAATTTTTATAACAAGATTTTTTATATCTATTTCTAATAGACTGGAAAGGGCGATTTCCATTATCGTTAATTCTGTGCAAATTATTTTTCACAATCACTGTAATTCTACTGAACGCATTAAACTACTTCTAAACGATACAATCACCTGCAGCTGTGCCTTATATTTTTGTTGCCAATTATTTGAAAATCCCCTGCATATGTAAGTGAATTTTGTCCAGATGAATTGATTTAACTAATCGACGAAATTAAACTTTTATCATCTGATGAAAGTGATGATTACCAAGTAAAAGTATTTCTTAATCTCAAAATATGTGCATGAATCTTGCAGCATCAATGTGAAACGATAGATATGGTTTATCTTACAGGGCTACTGCCGCATGACCATCAGTAGTTCTTCATGACGTAGTTATAATAAACGAAATGATACCTCAAAAGTTATAGATAAGGCTAAAATATGAAGAGAAAAACAGAAAAACAGATCTCAAATGAACGAAACATTTGATATAGCAAGTTTAGATACTCCGCTTGCTCCATACTTGGATGACCGTAAAGATCTCTTTGTAAGTTTAAAGAGGGAACTGAGTTTCATCGTCGCTAAGTAAGGAAGAATATATCTCTTTGATATTGAAACCGGGTTCCAATTGCTTTGGTCATTTCATTGCATCGTCTGACAAGGCGATTTCTAGATGAAATGACATTATAAGTTTTTTAGAGAAAAATTAATTTGAAACGTTAAAAGTAATTGAAATCGGATGTGACTGAATTGACTTTAACACAGGATTCAAAGGAGTTATTCGTTTGCTTGAGAACAAGTTACAAAAAACATCTTCAATGGCTTCCTTGTCTTCTACACTTTCCTGAACTTTGCTGAGACACCTTTTCGAACATCTTGATTGATAAACAATGGGCCCTCAGTCGTAGAGTAGCCCTATTTCGTATTGTAATCCATTTATCAAAATCGTCGTATAGTAATCCCTTTATCAAAAATTAAGACTTATTTTAAAAATTATGACAGTTAAAAAATTTTAAAAATTGATTCATAATTTTTTCATAACTTTATCCCTTTTGCAGTGTTGAAAGAAATCATTTAACCAGAATAAAATTTTACAGGGACATTACTTACAGCTTGATGTATCTGTTGCGTTTTATTAGAAATTGTATTGTTGTGCCTGATTAAAAAACTAAATAGTAATAACCCTATTTTTTCCCCAATTTTTGAAACTTTGACCCCCTTTTTGTGGTGAATGATAGCTATGTATTTCATTTACAAATGTATTACTTATATTACTTAAGGATACTTTCCCTCTCTATTTACTTCACAGCTATATATATTTCGGTTTTTTTGACTCACCCTAATGTATAATTTGAAAAATTTGAAATTTACAAAATTATATTATCTTTCCAAACTATGTTTTACAAAGATTTCATTGATATGAAGTAGTATAATGTCCGAAAAAGATCAGTTGAAATGGGTTCTTTTATTACAAAAAAACAATCAGCTCAGAAATAAATTGTATAAACCTATGGTCAGAACATCTAGAAAAGTTTTTAATCCCTTATGTAACGTTGCATACTGTACAAATTTGCTTCATTATTAATATCTGAATATTACACGATCTTTATATTGATCAAAGTCGCTAGAGTAACTAGTTGATTTTGCATGCTAAAACGCTTTTTGACGAAGATGAAATATCTTAAAGCCATTAATTACAAAGGTTCAAAATAATATGTTACAGAAGTGTCTCAAGTAGAGTTTTATTAAAAGGGCTAAACAAATAAATTGTTGGCAATGTTAAAACATTTTATAACTTATTTGCGAATGAACGAGCAAATACTCCAATGACTGCCCACTTTTTCCATTGTGAGGAAAATTTATCAGCTTCTGTACAGTGTTGTAACACACAAATTAATAATAACAGAAGAACTGAATGACTGATAAATGACGAATGACTGGAATCCATCAAATGATGTTGATAAAAAAAAAGCATTGGAAGTGGAGGCAGAAACCACTAAAGACCTATTTTTATAGCGAGTTCAACTACACATTATTTTAAAATACAAAAAATACATTTTCTTAATTCACCACCCCAGATTTATGCATCGTAAATATGAAATTATTTTCTATAGTATAATTCATAATAGCATACATTTTCATACGTCTCGGATGAAAAAGTGACTTCATCAATTTTTGACACTTTAGAAGTTATTTCTCCTATATTATGTGTATTTCATGTTCTTTCTAGAGGTATATAATACTCTCATACACGGCTGTATGACGGATATATTGATAAGAAACGAGTAGTAATAGTAAAAAGAAAAGTAGCCCATTTTAAACTTTCAACATCTCTCCTACTAAATTATAAAAGTGAATACAGTGGCCTTTACATCTGATGGAGAGATATTTTTAAATTATACTTTAATTATTATAATCAATATAGGTTGAAAAATTTGCGCATGAGAGTGATGTTTATACTAAAATAACGGTGTTTGGAAATGTTATTTTATATTATTTAATATCAAAAGAATAAAATAATTATTTCAATATTTCAATCATAGATGGCACTGACTCTAAAGGTAATTTTATTCTAAATTTTACTTCTTTTGTTGATATTTGCCATTGGGAAAGAAAATTTTATGAAAACTTTATCCGATGTTATTTGACATTAACTATAATCGGTGACAAGAAAATAATATTTTATATGCATGTATTAGAAGCATTTGACTTAAAAATGTAGTCATCCTTATATATTTGACTTCAAACCATACTCTTCACAACATTAATGTGTATTGAGTTTTTAATGAGTCAAGGACTTCCATCCTCTTTTAATGTGTATTTATGTTGAAGTATACAATAAGAATTATCATTAATCAAGTTTTTTTTTTTACATATAATAGTATATTTTTTCAAAGCAAATTTATATGAAATTCTAGATCCACCTTTTGAGTAAAACTATATTTAACTTTCAAAGACACACTATTATTGATAGCTATTATATTTAAAAAAGTATTCACATCAAAAACTCTGTCCGCATGATCTCTGGTCGCTTCCACTGACACGGAGGGTTCAGTAAAACGACCCAAGAGGTTGTAAATGGAACTAATAATCTCCCTCATTTCTTCCCTCGTAATACAGCCATCTCCATTGATATCATACAGATTGAACGTCCATTGCAATTTTTCTGTTGGGGATCCACGTGATATGGTAGACAATCCAAGAACAAATTCCTGTAAAAACAAAAAAACATTTGTATTAAACATTTTTGAAATAAGTCATTTGCAATTTTTAAAAAAATGGCACACACTACAAATCTATGTTTTCAAAATAATCACCATTTCCAGCAACAACATGGGGAAATTCAAATGTCGGCATCGTTTTATAGTTTTTGCAACATGTTTATAGTTCAGAACGGGTTTTTTCCCCCAGTAATTTTTCCTTCAACAAAGCCATCTATTGGTAAACTTTGTAACTATTTTTGATAATTGATGGCTAAAATTTAGTAGTTTCTAAAAACCAATGCAGCAAACGGAATATTTAAATTGTGTTCCGTTTGGTTATTCATTTTTTAATGTTTTGCGCCTTTTTAACACACCAGGATGTTCATTGTTGGTTGTTTCAGCTACTGAATAAAGGAGTAGATATCAGTGGGTGTTTATACAGCTTTGTGCATTTCTTAATTTCAAATCATGTAACTGCCGTATATTGCCTATACTTGGTTTTTAAATTGGAAAGTCGTTTTTGTTTGTTGTTCAAATGGCAAGGTATATATATTAAAGGATGTACGAGGTACAGTGGTTGAAGCTAAAGAGAGGATTTGCATTTTGGATTTGGAAGTGAACATTGTAATTTGTTGTATTGCCATTACGTACACTTACGGTTTGACGATAAAAATGTTAGGCTGAGAATTGTGGAATGCTACATTCATGATATGAGCTGTGTACGATGCCTACCTCGATTATCACTGATGAACATTACATTTTTAGACTATTGAAACAGTTTTTCAGATATAGATGTAGACGTTTAGTTTTCCATGTACTGTATAATTACATTTTATATCATGATTATATATTCATGATTATATATATATCAGGATTATATATTTTATATCATGATTTTATATTCATGATTATATATATATCAGGATTATATATTTTATATCATGATACTTTATATTATGATTTTTGACTATGTTAATCTGATGTTTGAGGACACATATTTTGTTAAATATATGATCTCTTTCAATAAACACATTACTTCAATAAAAGCATTTAGACAACATCCCAGTAGAAAAGTTAAACTGATATTTTATAATGATATTTACTCAGCATAGGGAAAATTATAAATGGTAAAGAATCGCTTAGAGCTAGGAAAAAAAAATATAGATGCGACAATATTCATATACTAGAAGGTAATTGAAGCAACATTTTTTGAAAATGAAGTGATGGTTATTCTTTTTTACGATTGAACAAGCCAAAAGATTTGAATTTGAAATATTACCTTAGAACGACTACTGAAGATAAATTGCTCAGTGGAACTTTCCTCTGAGGTGGATTTATAAAAACTTTTCTAGAAACAAGTTATTTAGCTCAATTGCGTGAGATTTTTTTTTTTATTTAAATCATAGCTATACATATGTTTTATATGCAAAACTGTTTAAGTTCCAATTATTTTTATGTTATAATTACAAGACCGATTCATGCTTGAAGCTTAAAATTGCTACAATTTTGATACTGCTTGAAAAATATTTATACTACAGTTTTATAATAAACTATCAACAACAAATTCAATTAACATTTGTATTTGAAATTTATATGATGAAACTAATGTAATGATGTAAATATAGATTGCTATTGCATAAATGTCCAAATGTTAAACAAATAAGTTTAACATTTGGACACCTTAAAGCACGATTTTAAACTCGAAATCCATCTCATATCAATTAAAAAAACAAAAAAAAAACATTTTGTTTTGAGATTAAAATTAAATAACTTAAGTTACAGCTTCATAGAGGATTTTCAATTGATACGTTGCAAATTTCAAGCGGATATTATGTGAAACAAAACAATCATTTTTAATTATCGCTACCTCATCTTTATCTTACAAACTGTCAGTTTAGAGTGCGACTTCAATTTTTCAAACTTTCTGCATCATTCAAAATTCATACTTTCAAAATAACGCCCAAAAATATATATTTGATACTCGGAAAATAACCGTAGATGGTAGGAGATTTGAGCATTTCTTCTTCTCCCTCGCATTTTAACAGCTGTTGTGGGCTTCTGCTAAGAAATATACTTTTTGTTTCTATGAGTCTTCAGCAGCTTGGAGGATCAATTTTTTGATAGAATAAAAGAATAAAATTGTCATGAATGCTAGTCTTCAGTGTTTTGTGTCTTTATATTGATATAGCTCTTAATGAAATGTATAATGAACTATACTTGCAGGGCTAGATGAGAAAAATGTATTGGGTTAACATTCTTGCAAAAATAAGAACACGTTTTTTATATCTATAATCAAGAAACGTTGGTTTTTATTAACTCTGCCACTCTTTTGCTATATATATATATATATATATATATTGAGGTGCTCTAGGTAAGAAAAACTAATTGAAAACCTTAAATAATTAAAGAATTCAATAATTGAAAACAAGTTAAATAATAAAGTTTTAATAAAAACACCTTAAAGATAATTATTTCATTTCAGAACATGTGGAGTAAGATCAATAACGTCACCAACTGATTATGTGTACTAAAACGTAAAATAAATTTTGAAGTATACAATAAAGGTCAAGATAAATATTTGTTTAGTATGTCTTTGATGAGTTATACTCTATTGGTTTAACATAGCGTAATTACACTATTATGATATACACTGTAAATTTCTTGCACTAAGTATTCATTAGGTCATACTAAATCAGGATATATATAAAAAAATAGACACTTCCATAATTAAATGGTTAAACCAACAAGCATTTAAATAAATTTTAATTCATTTCAAGAAAATATGTAATCTATCAAAGAATAAAAATACGAAATTTTAGCCCTTTTTTCATTCTTTAAGGTCGAATTAGTAAAATGATATCAGTCCTAAATTGGAAGGTTGACAGTCTACTTAGAGACCCTAACTATGTAACTCATTTTTTAAGAACGCAGGCTCGCAGGTTAAAGAGCTTTTCCATTTCAATGCGCTAGCCCTTCCTTCTTAGATTCTGTAATTTATCCCAAACACAAAAATTTGAAGTAAACATGATAAAACTATTTATAATTATACAGTTTAATAAAACATTTTTTAATTATATTATTAGGCACTGGATGATTCAATGATTTTACCGGATAAATGGTAATAAACATTGAAGGGAGCAATTAATTAACATTGAAATGCATACATATTCTTACCTGAAGAATATTTATATTTTCTATCACCATATATTTATTTTATGTATTCAAATGAACTTCAAGTAAATATTTCAAAACCTTCCATTTGAAAGCTTAATATTTTCCATGGTATAATTATTTCATATCTAATCCCAATTCATGGACTTTGAAAAAAAAAATCTTCATAGGAATAAATGTATACTAATTCATTTAAAACAAAAAAGGTATGGCAATTCTCAAAATGGGAGAAAAATAAACTGTGTCTAAAAATAAATAGTGAAAAACATGTTAACTAATTTGCCGAATTAAAATTTTATTAATCTAATTATATTTTAAATTGGAATATCCTAATGCAACTCAATTCCAATTGCAATGATCGGTTGAAAACATTTTGCCATTTAAATTAAGTACATTACTCAAAACCTTTAATGCACATAAATGTTGAGAGAACTATTTAAATTTGGTGGATATTTCAATTATAAGTATTAATTCGCTGCAATAGCCATCGAATCTATTAAACATGTTTTTGACAGTTATTCCGTAAGGTTGACTGATTTAGACTTTACCTTGCGCAAGAGTTCCTCTAATTCATTGCTTAAGCTTTTCTATTGCGAATTCGCAATTGAACGTATTTTCCCACAGCTGAATATATTTCCTAATTACCACTTAAGCAAATACTCGTGTAAGGTTATGCAAAGAACTTATTCAAATTGATGAGTGGAAATTAACATTAAATAAGAGTAAAAGTGTTGATTTTTGACTAATTCTAAAGCAATTCGTATAATGAAATAGGGGCAATGCGACTCAAATGTGATTTGTCAAACTATTCAGTAAAATTAGTTAACATTTTACTTTCATAAGTTTAATTAATAGACTGGTTAGAAAACTGCAATAACTTGTGCATAGGACATTTATAGTCTAATTACGAACAATAAAATTAGTGGCACTGTAGAACTTCAAAATTGTTGCAATCACTATTATCCACCATTTAATAAAAAAAAAAAAATAAGATGTATAGAAATGAAAAGTAAAGTCTGGACTAATTCATTATCACTTATATATAATTCTTATACATTCGACGAAGACTGAAATCTGGCACTTGGGTTCTTTAAAAGAGCAAAATAATATAAGCTAATTTGGAAAATTAAAGCTATTTTTTTCGTGTGTTTAGCTTAAAGAGTAGAAATGTAATGAGTTCCTCAAGTTCACAACTTGAGGTAGTTCATGTACAGCTTATTTTTATAATGTAATGATTTACGATCAATCTGACTATTAAACGAGTTTAATTTTTCTGAAAACTATTCATAGTCGATTTCCGGAGTTTTTCGAAATTTTGTCACAAGTAGCTAGTTGATTTGGAGAAGTTAGAATTTCCTAATAGGTCGTTATGTTTATACTAGTGGATCCATGAACAGCTGCGCAGTTAAGATTCCTGAGAGGAATTACTTTTCAGGAAATCTATTAGAGTTAGATATTGTATACTATTATTGCTGAGAGAAATAATAGGGGAGAGTAGGGAGAGCTATACTTTCATTACCCTAAGTACACATATGGGTAATTGAAAGTAAAAAGTAGTCACCTTGCAAAGAAGCAATCATGAAAATTAGAAATACGTCCCGAAAAACTTCGTTTCTAGTAAAACTGAAAAGAAAAATAAAAAAAAAAATAAAAAAAATAAAAAAAATCATGAAGTATGTAAGATATCGATTTATCGATATTTTTTCCCATGCAACGATACAGTATCGATACTTTTTTTTCCCTAAATACTCAAAATTTTCCCTTTGTTTTGCATTGTTTTAAAAAATAGTACAGAAAAAATAACAAAAAATAACCGAGTTGAATAAAATCATTAATTAAACTCTACCTGAATTACAACTTTTAATATTGAATAATTATCACGATGACACATACATCTCAACTATGCTACTCCAAATCTTTAAGTTCAGTGATCTTCTTGGTACCGATATTTTCCCCATCTTATTGAGTTTGAATAGATATAACTCTAGAACTGTTTACTATAAATACATTTTTGCAGGTATTCTTTAAATATATTTCTTAAATTTTTTTTCTTTTGAATATTCAATATGTTAGTTTAAAAATATCCTACATTTTTTTTAAAAAATCGGGGAAATATTATTTGAAGTTTCGGAATTAAACTTTTGTTTTTAATTTTAACGAATTTAAAAAAAATTAAAACAAAAATTTTTTCTATGATTCTCTATAAGTAATTTAGTATGAGAAATTGCAAATTGAAGAATACGTTTTGTACTTATATAGAAAATAAAGAAAGACCGAATTTTGCGTAAATTAAAAAAAAAAAAAAAAAAAAAAAAAATACAAGTGCTATTTTAATAGAAAGTTTATTCAACTACAATAATTAAAATACATCTACTCCCAAAAAATTCATAATAATCACTTTAAAATTGGAAAGGTCAAAACGGAACACTTATACCATACATCGAAATGATGCTATAAGTGTTCCGTTTTTACCATTGTTTTACTGAATACTATAGAAAAACTAGCATGATATTTTCAGCATTTTTACCTGTCCATTCTATGATCAAGTAACTGTAATATAAAAGCACTTTTTTGATTTTTGATTTTTTTTTCGCATTTGAATGTATTGATAGCTGTATTTATGAAATCATTTAAGAAAAGACATACACAACGCGTGAATAATAAAAGTTATATATATATATATTCTTAAAGCGTAAATGGCATATGTATTCCTAAAGCGTATGGTCCATCCTCAAAAATCAAACAATTTCTTTGAAATGTTGGAAGTTTTTTAATGCTTAGTTACTAAAGTTTTTATATATGGAATTCAATTAAAAATATATTCTTTCACTTCCTTAAAATTTGTTGACATCTTTTTCGTGCCTAGAAATGAAACGGAGCAATAATCCATTGAAGCTTACACTTCAAAATCTGTTACAGACGCAGATTTTACATCGAAGCGAAAGTCATTGCATTCCATATGCAAAATATACTTGCCTCAAGTACATCTAGTTCCTTTTCCCATCAAAATTCTACGTATTATGACCAATGCAATTCTTATTTAAATTCAGAGACACGGTTAATATATAAGATTCTGTATTCTAACATGAAATGAAATACAGAAGATTGTTGGTATGAAATGAGTTTGAGTGTAATGCTATACAGGTTTTGAAGTTGAAAGTAACATATATTTTTCATTCCAGAGAAATAACGCTTGAAAAATCTCGAGGCAATATAAATATATCTATATATTTATTTCCTATCACTTTAGAAAAAAATCATGCTACAGGAAACTCAGAAATGTCTTGTCATTCAAGTGTTGTTGTTGTTTTTTTGTTTTTTTCGAACGTCCACATTCTTAGAAGTGATAAGTGAACATATTTTGGAATACATTTTTTCTCAGGTGTTGATTAACTTTCTATTTTATAAGTCTAATTTAAATATAGATAAGTTACCGACGCTTACACTTACCATTGTTTGTCTTTGATCAAAATTGAAATTTAAACGTATTGTTGTTAAATACGAATCAAGATATTTACCGGGTTGGTTGATTTGTACGCTCAACAACTTTTTCTGCACAGTAGCGGCCAATCAGACCGGTGCCTACAGCTCAACATAGATTCCTTATCTCAACAAACATCCATGCCTAACTTAAAATTTGCACCTTTGGCATGCGATGCCAGAGCGATAACTACACTGCCATCCGGTAGGCACGTTTACTAGGATAACCAACTTTAAAGTTTTTTTTTTTTTTTTTTAAATATTTACTTTTGATGTAAAGACAGTGTTAAAAAAATAGAAAAGCAGTTTTACAGTAACACTGATCTATATAAGGGAAGTATAAGTTTTTTAAAATAATAAGATTGTTAGTTTGACAAAAATTTGTGTAAAAGTAAAAAAAGATTTACACTTCATACAAAAGTAAAGGTTTACAGTTCATACAAAAGTAAAGGTTTCAGTACATATGTTAATCAAGTTTTTCATTAAAAATTTATATGAGTAGAATTTTTTAAGAAATTCTTTAGAGAAAATAAACGTTTGAAATGAGGGATTTATAGGATAATAAAATTAAATTTCTCCTAGACTTTACCTACGTTTTAAAGGGCAATTGAAAAGGACAGATTTTTGCAGTTTTCTAAACCTATAAATCAATCTTGATCAGCTGGTAGGTACAACTTTCATAAACTGACCCTTCTGCGGTGCATCTGGTCTTGATTGAAACACAGACGTAGCACATTTTTCATTTCTTGATTTTTTTCTTTTTAATGAAAGTGCTTACATCAAAATATAAACTTGTATTGACGTATGTAGAATGAACCGAGAGAGTTTTTTTTCTGCGTTCTGTTAACTTTTTTTAGGGTAATGTTTGATAAAATAATTTCTATTTCTTACAAGCACAAAATAGTTTTTTAGAACAATACTAAATTAAACTTTCTTGATAGGAGATACAACTGTTTGTTATAATTCTATGGAGATGACATGTAAGGCATTCCTTTTCATTTAGTTATGGGCGATTCTGAAATTAAAGGGAATTTGGGAAGGTAAAAAACATAAAAATAAAAAATAGAAAACAAACTTGAAATTTTACTCTTTGAGTTTTATTAACAAAACTAATACGTTTACCATTTCAAAAAAAAAAAGGTAGAGGAAAAATATATTTTCTAAAAAGAAACAAATTTCTAATTTTGCTTGTAACTTCCGTGGTTAACACAATCCATGGAGGTTATAAATAAGTGAAAATAAATAGATTACCATTCTTACAACCTAACCTAAAGGACTGAGGATAGATTGGCTTTTCTTTTAGAGAAAAATTTACTATTTTATAAAAGTTAACGGCAAAAGTATGCTTAAAATTATAAGGAATAACATTGCTGAACATGGAGATTACAAGAACAAAAAGAACTCTCCAGATTTTTGAGAATTGGACAGCTTTTTCACAAACAATATTAAACTATGCACATCCAGTGGAATCAGCACCTAGGCTCAGCTGACCTCGACCATTAACTATGACTATGAATATGATTATATGAACATCCAACAACATCAAAAGACAAAATGGTTGTCTGGTAAAGAAGACTGTACTGCTATCTAGTAGAATTTTAGTTAAAGATATTCTATGGAGGTTATCTCAGCACCACAGGAACAACTTATGTGCTTAAAATAAAGTGGTAAAATAAATTAAAACTTATATTTCTTTGTGATTAGTTAATTATTTATAAAATAAATAAATGTTTAACCCAGATTTTTCTACAAATATATTATTAATCAGGTTTATTTCTTCAGTTAATACTAAAAACACAGGAGTGAGGACATTCCATGGAGGTTACATTTCCCATACTTTGGATTTAAAAAAAAAAATTAATAAATATGTAAAATAAGGACTAAAAACATTAAATGTAAAATTTTTTCTACTTAATACCAATTTCCTCACTTAAAGGAATGAATATTAAGCCAGTAAAAGCGCAGTGACTGAAATTTCCCCTTAGTTTCAGAATCGCGCTTATACACATGATTAGAAGGTTGTCTTGTAAAACGCTCATAATCCAGAATGTAGAAAATTCCAAGAATTATTCCTGCTATTCACAGGACAGTCCATTAGTCAGGAGAAGTTGGAGTATGGAAGTAAACGATGAAGTGTCGTTAATTGAAGGTAAAATGCACTGGAAGGAGATTAGTAAAAAATACTATTTATCAGTCGATGGGAATATATTTTGGATCTATATCCTTATTAGGTGGTAATAGAAGAATTCTTTTCTTGGGAATAGAATGAGTAGTTTGCAGGAACTGTTTTGACTCCAAAATGTAAGAAGTGATCTAAGCATATTTTAACAGGTTAGTTGGTGGAATTGAAGATGATTGGGCACAGTTACTTTAGGGTTGTACTCAGGATCATTATTAGGTCATTATCTGCATTAACTGGTGAATTCCTCTCGGGAGGTCTTTCAAAGGCAAACTACCCACATTGTGCTTCGAATAGGAGAAACCCCGCTTTTTAAGGAAATGTTCACATAGTGAGAAAAAATAAATTAGGAATTGTCACTTGATAACTTTGCTTTATGAATGGATTATAAAAGAAAATATAATTTAAGAGAACTACAAATGGGAGTGTTACAAAATCATTACATATAATCAAACATGTATGTTTAAGTTATAACGTTATTGTAGATTAATACAACGTAGCTGGATCTTGATACCAGAACAAATAACGTTATTATGTTTTATCCCAAAGAAATGGGGGTGCAGTTTACGTTCATACTGCATAGTTTTCCAGATTCTGAAAACGTTTGAAAAAAAAAGTCATTTATAATTAAATTGGTCGGGCATTAAAAACATTTGAAAACAAACCTATCAATCCATGTATATAACTTATTTAAATAGTTTTTAGACAGTATAAAAGTGAAATTAGTTTCTTCAAGAAACTTTTTACTAATGTGAAAGAAAAAACCTGAAATCGAGAACACTTGATAATTTTAAGACTTGGTCAGCTATTTAAACATTCAATAAATCCCCCACTTATTAAATTCCCCGCATTTTTATTCAGGATTAAATTTTATATCTTAAAACAAAATTAGTTGGTGTGTGCCAAAATAGAAAAATGTTCATATCATACGCAAGTCACCAAGGGATCTTAACAAAGAATAGCATATTTGTTTTCGCATAAAGAGCGCTATTAACCCATCAGTCGATTCTATTTTCTTGACAAAATGAATTTTTCATAAAAGTTTAAATCGATAAAATCAATAAAAATGTTTTATAAAAATGCATAATAAATTATGTTTTCGTGGCATTCTCTTGAGCATTTATGTCATCTTTGAAAATGAAGGACGAAAATCTAGAAAAGCACTTACCAAAGAAATTACTTATTTTTTCCGTCTCTCTTAGGATATAAGCAAAAGTAAAGTTATCAACTCATCAGTCATTCTCTTCTTTTACATAAATCACTCTTTCTATTAGATACAATTTAAACAAAAAAAAAAGTATTTCGTCTAAAGTGATAAATTTCAAAACACTTGAATTTAGTTAGATAAATAACTTTGAACAATGTAAACAATGTTGAGGTTTTATAACTTTTTACTCCTACAGCAGTATATTTTGACACTTACTGAAAATTTTCTTTAATTTGCGTTCTTTTATAGAAAAGGTATACAAGTTTATGTATTGTATTTACATAAAAAGTAATATTGCGCTCAATGAAATAACACCTGATTAACGTGATACATGATTCCGCACCGTAAATGATGATTAATTGTAAGTATTTGTGAATTGTTTTCAAACATATTTTATAAACTTCATTTTGAGTTAAAAATAAAAACTTTAGCAACTTTCAAAATCATTTTTAATGAATATTTTTAAATCTCTTGAGAAACTAATAAAAGTATAAGTGATTTAATTTATTTCTTTGGATAAATGTGGATTTTTTATAAGGTCATTTAAAAAACATTTACTAACATTTCTATGCAATTCAAAGCTCTTTTATATTCATTACTATGTCTAGAATTCTACATTTCTAAAATTTTTAACTGGAGTTACGAATTTTATTATTTGTCAATGCTATAAATACAGAAAAATAAAGATTAACCTTACTCTCCTTGCTTTTCTTAAATAATTCCAGTAGTATTACTTTTCTTAATCAATTATAATTTGTGTAGTATTTGTACTTATCAACCATCTCTAACGTACTTCATTACTTATACACCTAAGATACACAAAATAGTTTTATTTTCAATAAACAATTGAATGCATAGTGGAATTATAACAACGGTAATTTTATTGTAGTATTTGGAACAGCCTGCTTGGTACTCAATAAGTCATTCTTAAAATTTTAAATAGTTTTACAAAATATTTAAATTAAACACATATTTTTATTTTTAAAACAATTCTGAAATAAATGAAATTTCCATGAAACTCTTACAAAATTTGTAAACATTAACGAAACCTAATATTTTCTTAAAGTATATGTAAGACAGGTGATGCTGGTTCTTAGAATTACTACATTTTCTGTAATTAAGTGCTCAATTCCAGCCAATATCATCAGAGGGACATTAGTCACACACACTTTAGTGATGTTTATCCATAACTGTGCATGAAATGTTTCTAAAAAATCATTCCTGAAATTTTAGGAATGCTTTCTAAATATTAATACAACTCTGATGTCAGGAATGATAACTCTTTTGGATGTTTTTATAAAAATTCATATACTTCAAACCACCGAGCGGCCAATAAAAATTGTTTTGAAATAATAATAAAAAAAAGAAAAATCCTACCTTGTAATTTAATGAGAAGGTCCCCCTTGAACTTAAAAAAAAAAAAAAAAAAAGAAGAACCTCTACAATATACCCACCGAGGTGGTAAAACTAGTTGGCGTTAAACTTCCACCATTGTGCAAGCATAATCTAAAATTATTTTCAAATAAATTATCAATATTAAGTAATAAACTTATTTTTAACTCTACAATTTTATTTTTATATTAAACAGCTTTATTTATCAGTAAATAAATAATAAATATTATATGCTATAACTACTTTTTCAAAGTAAATTACGTTTTTAAATGCAAATATATTTACTACTATGAGTGCGATTATCAGTCTTTATCTGCCCTATAGACGAAATGCAATTTTCATAACACATTTTTGTCGAAATATTGCTTCAATAGTTATGATAGTTCATAGTTTTAAAACCAAAATAAATATGAATAGTTAAAGATATTTGGTGACGTCACTATATAAATCTTGTTTTAATATTCAGAAAATCTCGCACATAATTTTCCATTAATCTCTAAGTGTAACTTATGAAAAGGCCATAAGCGGTTTCTTCTCCGCATGAAGATAAAGCTAATTGATCTGACGCTATTAAGTATGTCCCCCATAAAATATATTCTAATAGGTTGCCCATGATTACTGACATACCTTAACAGGTTTTGGAGAGAGATGCAAATATAGTTCTCCATGGAGAAAGTTAAGTCTAACATGTGAGTATATTCACATTATAGTGCTACAGTTGCAGATTGGTGAATTTACTCCCTAAATTTTATGTATTAGCTTCTATTGATGTTTGTGTGTCTAC
This sequence comes from Linyphia triangularis, assembly GCA_963978545.1. Lineage (NCBI taxonomy): Eukaryota > Metazoa > Arthropoda > Arachnida > Araneae > Linyphiidae > Linyphia > Linyphia triangularis. The sequence continues at coordinate 59,939,143 of OZ021721.1, forward strand.
AACTCAAAATTTCGACTGCTTTAAGCAATATTTTGCTAGGTAATGTGTTTTTTGAAAATTTTGATTTATGGTCATGATGCGAGTAGTAAGACACTGCCAATTAGACATTGATTCATTGCAAAACATTCGCTTAGAAGAAGATTGCCACAAACTAAAGATGCTTGAAATTGTGCAGATTTGTATGATAACATGGATATAATTTTTTCAATGGAAGACGAAGCATTAGGAAAAATGCGTTTAATAATAAAATGGCCAGATACTTTTCCTGAAAACATGTAAATTACAATCTTCTTCCATACAAATGAATAATGTATTTTTTAACTTAATAATATATATATATATATATATATATATATATATATATATATATATATATATATATATATATATATATATATATATATATATTATTAAGTTCATTTTTAATGTTTCCAAGTGATGGACTTCATTGTATGAGGTGTGAAAAAAATAAAAATACAAGTTTCTTCATAAAACCATATATTTGATAGGTAACAAGTCGGTTGAGTAAGACTACAAAATCATCAGGGTCTGTCAGATCGAATGTGCTCGACGAAAGGTTCATTGATTAGAAATAAAAATTCATACTCACTTGAAAGTTAATGGTCCCACTGCCATCATGATCGAAGGCTTTAAACACGTAATGCGCGTATTGACTGGCATCTAGAAATAATAAGAAATTGAAACTCTCAGTATCAGAGGAGCAAAACATCTGCAGTTTAAAAGTGGAACACAAATTTTAAAACAATAAACCGTAGCGCGTATTCATTGACATCTATAAACAACAAGAAACTGAAACTCTCAATATCAAAGGAACAACAAAAAATTTGCATTTTAAAATAGGAACACATACTTTAAATGAAAATCCGTTGCGCGTATTGACTTGCATCTATAAATAATACGAAAGTGAAACTCTCGGCAGCAAAAGAGCAAAAAACATCTACAGTTTAAAAACGGAAAACAAGTGTTAAAAGAATAAACCGTAGCGCGTATTCATTGGCATCAATAAATAATATGAAACTGAAACTATTAATTTCAGAGGAACAAAAAACTTCTGCATTTTAAAATAGGATCCAATACTTTAAAAGAAAAATACATTACGCGTATTGACTGACATCTATACATTCATTGATATATAAGAAATTGAAACTTTCAGTACCAGATGAACAAAAAAAATCCACAGAAGCACAAGTTTTAAAAGAAAACAACGTTGCGGGTATTTACTAGCAACTATAAATAATAAGAAAGTCAAGCTTTCATTGTCAGGAGCACCAAAAAACATAGTCCGTGTAAAATATTAATATAAGTCTCAGAAAAAACCATTTACTTGACGCACAATGGTTAAAGTATATTGTATATTATTACAAGTATGTGTTACAAGTATATTATTTCTAATTCCAGGTATCCAAGGTTGCAACTTTTATTTTCAGTCACTGAAAAATGTCACTTACCATATATTTGACCAAAATCTTGCCTTTTCGGTGATTTGTCCTTTGATGTGAATTAGGAGGGTTAAAAATAAATAAAAAAAAACATCAATTTTAAATTTCATACGGTAGGAAAAGATTTAAATGCTCTTAATAAAATAAGTACGTGTAAAGATTAATGTTTGCCAAAGTAACTAGTATTAAGAAAATTCTGATATAATTGACTCATTTGAGAATGTTGCGACCGCCAAGGTGAGTTGCATCGTTTAAAAAAAGCATCTTATCTTGCCATCACGTGAAGTTAGTTGAACAAAACTTGGTTTACAACAAAGTTTAATGAGGGCATATTTCATAAAAAACATTCTGTCAAAATTGATGAAACTATTTTCCGAGAAACTGTTTGCAAGTCGATTTTTGCTTGAAATAAAATTCTTTTTTTCATCCCAAAATAGCTTTAAAGCCACTAACTTCAAATAAAGCGCCTCTTGAAGTATTTCCGTCTACCACCATTTTACAGAAAATGACAAATACGATTTTTAACAATTGAATAAAACTTCCCACCTATTTTTGCTCAGAGAAAAAGTGCTAAAAATGATTTATCGCGAAATTCGGCGCAAATATGTGCATTTAACTACTTGAAGGGAGAATATATCATTTAAGAAAGAGAACATGCTGCGAATAGCTCTTTTTCTTGAAGTCGCCTACTCGGCATTTTGCCATAAAAAAATTCAACTGTAGGGAAACGGCACTTGCGTACGAGTGTATTTGATATATAAAGTTAAGGTAAAATATCGAAAAGGTAGTAAAATATATGGATAAATTGCTGGAGGAATCTCTCTCTTATATGTAATCCAACTGACCAAGATTCAATATCAAATCAATACATCGGAGGAACGTCCTCGTTTGACAAATAATATCATTGCATAAAGCATTAAATACCTTAAGGCACTACAGGTACCTTCAAAATGTAATGCTCAACCTTAGTAGATATTTTTTAAGAAATATTTTCAACCTGTTTGAAAAGTGCTGTAGGCGAGTGAAATAAGTGTAGTTGTTATAATACGAAGAGCGTTATATGGTACATACTTTATTTTAAAGATTTTCTTAAGAAACATTTGCCAACTGTATATATTTTTATACTTGTTTTTAAAAATATCTACCTATGAAATTATTAAAAAAAAATTCAAAACTATGTACAAGACAATTTTTTGGAGTCGTTGCTTTTATTCACGATGTTGCCTTATCAATTTAAAATTTAAAAAAAAAAATCGTTGTTTAGTTTTAATGGATTTTTTTACATAATTTTTTTTTAAAACTGTAAGTGCCTTTTATCAACTACGAATGTTTTCAATAATGATTTAAACAAAATGTTTGTTTTTTCAAATTTAAGAATTTTTAATATTTTATAAAGCCCGATTTCAAATGTATGTTAAGATGGTTGAAAGTTATAGCTTATTTACTATTTTATTTTTGGAAAATTATTGAAACGGGTAATTTTATAGGGATATTTTTCAGTAAATATAAAATGTTATTATATTATTATTTAACATTTTATTATTTAAAATTAAATAAATTACATGACATAAAATTATAAAATGTCTATTTTAGGAATAGAATAATTTTTTTGATATTTGTGTATGCAAATGTTTTACAATAATTTAAAGTGCTTGAAATTGTGTGGCATGTTGAAGTAAAAATCAATTGCATACACATTGTTTGAACCCTTAGAATGATATTACCCACAATCATACATAACAACATTTACTTTACTTATTAAGGATAAACAATATGCTAATAAGTTTCCTTAAATGATTTTAAATTGTGGAAAAAAATAATAATTACAATTTGTCCAAGATAATGCAACATTTTCAATGAAAATTAGTCTATCAATGTAAATTTTTTTTTCTTTTGTGTTCACCATAAGTTTAATCATTTCACATATTAGTTAACGCTAACAATAATAACAGAATTCAATGCGAGTATAATTCTCTTATTAAAAATTATTTTCTGTTAAACAAATGTAATTAACATTAACAATCAATACGTTGAGGATATTAAATATTCGATTAATATTTTACTAACAAATTCCTTTACCAATTGATAGGAAAAGGTTCTATTTCCAAAATATTTTTTAACTTCACATTTTTATGCAATTTTTAATTGAAATTATAAAAGATACAGGTGTGAGTACTTCTTTTTCAAAATTTATTTAGGTATGTAGTAGCTAAAATTGGACACTATTTTTTCTTGTACATCAGTCTGTTTTATTTGTAATATACAGATTTATTATTTGATAAATTTATAAATCTTAATTTTGGTATAAAAAGGAAATCGTTACAAAGAAAAAGTCAATGCTTAAAAAGATCAAGCAAATTTGTTAAATTAATAACAGTTTTACTAAATCTAACAAAACAGATTTTTCAAATTGCATTACTATAATATAAAGGAACGATTGAACTAACCTTTTTAAAGATAGTCACTAATAGCAAGGCAAGTATTTTCCTCAAGTAAGTATTTAATCGGTGAGATTCATTATGTAATGCTACTATTATAAAATTTATTAGCAAGTAAATCTAATGCACTATCGACAATTTGTTGCTATTTACTATGAATAAGAAACATAATTTACCGCAGATAATTTAACTTCCATTTCTTGTATACAGCCAAGTCTTTCTTCTATAAAATTCAAATACTACTTACCAAACTCATTTATTTTTTGTTTGTTTTATCTTTGCGCATTAATTGAAAAATATCAAATGTCTAAAACTGACTGTTTGAACTTTGTCTAAACCTTCAAAATAATAAAAAACTATGTAATATAAATAAAACCTTGTAGAACCCCCTAACATATAAAAGTAAATGCATGTGGTTAGTTACAAATCCTCACTAAAAGAACTGAACATACTTTTAAAACATTTTTAGGATTTATTAATTACATCCCGAAAGACCACTTATGCTGTAAATTATAATATAATTTATTTCCGGTGCCGAAATCAAGGAGGTCTGGCTCAATTTTACAACAACTATTAGTTTACCAATTTTTTCAAAAATTGATGCTGACTCAAATGTTTTTGACATAATAATGATGAAAGCAGTTTCAGTCAAATGCAATGGTTGTGTGAGGATTTTAGGACTGAATCACATATTAATTCTTTCCTGTAGTGGATATTCTTTAGAAAGTAATTGTTATCCTAGTGAAAAAAAAATTCAGCATATCTTTGTTTTTATTAAGGCAGTTAAAGGCCAGAACTTTAAAGAGTAAAGACTTTTTTTTTCGATCTTAACAGGTAATTACGAATAAAATCTCCCAAAAACTTTTCATCTGTAATACATCTCTACGTTAATATTTATATTTTGATCAGAATGCAGTTATTTAAATAGTAGTGTAGTCAATCACCTTTTAATTACATTATCAACACTAAGTGAGAAAAAAATTTATAATTGAAAAAAAAAAAAAAATAATGAATTTCCAATTGGAGTTATACTCTGATTATATTTTTCTGACGGGATATTTTCTGTTTTTATCAGTCAACAAAAAGCTTTTTAGTTACGTCCGCTGATCTCTAACTATAACTTTCAGATAGCACGAGCTTGATTATTGAGTTGAAGTTGAAGAAAGGTACATTAGCGACCCCCAAAAAACTAATTTAATTCTTTCGTCAACCAAGGGAAGCCTATAATACACCATTAAACGAGGACAGTTGGTGACAATTTAATTGTCCTAATTTGCATACCGAGCAGGAATTGTTTATGAGTTCACCAGAATTTACAGTTAATGAGAGTCATTTTTAACTCTATTCTCCCCGACAAATTATGAAACAGGATGCTAATTACACAGCATCAAACGAAGAGCAGTATAGGGCAATTCAATTGCCCTCATCTACATACTGTGCAGAAATTGCTTTTGAGTTCGCCAGAATTTACAGTTATAGATGAGATTTGGAGTCATTTCCACCCCAAATCTTCACGACAAATTATGGAACCAGGTATAAATTACGCAGCATTGAATGAGGAGCAATATGGGCAATTCAATTGTCCTCATCTGCATGCCGAGCACTTATGAGGTCGTCAGAATTTGCAGTTAGAGATAAGAAATTGCATCATTTTTACCCAAAATTTCCACGGTGATTTATTGAACCTGATACTATTTCAGTCTATACAGGCCATAATAGAAATGTATTCTGTTCTAATATTTTTTGTGTACTAATAAGATATGTAATGGTTAAATAAAATTCAAACTCAGCAATAAGGAGAAAAACAGACATGAAGGATTTTTAAGTGATTTCGGTTAATTATAATTACACTTTCTTTTCAATGGTTTCATCGCAGAAACTCTGGATTGAAGTAGATAAGAAAATAAAGGAAATGTCATAATACAGTAAAAATTGTTGTTGTTACTGATCCATCTCTGTCTAGCAGCAGCTAGACTCCGTCCATGAGTCCACACACCCTTAAAAAATCCAGGGCAAGCAAATGATTAGTCTCAAAAGTCTTTCTAGATAGGTGTAGACAAGTGAGGATGTGCTCCGTGAGGATTCACTCTCTACTGCACACTTTGCACAGACCAGAAAAACCTTGATACCTTGGCTAAAGGAGCAACTCCTCAGATGACCTCTAGCAAATCTAGATAGCGCCGTTTGGTTGGCTCTATCACAAGCAAGACCAATGGAGCTACCAGGATTGCTCCACCCATACCAACCATGGGATGGAGGGACCCTCCACATCTTTAAAATCTTTGTTTTTCCTGATGGAGAAAAGCTCATCAAATGTTAAGGAGGGAACTGAACTCAAAAATTCAGCCATGCCCTGCTTCTCCAAATCATCAGCGACCTCGTTTCCATAAATTTCCACTTGGGAGGGTATCCATTGGAGGTGCACTTGATGATCCAGGCTTATTTGTCTAAATATTTTCAGTATAGAGATGACAGCACGGACACCCACGTTGCTCCAGTCGTTCAAATACTGTATTGAACTTCTACTATCTGATAAAATCCATACCGCTCCAAAATTGACTTCATACAAAATGTCTATAAGTCCGGCCTCTATAGCCAACAGTTCACTTCTAAACACTGAGCAATTATCTGGGTTTCTCATTTTAATTTTCTTGACTTCTCTGTGAGTCTTAATATAAATCTCACTTCCAGATTGGTTTTCTTCATTTTTGCTCCCATCTGCGTAAATCTGGATATCTACTCCAAGGACTTTGTTGAATATCTGAAGTGCCATCTGCCTCATAAGAGCCAGGACTGTATAAGTTTTATTCACTGCCTGCTGTAGTTCGGTATGAACGAATAATCCCTTTAGTCCCTCCGATAGATATAAAAATAATAATGTATAGTATGCGTTTTGAAATGATCGGCTTGTCCCGCCCCATGGACGTAATACATCAAAACTTAAGTAACAACAATTGCCAAAGTATTGCTTTAAAATACAGAAATTTTTACACCATGTATAACAACAGTAATAATCGAATATTAACAAAATTTGGACAAAATAAAACAACATGGTAGTTTTTCTAACCAACTTATAACAATTGTTTTAAAGTGTCACAAAAAAAAATTATTTTCAAAACTTATCAATGATCTTTTAATTCTAGTGGTATACCTGGTAAAAGAATCATATGTTTTAAAACAATATTTTGACTAATTATGTGGCTGGAAAGAGTAAGCATTAAGCATATGGAGCCGTAACATGGGAACCATTCTTGTTAAATATTATAAAATTAGTACTTGGTAAAATAATTTCTACGTAATAAATTTCAGGAACAAAATAGTTTCTAGTGTTCTTGCTTATCGTAGGTCGTTCAATGCATGAAAAAACAAGATAATTAGTTTTTATAAATGGTAAAAAAATAAATTATTGAAGTTAGGGTCAGTAAAACCTATCCTGTAGGTATAACTAGTCAGTTTAACTTAGTTTATTGCCTTTCATTTACAAGACTTTGTTCATCTTATTAATGCTAATAACATTAATTTCACATTGTTTTGTTTACATTATACGATATCATAACTCTTCAAACTCTGTTAATCACATATTTTGCTCAATAAGGAAAAGAAAATATACGGATAATAAAATAGAAGAGAATAATAAGTGTTTGGAGTAAGGATCGATAGAATCTGACCCGTCTTCTTAATAAGTCAGTTGGAGGCAGACCAAATCCCTTTAGAGCTTTTCGTAAAGCGCTTCGTATCGAAATTCTGAAAAAAATAATACTTCATTTTATGATTTTGGTCGAAGTTACAAGAAGGTAGAATATGTTCAACTATCTTATTATCGATTTGTGTTTGTTTTCTTACTAAAGAATTTTTTGATAAATAAAACAAGAGAAACGATATTTTTGCGGATTACTATTGACAAAGTGTCACACGTCTATCTAATCAGTCAATTTGTGATGGACAACAATCCCTCAATAGCTTTTCTTACGGTAGCTACACTTCTCTCCCGGAAATAATTTTAGAAAAAAATTGATTCATTCGGTTATGTTGCACAACGATACGTAACGTTTATAATTTTTCCATTTTGTTCCTTGCACATTTCTATGGATAAATAAGAGAAACTAATTAACAAGCGGTGATTAAAATCAAAGAAGTCTTGTAGGTCCACTTTATCAAAAAGTGGACCTACAAGACAATCGCGAAACATCTATCATGGTCTTTGCTGATTTTGTAGATATTTTTTATCATGAAGGACATAGAGAAAGGGTTTTTACCTACTCCTGATGCAAATGCGGAGAATTAAGGGAGTTTCCAAGGTAGAAATTCTGAATCTTGCTGTAATGATGTTTTTCAGTATTTCTTGCAAATGTAGAAATAAAAATAGAAAAATAGAAGAAGTAAAATAAAAAATATAGTAAAATTTACTTTCAATGTTATTTTAGGAAATTACAGCTTATTTCCTAAAATATGGCATAGAACTTTCTTTTTCACCTTACAATCTATTCATATTCTAGTTTTAATAAGCTTTAAAGGAGTCGAATGTAAAAAATAAATTGTGATAAATACCTTTGTTGTAAAAACTCAATTTTTCATTGTCTTAAGATTAAAATTAAAATGAAATATATTCATTTTGATATTTTAAGTTGGAAATTACACTTAATCGCTTTTATGTTATAGGATTCAGGAAAGTGTCACACGGGAGACACAAATTTTTAATTTCTGTGGTGTGTCGTATTAACTCTAAAATAAATCTAATATCAACGACAAATAAACAGAACAAACAAACACATGTACAATAAAAAAATCAAATAAATTTGACATGACCAACTAATTAGTCAATTGGAGGCATACCAAATAACTTAAAGATTTTGTCTCAGAAGTGTTGCTTTTCGCACCCCTGAAAAAAAAAGAATAGTCGGATTTATTTTAAAACCCCAAAAATAAAAGAAAGTGAGGTAGAAGCTCAGTATCATCTCTATCAGTTAAGAACAAGTAGGACACGCTTATTATTAGCAACATCTTTCTGTGACGGGAGTTGTAACGTATTAGCGCGCATTTTCTCCATACATATGCCAGCTAACAAAAGCAACTTAGATAAAATAGAGAGAAAACACTGCATTTAAGATGTTTTTTTCGAAAGACATACTCAAAAGATAAAAAAATAAAAACTAGAGCGTTTCTTTTCCTTGCACCAAACGTTTTTGTTTTTGTTTTTTTCCCTTCTTTTTTTTTCAATTAAAATGCTGATCAATGATCCGATTTATAAATATACTAATTGATTTTCAAAATTTTAATATATTATAATTTAAAAATATTAGTATTTATAAAGCAGTTATAGTTTTATCGTAAGTATTTTTTTGTGTAAAACTTCTATAATATTAAGACAAATTATGCAATTTAGGTATATATATATTATAATTTGATTTATGATTATAATATAGCTATAATTTGATATATGATTTGTTGTAAATAGTCTAAATTTAACTGTTCCATTGACTGAATGTACACTACTGAAATGTATATAACTGAGTCCGCCTGGTATTTTTTAAACAGAAGCACTCTAGTCCGTCTTATTGTATCTTCAGACAAAACAACACGCTTACATTAGTAATTTCTTTATGCTAGAGAACTTTTTAAATTCGAATAAATCTATTCTCTGCGGATGTCAGCGTACAAAAATAAACCGAGCTGTGTTTTGATTGGGTATCCAACAGCAGCTCGTAAAAGTTCTACAATAGGTGGAGAGATGAGAAAGAAATATAAGATGCTAAAGAAAGAAAGGATTGGCTTTACTTACTGATGTACCCCCAGGGTGTTTTACATTATTGACGCAGCACACAATAGGCAGTAGCAGGAGAAACATTGTATAGAACTTTTTATTCTAAATGATCACAATTTTATAAAGTCGATGTTTGGAAAACATTATAAGAATATGTTTGAAAAGGTAGCATTTTTTTTAAATTTCTGCAACTTGGAGTTTTTGAAAAGTTTTTTTTTTTTTTTTTTGTGGTTAAAAATTGGAATTATTACAATTGTTAATACTTCAGTTTATTTATTCACCCAATATACAAGGTATCCTTAAAATGACTGCTATAATAAAAAATCCATACAGTGGATCCCAAAAGTCTTCGTATAGTTTGAAAATTTGTAGAAAAAGTGCTGTAGTTTGTAATTGAATTCGACTATTAACTTCAATATTTTTTGTAGAATGTTAATTTAATTCTGAATGAAACCTAATATTTTTAAGGGAAGTAGTGAATCATTTTATTTTTGTAAAAATATAAATTCATAGAATCAGGCAAAAAAATTCCACAAAAGTTTTCATGCACCATAATATTTTCTGATAATTTCATTAATAAAATTATTTTTTTACTCTTTTTAATTTTTGCATTGAAGATTTAAAATAAAAATCAATTACCAATATTTGCCTTATCTATTTATTGTAAGCTAGTTATTCCTGAAAACGATTCGTAGTCGTAAGGAATCAACAAACAGTTGTCATAAATTGGTCATATTTCATAGTAATAGAAGTAAATGTATTCTATGTATGGCTATATATTGAATTTATTCCATTTAACTGTTTAGTATGTATTAAAACGTTTTAAACAAGAAAATAGCATTCAAAACCAGCCAAAAAGAGATTGACCGACACAGTTATATGAAGGTGAAAAGAGATTTATTGTAGAAAAATTTGAGAAAAATCCATGTTTGTGGCCTATAACAATTTCTTCTGAATGTAAAGACAAATTTTGACTTCAATATCACTTAAAACTGTGGAAAAAGTAGATAGATGAACTGCTACATGGGTGTTCTGCCCGAATTTTTTTTTTTGTAAATGCTAAAAATAGAAAGTTTCGCCTTTTCTTTCATTGTTAATGATACATAAGTCAGAAACACAGTGAAATCGTGTCTTATTTGAAGATAAAAACAAATTTCACATAGCTGGTTTCGATAGCCGCATTATTGTGGGGGTTGTAAAAAATGATGAACTTAATCCTAAGAACTTTGTAGGAATATTAAAGCATGGAGGTGGAAGTGTCCTTGTATATGGGGTGCTTGCCAGAATTAGGACACGGTAAATTGGTGTTAAATTATGTAATTATGAATTATGAACTCTATTTGAATATTTTGAATGATAAATTAAATTTGTCAACCCAAAATATGGTAATAAAAAACAAATTTATTTATCTAGATTATGATCGGAGTACACATCATTCAATAATTGCCTTTGTTGCCTCGATATAATTATCAAAAAATTTAAAAACACTACCTCAGTCGATAGATTTGAACCCAAAAGAACAAATTTAGAGAAAAGTGGAAGTCAAAGTAAAAAGACACAACATTATAACTAAAAGCCAACTAAAAACAGTAATGATCGAAGAATGGAGAAACATTGATGTAGAAATTACGAAAAATAAAGAAAAAAAAGTAAAATTTATACCCAGAAGCATACATTTTTCTGGTCAAAGTATAATTTCTACAGGTCGAAGTGATACTTAAAGTGTTTCGTTTTTGACTTTTGACTTTACTGAAATATCAAACCTCGACAGTTCCCCCCCCCCCCCCACACACACTTATGGCTGTGGGTAAAGCTCTCGGGTCTTGCATGCCAAAGGTTTTCGGTTCAAATCCCAGAATTTAGTCATGAATGTTGTGGTTTGGAATCCACATTAAGCTGTAGGTCCTGGCCTGCTTAGCCCTCACTGTAAATAAAAAAAGGCCGTTGAGCGTACAAACCAATCAACGATATATATATACTGGTTAATAAAAATTTAAATGTTTTGCTATCATTGTCAGCAAAATAGACGATTCTTCTAAAACTAAAGAGATTCCAAATAAAATGTTTCATAGTCTTCTCTGCCAATCCCCTTCATATGCCATTAATTTTTTATTTTTATGAGCCCACTTAAAAAAGTTTTTCTATGTGGAATTGCTACTTTTGGCGGAACTGGTGGCCTGATTAGCCGTTATTGTGCAAAAAAAAATAGATCATGGCCTTACAAACCAACCAATCAAACCCCTCCATAACTAACTACTTTAACTAAATAAAACAAATAAAAGATTTCCTCGATACTCATAATCATCAGTGAAATTATGTAAAAAAGATAGACGACGATGCAAACTTGTCGAACTGGAACAACATCAACTAGAAAATAACTGAGGACGAACTGATAATTTAGATATTCCACGAACTTGCTCAAAATACACTTAAAATGGAGAGAACTCTCGATGATTCGAGATTGAAGAATATTGATATTTACATAAATTTGTACGCTCGAAACAATCGTACTTTGAAATGCGAGGCCAATACTAAAAGGAAATGCAAATTTTACGAAAATCGAAACTGGAGAGTCAGAGATGTGAATATCTGCCACCTTCTATAAAAGTGATTTTAATAACCACCAACGAATATATACTACAGCTTCATTATAAGTGATTCTTTCAAAATAATTTTTATAATGTTTGATTAATGTTTGGGGAGGAAATTCGAATGAAATACAACTCATAAAAGGAAACATTGAAATTCCTTTTGTGTAGGTTGGTGTAAGTTTTTAAATTCGTATGAAATGTTAAAAATTTAGTTTTTATTCAACATACACTTTAAAAAGTAATGTTCAAAAACATAGTGTAATTTGAAATGATGGGAAACGCTATATAAAGAGTGTTTATAATTAAAAAAAAATTAATGCATTGAAACACTGTGGACTGAAATTACTTGCTTTTTATTAGATATAGTCAATAAGATTCTGATTGATTTTCTTAATTCGGATAAATTTTCTGAATTTCATCGAGTAACAAATGTGAAATGTAACAAATGTAAAATTCTGTGAGTAACAAATTTTGAAATATTCATTTTTACTGTTTTTCAAAAAAAGTTATCTTAGTCAATTAAACATACAAAAAGTCGTTTAAAACATAAAAACCTCAATAGAAAAAAGAAAAAAAAATATTAAAATAATATAACCCATAAAAACAAAGTTTTTAATATAAATCCTTTATATGCATTGCCAATTTTTATATTCATTAATATAGTGCCGATTTCGTTGTCAACGTGTGCTTGGTGTTTGCATCTAATTTTAAATATTAAAAGATCTATAGCAGCAAAATGAGCGGCAAACTACGTTTCAACATTTATTTATTAAAAATTAATGTGAATGTATGCATTTACAGCCGATTATCTTTTATTCATTTTATTATGGAACGCATCGTTGAATTGACTAGAACACACTCCATATTAAATTTATGTATTCACGTCCAATTATCTTTTATTTATTCTGATTAAAATAATTTTGGCAACATTAAAGAGTTTCAACAATAAATAGTTATATGGAATTTATTTGTATTCCAAAAAGATTAGAGGAACGTGCGTAAAAACGACTTTTTAGTGACAGACCCCAAAACTTGAAAGAATGCATTGCCATCGACATCGAATCTATCTCCCAAGTTTCAAACCGATCAGATGACGACTAGTTGGTTACTTGGGATTCCGCAGATTTGCTCGGCAGCCACACACACACACAAACACACATTCACACACACAAAATCCAAGTTAATAATAAAGGATTTAAAAACAATTCAAGTTCGTATGCTCCTCCGCCAAGTGTCGCCTAATCGATCACGCGCATGTGAGCACTCGCACATTACTTCACAAGCAGTTTATGACTAAAATATTTTTAGAATTGTTCTTTTCATCCTAGAAGCTATTTGGATAAAAGTTCGTTAATCGGTAATTATTTTGCAAATGAATCATTAAATAAAGTCACCGGCGTGAGAAAACAAAACTTAACTAGATTTTCAAAATAGCTTCCAAAAAAAGATTTTAAGTTTCAAAATTTTAAGATTAGAAAAATTCATTAAAACTTGGATGACTCTACTGGGTGTGAAAGATTTAATAGGATAAAGCTGAATTCCAACTTCGGTTGTTTGAGCAGTAGTCTAGTGTGCTTCCCACTAAGCTTGAATATTCGCGTAATGACTGTTAGTTTACAGGTTATATTTTATTTACAAAAAATTAGAAAGTAATAAACACGTTTAATTTTATTTCTCGGAATCGAAAATATTGTGCTGAATCAAAATAATTTTCATTGAAATGGTTCGTAACTATCCACTTTTCTGATTTTTTCATACATTTTACCTGTAAGTTTCAAAATTAAGGGAATCCCCCTGATGCCTCTGAGGTACGGTGTTGCAACGTGTTATATAAATTTGAATCTATAAAAAGAATCATTCATAAAAACAGCTGTAAATGCAATTTTTTTAATTTTTCTCATCTGTATATGCTTAGGTTTGTATGGACTAGATGCGAATCACATTTTATTAAAATTATACAAATAATTTCTACGTTATTTAACTTTTATTGAATGGTAACGACAGATACGGGCAGGCAGGCAGGTATCAAACTAATTCTATAAGTTTTCACTTTTTACTTTAGGGCTTTGAAAGGCATTTCTAAAAATTACTATTGATACAGGCTAGTCGCAAAATAGAAGTAGATTCTGATTTGGGCACATAAACTCTGTTATACTTAGTTGATTTAGTCAGTGACAATTTTACACTAGAGCGGGAATTATAAGTTATTCAAGAATTAAAAAAAATCGTTTTTGTGTCTCTGTTGAAGTTCAGAAATAAATCCAGTTTATTAAAATTCACAATTCACTGTTTAATTATTGATAGCTCTTTGATTTATTTTGGAATCTGCCTGAAGTATTTGTGTTTTTGCTTATGGCACTTTGATTCTTATAAAATATCCATATTCAAGTTCTTTAAAAAACTCGAAAGGTGATGGAGTGCTTTTTCTTTTTTTTTTTTTCAATGTCTTATTCCTTCAAAATGCTATGTCAACTCCTTAAACCTAGAATTAAGACATCCTGTCTAAAAATCAACCATTGGAAGCTTAAAGCACTATTACTGACTTACTACTAAATCCCATGAAAATGACACCGATATATTTCTTAACACCCTAGCTTATGAGGTACGTGACAGCAAAAACCATGCTTCTTACAAACATTTGCAATTTGCAAATGACTCCCGGAGTGTTTATGCAACTAGGAAATATATATTTCCATTCTTTCTCAAGAAAATCTCAAAAAATGGCTTTGCATCCACATCAATTCCCGCTTAGGGATCTCTGTAACGATCTTTCAATCTCCTGGGTATTGACTGTTGTGGATGGAATCAAAGAACTAACCCTCCATACAACCAACGGCTGTATAAATTTTCATGGATTTAAATTCTTAAACTCGTATATCTCAGTTAGACGGAAAAACTTAGGGAATCTGGGAATGTTAGTGGTCCATTCAATCAAGACTGCAATGCAGCTTGGTGTAATGTTGGAAGAATTCAATTTATATTACTTGAGTACTTTAAAAATAAACTCGGATACAACTATCATTTTGGACTATCAATCATTTTTCTCTTTCTTTGGGGGAATGGAGATAGTTTAGTTTACTTATTTTCTGTCAAATCAATGAAACTTCTATTTTGTTTTGTTAAATATTAAATGAATTCTTGAGTTTTAGAAGTGAAATAAAAATTGAAATAGAGTGCATCTCTTGAGATTTCTGTTTAAATAACAAATACAAGTCTGCAATAAATATGAATCATAATAAATATATCTAGGTATACAAAAAGGTGGGAGTGATAGAATAAGGTAGAGATACCTGCGTTTAAGTGAGTCCCACATCAACCTTTAAATATTGTTCTACCATTGATTTTGTGACTTGGCGGTTAATCACTAATGTGTCCCTAAATTTTATTTATATTTAAAACTTTAGGTGATTTAGATTTGGAAAAGAAATTTTCATAAAAAGCATTAATTATGATAAAAAATGAAATATTATTTAAAATATTAAAACATGAAACAACTTTGAAACTATTACAACATGAAACATATTTCAAGAACACTTGATTTATAGCAGCTTAAAGCAGCTCCAGAAAATAGTTTTGAGACTGCAACTAATAGTTAAGAATAAAAGCGAACTATTCAATGTTTATCCTATACAAAGGCACTATATATCCATATCTCCTTATGAGGTCAATATTCCAAAACAAAACAACAGAAATCACAAACGCGCCCAATAGGTAAAATTAAAGATCATGTCGAACATAGTTCCCAAACTTCCACAGGAAATATCAGAAATGGCAACAGATAATCAATTGGCAGTTCGTTAAACGTAAACTTGAAACACTACAAACATGGATCATATAGAAGTTTGAATTTTCCTAATAGTAGAATTACACAAAAATATATATATATATAAGAAATTACAACCAGAAGTGTTTCAAAATTGAAAACTGAAAAATGCAAATGCTTCTATGTTAACACTATGAGACATTAACATATCTGTAAAAAAAGAGATAATCGGATTAGAACTTAAAATATACAAGGAAAGAAGTTTACTAGTTAAGTTTGACCCCAGCTTCACCTACTTAATAAAATTTTGTTTATCACAGTCTCATGGGTTTTATATATATATATATTTACATAAGAAATGATAAACACTCCCTTTTTAAGTGGTTAAGCAAATTCCCTGGTTTCTAATATCTCTATCAAAATTTACCTTAATACTATTACTAATCAACTTCCCCGAATTCAAACCATTTGCAATAGTACCTATAGCAAGAATAAACTACCCCTTGATCTTTTCAAAAATTTAAATAGCAACCAATTTCGTATACACTTTATTAAGAAATACATTCATGCCAATCAATCGAATGTGATGTCATAATTTTCTTCTTCATACTCACAATTTTCACACGCGCATCAGTGCTAAAACTGCACGTTTACCCAATGTAATTCTTTATTTTTCATTTTTAAATGTTTTTTTCCATATAGAAGCTAATTCTATATATGCATAAGGTATGTTTTCTGGTCTTTTCTGCACTTTATTTCAAAAGTTCTATTTTTTTCTTTTTTTTGTTTCTTTTTTTTTTCTTTTTTTTTTTTGGTTCTTAATTTATTTATTGTTCTTTCTAAATTTATTTATTGTTCTTCCTTTTGGAGTAAAATGGGGCTTAATTTTAGACTTCTTTACTTCTTTTCCTTGTAATTATTACTACCGTTACCACATTTATTATTTACTGTTGTAAATCATGGAAGGTCTTTATTAATTGTGTATATATTTTTTTTAATATGATGCGTCATCTACATATTAAAACTAAATCAAACTTTAAAAAGTTCAATATTCCCCATAATATTATACCATATTTAGATTAAGAATCCAAAAAAAAAAAAAAAAAAAAAAAAAAAAAAAAAAAAAAAAAACGTCTAATAACCACATTTCATAATTTTCCAATGAGTGGTTAGTAATTTAAATACTGTAAAAAAATGGCATATTAATGTCTAAAAGAGCATCTGTTTTTTTAGCCATAAATTCTTAACTTGTTAATATATATTAGCAATTTTTTTTTCAAACGATAGTTTATTAAAGAACAAACATAAATAACATGCAAATTTTGTTTTAAACCATTTTTCAATAATTAATAATTAATTAATAAAACAAGTTTTAATTTTGTTTAAATAGAAACATTACATTTCTTTTGCTTCTATTAGAATTATCGTGGTCAAAAACCCCTCCAGAATTTATTTCATTCCATTTTGACATTTGGCTCTCAATATTTTAGCATAAATGTAAAAAGCTCATTTTAAGGGAACGTGTAATAGATTACGTCTTGAAGTACGCAAAATGTTTGCTTCGTCCTTGCTTTGAAGAGATTTGCCCTCAAGATCGGCGAAAACATTTTCGCTCATAAGTGACGTGTTTCTCAACATAATGAACTGAAATTTGGTGTCTAGGGTAAACGAAGTATTCTAAATCGAATGAAAGCATAAAAAATAGGGATTCGTATTGAAATTTTTAAAGATAGAGTTAAATTTACTTACTATACCAGAGAAAAACTCTGAGAATTTTTTTTTGTACCAGACATATAGAAAATCGTGAAGAAAACATTTTGGTGCAAACCGTAAAATTCCACGATAATTAGAACCTAAGTTATAGCCATCGTTCGTATTCTTTTTTGCTTAAAACTGTTTTATTCTAGCTATATGCTACTAAAATACAGATAATAACTTGCTTTCAAGAAATTCATAAATTAATTTTTCACTTTTATAAAATAACACTTTCAAGTATGTATATAATCTACCGAGGAGGTTCAGTAAAAATTTTCCTTATTCAGTAAGGACATAGGAGTGAAAATTATTTTTTAAGGGGAAACAAACAAATCAGTCGTATTTTCATTCAATTAAAAAAGTTCCCTAAATTTTTTAAAATGCAATCTTTTTAATTCATTTTTGACATAGTCAATAATAACATATTTGTTACTAATTTTTTACTTCCAATTTTTATTTTATGTACACTTTATGTAATAAGCCTACATTTGAGACTTAGAAATTTAATGGCAATTTTTAGTTACGTACAATTTTCTCAAATTCTATTGAATACTTTAATCTAATTTTTTTCATGATAATGGAAATACACAAGATATATCTAGTGAACCTAAAATATTTCTTAAATTAGGAAAAATAAATATTTAATATTGTGAAAAATGAAAAATTTTGTAAACACCAACTATATTATTGCTTTAAATATAATTTTAAAGATATATAAGGCTAAAAAAATCAGTTCACTGTTTGAAATAGAGAGTTTATTTGCATTTGGTAGAATTTTTATGTTAATTTATTGTATATTTATTCTGAAAAGTGTACCTAACCAAAGGTTGGCATAAAATAATTTTAAAATTTCGAATATTGGCTTATTACATAAAAAATGTATAAAATAAAATTATCAGAGAAATAAGCATAACAAATATGTTATTATTGACTGTGTTGAAAAATAAATTTAAAATATTGCATTTTTGCATTTTAAATAATTTAGAGCCTGTTTAAGTTAAATGAAAATACAATCTATTTGGTGGTCCGGGACTCTTGTCTCCCCTTGAAAAATAAGACAAATATTAAAGCACGATTATAAAATAAAACTTATTTTTAAATGAATTTCGGATGAAGCGTAATATCTCCACTTTAAACAACACAAATATTTTGACAACTTTTTTAACATATCAATTTAGCTTTAAAAATCATAAAAAACTTAAAACTTTCCATTCTCACATACTCTGTAATAAAAAATACTAGGATTTCCTTAGCGTTAGAGATTCTCTAAGGTTAAAATATTTTGATACGTACTTTAGAAAAACAT
The DNA here is from genome assembly GCA_963978545.1 of Linyphia triangularis. Taxonomy (NCBI): domain Eukaryota; kingdom Metazoa; phylum Arthropoda; class Arachnida; order Araneae; family Linyphiidae; genus Linyphia; species Linyphia triangularis. The sequence continues at coordinate 59,958,217 of OZ021721.1, forward strand.
TCAAATTATTTCATGAAAGTTCTGAGAAGAGAGAAATTCGAGAGTTTACCCACAGCCCTTTCTCTGTAAAATTACATTTCCAAGGAGAGAGACTTTCCAAGAATTTATGCAAATAAGTTATCTTTAGCAAAGAAAGACGTGAGAGAGAGTATAAATGCTAACTCGTTTAAAAAAGAGAAATGTTTTTGATGCTGTTTCTGGAATTACAGATTGGTTGAAAACGTAAAATACTTCGTTGAATTACAGATGTAGTTTAAGAATTAAATAGTAGTAATCATAGGCACTTAAAAATTAAGTGTTGAGTGATGTATTTAGTCTTATATTCGGTTTTCAAAGTAAGCACGTCTTCACAAAGTGAAAGTTAAAATTTTGTAAGCATGCAAATATTATTGCAAAGTGACTGACCTAAGAAAGTATTTTAAGAATTTTGAATAATTTTTTTGTAAAACAAGTTCACTCCTTCACTTCTATGGCTCCATATGAAATTATTTATATAATTAATAGAGGGTGTGCATTTATTTTTTAAGAATTTATATTGAGTGTTGTATTTATCTTTCTAATTACGTCTTAAAATTGGATAGTGGCAAAAAAAAACTGTAATATATGAGTACGTCTTCAAAAATTAAAATTCCCATTTTGTAAGAACATCAATTTCATAAAACTGTGTCGTCAATAAAAAGTGACTTACCGATGAATGACTTTAATGAATATTGATGATTGAATTTCTTCACCTAACTTTTTCATTTATTGCACCATATATAGTTAAACTATTTAACTTAAAAGTGTTTATAAAATTCCCTTTAATTGAGTATTTTTATTGGGTGACGAATTTTTTTTTAACTTGGTTTTAAAATTTAACGATCAAAGAAAACATGTAATATATAAGTACATATTCCCAAAATAAAAAGCGTTATAAACACAACAAGATTGAAAAAATGTACGGTTAACTAAGAATGACGGATAGAAGAGAATCTTTAATGAATACTGAAGTAACGTTTTTGCAAAACTCCTTCATCGATGAAACACTTAACTGAACCAGTGGGTGTAACTTGTACTAATTCCTTTACTTAAATAGAACATTTAAAAGATTTTATTTTCAATTGTGTACAGCAAAATAAATATTGTAATTTAGATACTTATAGATGAAGATCAGTGAGGCTAAACGGTTTGATTTTGAGAAAACGCTAATTAAAAGTTTTTAAATGCTTGCAAGTATGGTAATATGTTTATAGTTTTCTGATAATTACCTTTCTAACTGCATCATTATTCCATATTAACGACATCCATGGGTTAGTACCACTAATGTGTCAAAAGCACTCTTATTTCTATTTTTTTTTAAACTTATTCTTCTTTCCCGTTGGTCTTTGTACATAATTTGCAGCATGAAAGGACTTAATTAAACTTGGTTAGATTTTTCCATTCATATAAACTTATTTAGGTACTAGTGGATTATTTATGTGTTATAATAAAAAAATTATCCAAATAGTGTTTGAAATTAGTGCTTTTTATGGGTATTAGTTTTAGATATATTTTAAAGAGATTTAGTTGTAAATACACTGAATTTTATTTGAGTAGTTAAACCAAATTTCCTTGAACATTCGTAGTTTGATGGAAAATGTAATTCGACAGTCATTTAACTTTTTAAAAAAGTCAAATACGTTGTTATTTCTATTCATATTTATACAACAGCTCTTATTGATATAGTTATTCCTTCAAAAAGAAATCGAATGTTATATAAAGTTTTTAACGGCATATGTTAATTATTTGTAATATAATTGAAAGTTCAATTTTAATATAATGAACTTTTATCTCCCACATTCTCATGGAAAACTATGACTACTGAAATACGTAATGCAATACGATCACAATTGAGTTGATTGTATATATTACCAACCATTGAATTCTCTGGATGAAAAAAACCTTCTCCAATCACAAATTTCCTTTTATTGAGACAAGTGAGGAGGTTAAACAAGTCCGATAAACTCAGAAAATGAGTTCCACGCCAAAGAAAGAAAGTAAACAAATAAACTGACTTCGAATCTAGAAAATAGTCTTGTTTTGGTGCAAAGATTTTATTGAGTAGTTGATTGGCAGGGGCAGTTTTATGAAGCAACAGTCGCAATCTCATGTTAACGGACTTTGATTCGAGAACGAACTAATAAATTGGCCGACAGTACCAACCGAAGTTTAGCCGATTCTTTTTAATTGGCTCGGGGAGTTTAGTTGAGCAAAGTAGGAACTTTATGACGCATTTGGAAGCCAGAACAGTTACAACAAAAGTCAAAGGAGTTACTTTCCGTTCAAGGTATATTACTAAAACGAATACCGTCAAAGTTTTCTCTTAATTCAGTTTAAATAAAACAGTTAAATAAGCAGTTTGATTTGAGTAAAATAAAAATGATTAGAATTTTGACAAATGACTTTGACACAGTCGTTATAAATGGTCAATGGTGCAACGTGTATGAAAACACAAATAAAATTTGGCATTTGGAAATCAATTATTATTTTTTAGTATTTTTGGAGCTACCAGTAGGTTATAAAGCTACACTCTCACGCTTGAGACAAAAAATATTATACAAATTTCCTTTAATCTGGTTATGGTACCAGTAAACAATGTAAAATACAAAATTTGTTGAAAATTTGCATTTTTCTTTTTTCCTCTGAAGTATTTTCGAACTTTTCATTAACAAAACTGTACTGTGTTCTTTATTGCATGGAATATATATTTCAAAGAATGTTTATTTTTGTGAAGGTACAATGCGTTAAAAACCACTACGTCAAACCTTAAAATCTATTTGTGAGGTACTTGTTTTGTCAGTATAATACCTTTAACACAATACCTTCAGTTTATATCGACCCATTGAAATATATTAATGCTAATTTAAGTGAATTTTAACCTACTAATTAAATTAAATAAACATACTAAAATGAAATACATCTGTTCAATAATGGATTGTTTACTCAATTTTGAATCGATATATTTATAAAAAGTGTTAATTTTAGAAATAATTGAAATTACAATTATATGAAAAGAATCTATTTCAATTATATTCTATTTACATTTCTGGTAAGTTCCTTGTATGAAATCCTCGTGAATCATTTGTAATTAATATTACTACCTTAAATTAATTTCAAATTGAGCTACGATTAGTACCATTAAACCCTAATTAGGTAATTAAATTTTATTTAATTCAATATCATCAAAGAATAATTTTTTATGATGATATGATATTGTTCAATACTTATTAAGCGTGAAAAAAATTGTAAAAGAAATTGCGTGAATAATTTTAAGATAAATAATTCTAATCTATACTAATACTTTACAATATTTAAGAACGGATTCAGGGACTGAAGCAATGGAAACCTCTCATTATTATTTCGATATCTTACTGATCATGTTATGAATTTTTTTACTAGATTCAAGCATAAAGCACAAATTCTATTGCATATGATAATCGGGAAATCCATATCTGCTTAAAAAATAGTGTTTTAATCTCAAGAGAAACATTTTAATTGTGCTCAAAATATTTTAAAACGTAAGTTAGCCACAAGTTATTTTAGCTTTTGTTTATTGGTATATTTACACTTTTTGGGATGTTTAGATTTGTTGATCATTGGAATAAATTTCATTTAAATAAAATAAGATAATTTTTTTTATAGTAGACAACAGTAAATTTGCGTACGTTTATATTCAAGTAAAAAAGATCAGATAAGCATTCTCATTTGCAATGTAATGTATTACCAATTCATGAATCTTATCTTTCACTGAAATTTGATAAAAACACCTAGCAATTATCAAAATTTACTTTTTAAATATTGCAAGCACTTTATTCAAATTTATTATTTTTTTTAATTTAAAAAACACATTTTTATCCTAGCGTCGTCACATCATTAAAACTATCCCATTCTTCTTTAAAATTGTATATTTACTCACTCTTTCAAACAAAAAAAAATTTATTTTATTTCCAACAAAAAAATATACATTATTCCAAAAACTTGCCATTATTTTAACACAATATAATCACATTTTCCCAATTTAAGGTATTCCTTTTAAAAGCTGAAAAAACGTCTTGGAAAAGTATTTCACGAAGAAAATTACTCGGTTACTTCAACCTAGTTTGCAAATCGATATCGTCTTTTAAAATACTAATTTTATTAAGTCACAGTTGATGAGTTCCGAACCCTGAAACGATAGAGTCAGGTATTTACCCATCCGGAAGTTGCACTAATCGACTGACTTAGCACAGAAAGAATGTTTTTTCTTCTTTTTCTATTTCTATTTGAAGGAACTTTTTCAAATTCATTCTTAAACGTTAATTAATTAAGGCAGATTTTAAATCATTTCAGCTCCATTTCACTTTAATTAAAAAGTCTAACTGTGCCTTTGTAATTGAAGTGGGTTATTAATTTATAAACGTAACTTTGGATACTTTACTGATTCTTGACATTCTGAAATTATTTGAGAAAAATGAAACCCATATTATCAAATATCTAGGTATTACAAGAAAAAAATCGTTTCGTGAGAAATTGTGCAAAGTTAGTTCATGCTATTATACACGATCATTGTTTGAAATACAATGGTTCCTTACGGTTTGCTAACCACTTAACTTAATATAATGTGTTTTTATTTGGGTAGGCATGTATCTACTTTATTGTTCCTAATGGCTGCAACAATGGTTGTTTTAAATAAGAAATAAAATAGTGTTCTTCTAATGCAAGCTATGAAAGACAATTTATGGAAATGTGTTATAACATAGCTGTTCTTCGACGTAACGTTAACTAACCAGTTTCAAATACATAATTTTATTTATTTTGATCTACATGTATCTTGGTATATATACATTGTTAACTAAATGTAAGCTTTATACTAATATCTTACTTAAAAAAGACAAAAATAAACTTCAATTATAAATTGTTATTGGAAATGAATCACAACTTAAAGAACATATTAGTTGAGAAAAACAGCTGAGGTAGCAAAAATTTATGTACTTGGTATGTACTCTATTGTAGAAAGAAACTTAAAACTAGTTTAATTTTGTATACATATGTATGCATTACAATTCTTAAATTTACATACGTAGATTTTATCCTAGTATATTAGGAATATGGACGAAAATAATATTAGACGACTATTAAATTTATGGAACAGGTTGATCAAATAGGAAAACTGAGAAAAGAATTTTAGCATTAAACACTAATAAGAAAAGCAGCTTAAAATTAGTTTATCAATGGAAAAATCAATTTAAATTTCTTAATTTTAAACGTAACTATTTACATCTATGCAAACCAGCTCAAAATTATTTTGTACATATTATTTGAACTTATGTATATATATATATTGAATTGATCTAGAAAATATTTAGTAGTTTAATTACAGATATGTAATCAAAAATTAATAATTAGAAAGAACATATATATATATATATGTATATAAATTGAAGTAATTAAATCTATATATCATTCATTTTTAAATACTGCAACAAAAATGCAACATTTGAAATCTCTTACAATTTAATTCTTAAAAATGAACAATGAATTTTACATTAGCGGTACTTGTGATAAAATAACTATTGAAATATGGATTTTTGTTACTTTTCAAGGTAGAGAAACGGGGGAGGAGGAAATGACCTTCTGTTCCTAGAAAAATCTGAATTATTCATGAAAAATCACTTTCATTGCTTACATTTTTAAAGTTAATGCGTACATTACTGGTATATGCGATGAATTACTTATTATAAAGGGAAGTTTATTTTAATTTATAAATTTTCATTTCAATGAAAGGCTTTAAATATTTAATATCGTGAATAAAAACTATTTTTTTATTTTACATATTCTTCTGAATGAAATAGTTTTGCGTATTGTATGTGTTTATGATTTAGAAAATAGCATTAAATGATAGAATATTCTTTGTTTGGAAATTTTTTACTTTTTATTTTTAACTAATTATCCAAGATTATATGTTTGTATACTATATTAACTTTAAGATGCAATAAAATTTTACGAAATCATATTTTTTGGTATAGGAAATTATTAAGACGGTATTTTTTAAATTCAAGAAATTGAAATTAAGTTCAGGATGTTTAAAAGAAATTGAATTTATTTCATATTTATACCACAAATATAATGATGGAGATACTATAATAAAAATATTAGTTTAATCCAAATTAAGAATGAATGATAATTTTTTTAAATATGGTTAAAAAGTAAATAAAAGTATATTATTTATTTACCCAAATATGACTTCAACACTGACGTGACTCTTATAAATTTACATAATTTAATAATAATTTTCAACAATTAATAATAATTTTTAACAATAAACAATGGTAGCCAAGCATTTGTAATTTCAAATACGAAATAATGTTGTGGTGTTAATATTAAATTTTAGAAATTATTTTCAATGTAAATATATAGATAACCTTTTAGGACAAAGTATGCATTTGTAAAAAGTCTATCACAAATAAAAACGGTGATTTTTTTTAATACCTTTATTAATGTATACAATTTATCAGTATTCGGAATTTGTTTATGTATTGTACATTTGCTGATATTTTTTTAATTTTTTAATTTACATTTAAAGCACTTTGAAAACATATGTAATGTATTAAATTTCAATTTGTATTTTTAATAGATCGTTTAAAGTTAAAAAAGTTAAAGTGTTGAGACAAAATATTGCTTGCACTTCTAGGGAGCCTTGTCACTTCTAATTTTTTAATGTTAGACTTTGTTTCCATTTGAAGCAGTTGTTTGGCTAATATATAATTTTAAAATTATGAAATTTGTTTAACCTAAATTGAAATTTAAAGCTTGTTGAAAATAACGTTACTTAAAAATAACATAATCTGAGAAAAAGGTAACTTGTAAATAACCTAAGTTGAAAATAATGTAACTTGAAAATACATTATATGACGAATTTGGCTAAATTTTAAATTTGTACGCTAATTCAATATGTACTGAAAACTAAATAAAATAATTTGCTCATTAGTTCTTCAATTTTGTTAAGGCTGAATAAATTTTAATTACATTTGAAAAGATTATTTGTTACGCTTTTAACTATTCGATAAAATCAGCTGACCTTCGTTGAAAGTGAAACGCTCGATAGCCATTAATGAAGATATTATAAATATTCAGCTGTGAACAGTTGTTCAAATTAATTTATAAGAATTAAAAAAAAAAAAAAAAAAGACTTCTCTATAGAGGAAATACTGGATCTGTGAAGAGAGCAATTAGAGGTATACAGTTTGAAAAATGACCCTAAGGGAGAACACAGATGCATCAAAAGTTGTTTAAACGTTCCTGTAATTTAAACGGTCTCTACCGCTAGTCTTTTAGAAATGCAGAACTCTACTTTTACTTTACTAATGTTTGAAGGGGTTGAAGTCTAACGGAATAGGTTTGAATACGATAGAAAGTTTTAGTTATTTAAGAAGAAATTGACAGGGAGGAATGCAATGAACACGCGACGGCAAGTGCATAAGTTTCAATAGCGAAATATAGAGTAGAATTTATTTTTATAACTATTCTCTGAATGCATCATATCGTTTTGCTCACGTTACGTTCCCGAAAATAATAATGGGAACATACTCTTAACGTGCTTAGAATAATGCAACTAAATGTACTTTTGGTAAGATAACATATTATTTATCTTTTCAGTCTACTCTAGTTAGAACAGACAGGTGCCATTTGATTTAACTTTACCTTTTCGTTATGAGCTTTATTGGATTAAATTATGTTGTACGCGGGTACATATCTTTCAGAATTATCGCTTTTAGGTATAGAATTGGCATTTAGAACGTTTGTTATCTAAGAAGTTATGGAATTTAGAGGTATTTGAAGGATTTTTTTAAGTTGTTTATAACTACCCATTTATTTTATTATTTTTAAATAATTTTGATTAAAGCGTTTAGAAATTACTCAAATTCGTTAAAAATATTTTTGGATGTTATATTTTTCTAAACTTATGTAAAACTCTGTTTAATCTTTTAATAACATGTTTATGAAATATTGTTGTAGCCGTTAAAATATCTATTTCTAGATATCCTTAATTAAAAATTATTATGTTATTACATATATTTAATCAAAGCAATTACTTCTAATACACCTATTAACCAACTATTTTACAGTTTTGATAGATACAGTTCAGTTGTGCTGAAAAAATATTATGGTTATAATATATTGACACTGTAGCTGTCTTCTATCAAAATAGTATCTCACTCATTTCTACAAATATGTCATTAGCAACAACATCGATGGCTGTTATTAAATAATCAATAATGATGTTTGTAACTTAACTGCACCTTGAAATAAGTTTAACATATATCAATATATTAAATTTTAAGAGAGAAGCTGTACCAGAATTCTTTTCATTTATGCTAAAAAATAATTTTCTAAATGACTCATCAAATGATATTTAATACTTTGACTTTTCTGACATTAAAAACTTGTTAACAAATATATCCGATTATACATACCATTCACATTGACACAATTTTTAGGTTTTCATTCCTTTACGAAAACAAAATAAAAGATTTAAATAAATCGTTAAAAGTATAAAAAATTAGATTATGAAATTGACTAAAAAACTGCTGTACATTCAGATCCAGATACTAATTTGTTGACATTTAAGGACTGAAATCTTCTTTAGTTTGGTTGACAACGTACAAAATTCGTCCAATCTGGACGTTTTTTTCATTAATTTCTTTTACCAACCTCAGTAGCGCAACAACTCGGACCAATATTGCTCGACATTGGCCAATCCCGATATAGAATGCTGTAAACTAAAAATTAAAAACATACTTTAAAAATAACTTGAAAAAAATTGTAAGAAGGCTTTGATCATGGACTGCCATCTGTTGAGAAATTGATTGTGGGGGACATTTGTCAACCGCGCGACTAACCAACAGTTAATAGTACATATTTTTTTTTTTTTTCAAAACACTGTAAATTACTCAACTTGCACCACTATGACTTTAAGCCCCTCAAATATCGGCAACATTCGGGATTTATTACCTGCATCTTGTTCTGCGTTGCTCTTTATTCAGTATACAGGGTTAGCAAGAAATAAGTTGCCCGTTGTCCACTTTAGAGGGCTCTAGTATGAGTTCTATTGGTCCAATAAAAAAAATTAAAAAAATGTTGGTAAAATTAAATTTGAACTATAGATAATTCAAATGATGCGCTTCACATTTATTAAATAAAAAATAGTATCAACACTCATCAATAGATTGCGCTGCAACACTAACGGTATTTATTTGCAAATATTAAAGTTGTGAAATATCATTTGCGTTACAACGCATGCCATTTAACATTATACTTTTGATAAAAAAAAGACAATTTCTGCACGAGCATTAGTTACTTTTCTGCACATCATGTCTACGTTGCAAGAAAAAGTGCTAGTGGTAAATTTGTTCTACCAGAACCACCAGAACTCCGTTGCAACTATAAAATAATTCTGCCGTATGAGCAGATACGAAGGGGTCCAATGTCTTCTTATGCCTTACGCAAGATGATGTAGAAATTTGAAACAACCGGGCAACTTGGCATTCTTTTAGGTACAGGAGGAAAGCAAATCCAGCCTTCCAGCGCACACTAGAGTATTTGCATCGAAAAGTTGGCCAAAATTATTTTCGCACTAAAATAGTGTTTAAATGCGATAATACTTTAATTTATAGAATAAAATAGAGAATTTTCATCGTTAGATGAAAAAAAAATATTAAAAATTATTTTTATTATTATTATTATTATTATTATTACATTAATATTATTATCATTGGATAATATTAATGTGTAATTTTATGCTAAACCATTCTGTACTTGACCTATCATTCATTTATGATTTATCGTTAGGTTCCACGTTAAAAAAAATATCATTGCATTTTCAAAATGTGCATTGAATTCATTATTAATCCCATAATTATTTGGTATTTTAATGCTGTTAGTTTTACACCAAATAGCTTATCTCACTCTTCATCTGATGATTTATTTGAAGATTTTTTTCAGATTCTAATCTAGCTTTATTTGGTTTTGGTATAAAATAAAAACAGGACCAGTGTTTTCTTATGAAAGGCTTTACTCTTTTTAGAGGGTATAATATATCGCATATTTATTATGAGCGGATCAGAGCTCAATAGCAGTCTATACTGCACATCAGTATTCCATTATTTTCTTGAAATTTTTTTAAACTAATTTAAGCAATATACCTTAAAAATGTATGCCTTACTTCCTTAATTTCTTATTTTAACCACCCAATCAGCAATGAGGCATTTTTTACAAATATGAGACGATATAACAGCGTTTTATGCATTGGTAGAGTCATAGGATACCGAGAATATGACTGTACATAGAGTTTGGCTTTATCCATAGTGTTGTTAGAAAATCTCTGTGTATTAGTTCTATAACTACTAGAAAATAGTTCTAAAATTATCTTCAGTCAGTGAATCAAATTGAAATTATATCCTATGGTTTCAGCAGCCAGACCATATTGTTGGAAAACCTTCTACTTGTATTGCATTCATTACTGTTTCCAAATCTGGGTTTTGGTACTTCAATAGTGAAACCAAGCTTGCTTCTGAGCTCTTCTTGGATTTCAGTTTCGTCTTCTTAACTTTATTTTTATCTTCTAGTATTCGAATTTGGTACTTTTAATAAGCCAGTTTGTACGTTAAATAGGGTATACTATCAAACAAACGATTACACGCATGAAAAGTAGATAATCTGAATTGAAGGGTCTTTTCATCAATCTCCTGTGTTTTTGTTAAATTGTTTAAGTTTTTGGATGTTGCACCGCATATAACACTTTATGGTTGGTTTCGTGTTAGTAACAACACGGAATCAACCATAGTAAGAGATAATCTTTGTTTAACTTCTACACCTCCATCATCTTTTGTGTTTTTGAGTGAATTGATTTTTGTTCAGATTTAATCTACCTATCGTTTTGTTATATTTATGGTACCCTTAGTGAATTGTAATATGATTGTTCAACAATACCAAGGTGATGATTTGTGGGGTCTTTACAAGTGACTTTTTTCTCTGTTGTACTCAAAGAAATCGTAAAGGCACCAGAGAAGTTTGAAAAATATTGACGTCTGACTCTTTTGAATTTCGAACTGTTTGTTTGTATTTCGTTTGTTGGGATATGTCACAACCACATTTCATTATTAATTCTAATGACTTTATCTTATTAAAATAATTGTTTCTATAACTTTATGCAAATAATTAAGTGTAAGTGTATTCGTGCGCTCTAATTGACTCTACGTATTTATTCAGCCAAAGCATCTGCAACTGTGTTCTCAGAGTCTCAGAGGAGAAGGGTACAAATACTGTTTTACCAATACTTTTTTTTCTTACTCAACTTTTTACGAGTTCTTACTCTTTATAAGTTAACTTACTTTAAATGAACTCTTTGATTCTCATTATAAGCTTAATTTCATTACTATCTTAACTTTCCTTTTTGGATTTTCAGAGGTAAACCAAAAAACTATCTAAAATAGTCATTATATTTAAACTTTTTCTTCAAATTAGTTATTTTACGATCTTATATGGTGTTATTCAAATACCATAAGTATTTTTCATTGTAAATTATCATAAATAATGATAAATAGAAAACAAAAGCGAAGTTTCTGCGAGTACGTCAAAATGGCGTCATCTACGTCAACACTTGTAATATCCGCATCCGCAAAAATCCGCAAAATGTTTTTAAAGGTATAAGAAACTAGAATATGTGGCCTTTAAAATGGTATAAAAACCACTACTCAATAAGACTCAATCGTATAACAAATACACTAATGAAAATAAAATATTACAAAAATAATAAGCTGAGTTTTGTGACTGAAAAAAATTTAATTTGCTCATTAAATTTAGATAAATTTAAATTTTAAGTGGTAAAATCTTTAAATATAGACTTTAAGAAGACACATATATCATGTTGAAATTAAAATTGAAACAAAAAGTTTAAATTGTTGCTTGTTAAAATAATGTACTTGCATTGGTAATAGAAAAAAGAAATGAACACTCCATGCAAACGTTAACTTTCGATTAATATCTATGACATTCGGGATCTCAGTTTAAAAAAATTTATACGGTGTAAGGTTCTACACTTAATAAAGTATATATGTGCAAAAATTCAAGTGTCTGGGTGGAATTTTGAAAAATCGACTTTTGGCAAGATTTTAGAGGAAAATATCCCAGTGTGCAGCGTCGAAAATGTGGCCACCGCTGTCGTTGAAGCCAGCAGTCAGTCGCCTCATGGTAATGTGTGTGCTAGTTGTTTCCCATGTATTAAATAAGTCGTATTCCACTGTACGAAAAACTCTACGACGGATTTTATATTTTTATCCATACAAATTAAGCCTGTGCATGTGCACCTAGTGCAAGACGGGGGACAAGGAAATTCATCAAACCTTTGCACTGCAGTTCCTTGATTGAATGGTGGTTGACGTCACTTGGCCATGGAACATTTTGTGGACTGACGAAGCCCACTTTTGCCTCAATGGGCAAATTAACACCCACAAATATTGAATTAGGGCAGCGGGAAACCCTCACGCTATTCAGGAACAACGCTTCCGTTCTGGAAAAGTGACAGTATGGTGTGGTTCATCATTGGACCGTATTTTTTTATGAGATAATTGCCAATGCAATCCATACCTGTCTCATCACAGGTCAACGCTGACATTATATGCTGAAGAATTTTGTAATCCCACAACTTCAAGAGCGTGGATTAGAACATAGGTTTTATGCAGGATGGCGCAACTTCTCACATTGATTGTCGTGTAAAGCAATTACTAAAACAGCATTTGCATAAGTGATCAGCCCTCATTTCTTATTAGCATGGCCTCCTCGTTTGCCAGGTATCACCCCCTTTGCTGTGGGGTTTCCTTAAAAACAATAACTACATTAAAAGGCCCGCATCTGTGCCAGATCTGATGGACAGTATTCGGTGCATTCAGGATATTCCGGTAGACTCACTCCGGTCAGCGATGAAAAATATGGTTCTGTGAGCACATTGCTGAACATGAAGGGGGACATATTGAGCAGCTTTAATACAACTTTTTATACATCTTAATTAACATTTATAAAGCATATTAAATATTTTATGTGTATTACAGCGCCATCTATTGTTGAATTTTTGTACTATTTTTTTATTTAAAAATGTGAAGCGCATCATTGAAATGTCTGTAGTTTAAATTTTATCACATTTGGACCAATTGGAAGCATTCTAGAGTCTTCTTAAATGGGCAACTTATTACTTGCTAACCCGGTATAACTGTAACATAATAACGTGGGAAACTTGCCAAAATCCTGGACCAAATATCTCAAGCAACTTGGATCACTACTTCTGACCGAATTTTGAGACTCTACGTTGGAAACATAGGCATTAACTACACGGATGCAATAGGGGCGATCGCCCCCTTGCTACACCAGCAGCGGGAGCCAAGGTATCATTTCTCCCCCATTCCAAAAAATTGTAATGATGTGTTTTTCCAATGTAAAATATTGTGTAAAAAGGACATTTCGTAATGTTTAAAGAAACAAATCCCATAAAAATAGAAACAAATCACAATATTTGTAAGCACACTGACAATATCCACCCCTCTCCTCCGAATGAAAATCAAGTAAATGCAGCAGTTTTTTTTATATAGTCTCATTGGAAAATATCTATTTTAAAGCATTGTATGATATTAGAATAAGTAATTTTGCAATGAAGAGATAACTGGTATAGGCTCTTTTTACATTACTTATGATTCATAATAATTAAAATTTGCTTTCCCCATTTTAGGGCAAAATCATAAACGTATATCTTTTAAAATAATGTATGATATTGAAATAATTTTATAATGATGAATATATATATATATAATATATATATATATATATATATATATATATATATATATATATATATATATATATATATATATATATATATATATATATATATATATATATATATATATATATATATATATATATATATATAGTGAATAAGGAAATACTGTTTTATTCGAATTTCGAAGTACTTCTGGTTGTAATTTTCAATTGATCTCTTTAAATCCCGAAATTAGTAGATAAACAAATTTGATCGTTTGGCTACAGCTTGGAGTGAATTCTGAACTGCATAAGCATTTCAAGTCTAACCCATGATTAGAACCTGGCTCCTCTGAAATGCGAGGCCCGAGCTCTCATCTATCAGGTGGGAAAAGAAATGTACAAACAAATTAGAAAGCCGATCACTATGAATAACTTTAGGAACATTATTTTGGTTTATCAAAATGCCTTAAAAACAAGCTTAAATATGTTTAATATTCAAATTTATCGCATTGATACTATATAAAAAATAATCTCTATCCTAATTTCATGTGTGCAGTTATCAATGAATAGTTGTTAATATGCTGGATTACCATTCAAATGGATCATTTCAATTCTAAAACGTACCGTTTAATGTTGAAAAATTGTTCTTGAACTATCATTCTTATGAAGACTATGTTACAAAAATAGGCGAATGCGAGTATTCACACACTAGGTCGAAGGCGAGTTCACACACTCTCAACGTTTGTCTACGGAGCTCTCAGCGTGTGAGTATATGTACTTGATTGTTGCTATGTACTTGATATTGGTTTTTCTTGCTTCAAAGTACACATAATTTCACTAATTTAATTGGATAGTACCTGTATTCATTTCGGTGGTCTCGTATTTAAAAACATCTACAACTATTTGTTTAATAACTCATTAGTTAGTATTTGTTCAATAATCATGAAATGAAGAATGATTAAGGTTGTGACTCACCTCCCTGAGGAAAGAACTGTGCGTAGACTTCTTTAAATGTAGATTCGTTTACAATCCCCGTAGGGCAAGCCTAGAATAAAAATTAAAAATCAACATAACAATTATTCCGCTTTAATTTTCGCACCAATTAATAAAAGGGCTAAAAATAGATATCTCTAATTAACTGTATTTGAAATGAAATGAAAGTTGGAGAACTATCAATTTGAATAATTGCTTGCGTGTTTGAATCCCAATTGAAACAACAAAAAAATCTCAAATAGATAACCACTTTCATTTCCCATCTTTTAATAGAATGGAAAGTTAATTTTTTCATTCTTTTTAAATTTGAATATAATTATCCAACTAAATTTTGTAATTATAGGAACTTTTTGTTTATAAATCCTACTATAGTTAGCTGAACTACACGAAACAGTCCTTTTCTCGTTAATTAATAACAGTTGCATATTTTGTAGCAGGATTCCTTAAATGTCTGAAAGGATTCGTGCATTAATTTGAGGTAAAGTTCTATATTTTTTACTGCGTTTTCAACTATCTATTTACTTGTTAAGCACCAGGATTGCACTAAAAATGTTGTTACATTACATTGGATTTGATTTTTAGATAAATCATTAACATTTCTTAATTTTACTCATAGAACTTAACATTTTGTATTTAATTAACTATTTAAAATAAGAACTACTCTAGAAAATATATTGTATTGATTTTAATTTTCCATCAAGTTGCATACTGAGTATAACATCAACGTTAAGAAATGCACATTTACCATAACCAATTATAATATTATACATATATTACGGTAGCAGAATAATAGTATAGAGTTTTTTACAATTAAAAAAAAAACATACTACCATAATTAGTTTCAATTGGTACAATGTTTAAAAGATTTTTTTACATTGTAATTATTAAGCTCATGAAAATATTTTATAAAAGAGTAAAATTATTAATATTTAAGTTATATATATATATATAATCATTTTGTAACGCATCCCCCCATAGTTCCATCTAATGTACATTTAAATTCTTTATCTTTTCCTATACCACAAACAAGTCAAGAGTTGAAAGCATTCCCACACTTTCGGCGCTCATTAAGTTTTCGCTCATTCAATATTCGTTGATTTTTCATCATTCTCAGGCCAAGCCTACACGTGTTCCTCTAACATCTGGAGGAATATCTCATAATACCCCTAATTAACACTAAATATCCCAAGTCTCATAAAGTCACTATTTCTTTATTATGTCCGAATAATACCAGTTTCTATGTTATTCTCAATATGATTCCCATATAAGTAATCCACTTTACTGTGCTGTCCAAAAATTAACTGCATGTAAGGCTTCCTGAACAAGGACTGACTCTTTCTTTTTACTGCGATTGCATCCATCTTGTGATGGACCTTCTTAGTCTCATTACATTTATTTATCGAATTATATTAAATAAACAAAATACTATGGCATTTATCTAAAAACTCTCCATAAAAGAAAATAAAAATATATTTGCCCTTCTATTTAAATCCAGGCTTTTATTTAATTCAACTTCCTACCCAGATAAATAAAATAAATGATAAGCCACTAAATTACCAACTACACCCAACTACAAATTTCAAAATGAAAAATATATTTTAAACATCTAGTAAAGCATTTGTTTAATCGACTTTCGTGAGATATATGCATTAATCCAGTCTACTAAATCTACACTCTCTGCTTGATGAACATATTCCAGTCATCGCTTAACAGGCTTTATTTAAGACGGTTTTAACTTTATTTCGAGAAATTTAAATCGCAAAGCAGGAACTGGAATGATTTAGTCTTAATATGGGGAAGCTGTTTCTTTATTAAAGATTTCTTAATACACTTTAGGATTTTAGTTCGTTTTTATTTTATGCAAGACTTCAATCAAAGAAACAGCTTACTATTACAGGTAATATATTGGGAAAAGGTAAAAAAAGAACTAAAATAAAAAAACATCATTAACTCAATGTCTTTAGAACCTCTTTTATGAAATATTTTTTTATTACATTTCGCGAAGCTAAATAAATATTTAAAAATTTTAATTTTTTTAAAAAGAATCATTAATTTGTTTACTTTTTCTGATAATGATTATTAAATTATTTTTTAAAACTTTATAAATTATATTGCTTGTGCTTATATTAAATTAATTATGTAGATGGGTTAACACTTTTTAGAGAAATACTTTATTATTATTTATGCCTTACTACTACTTTCAAAAGTTAACAACAGTAAAATGAAGCGGTCTTAAGCGTAATTTTCACTAATTTTTTATCCAGGGTGTGATGTTCAAATTGATATGATATTTGGAAATAATTATTTCACATTTTTATTTTTGTAATAAAATGTAACATTACTTGTTTTATTTTTAAAATAATATTTACAAAAGTAGGGCGTGATATTTTATTTTAGTGACATTTATAAAAGTAATAAAATAGCATGATTAATTTCCAGACCTTAATATGAATTTCTCCAAAAAGGAATTAAATTGTTAACATTTAATGTAATAAAATGAGTTTGGTCTTTAAAAAATTCAAACCGAATATAATTGCTTAAAAATACAAAAGTTAAAATGACTAATGTAAAATTATTAAAATTTCTTAATTTAACAATAAACATTTAATGTATTGGATTTTATTAACTCTTTAAAATATATATTCTTCTAGAAAACGAGCTTATTGTATTAATTCTCAAGCTGATGACGTTTAATTTTAACTCAATTTTTATCAAGTTGTAACCAAAGTATAATATCAACTGTGCGTAATGCACACTTGTCATTAGCTAAATACTACAATACAAATTTATGCTATGTATTAATCAACATATATAATGGGTAGTAGAATAATAATGTAAAGTTCTTGCAAATTGTTTTAAAATTATATATAATAAAAAATTATTGATTTTTATTTTTAAAAACTAAATATTTGAACAAAAAATATTTTTTTTACTTTGTAATTTATAAGTGAACGAATTTTTTCAAATAATTTAATATACTATCAATAGTTTTACAAACCATATCAGTTAATAATTAAACATAAAACTCTCTCTACATCTGCAACATTGGAAAATCTATTATATTGTATTTAGAGTGAAATTATAAAAAATGATAATGGATAACTGAACAAATTTTTACTTTTTAGTTGTTTAGAAAGAAGAAAATACATTAAAACGAATTTGCATGAGGTATAATAATCAATCAAAAAAACATTAGGAGCTTTGTGAAAGCTGCAAATATTTTTCAAACATGCAATAATAAAAAGGAAAAGGAACATGTAGTAACTAGTGTTACTTTATGAATTCTTAACATACATTTTAAACATTAGTTGTTTAATGTCTCAACTATGTATCTATTATTAGTTTTTGATTAAACTTAATTTATTGAGCTATTCCAATTATCTAATCCCATTTATCCTCGTTTTCAAAATTTCATTTCGCCGGCAAACAACAGGAAAAAATTAAAATATATTTAACATTCAAATACAAAAACAATCCATTCACTATCTTAAACTGCAGAAAGAAAAGAAAATAGTCCGTATTTTGATACTCCCTTCATAGATAATAATACTTTTTAAAAACTGCAACTTTCCCTAATTTTATGCTCGATTCTTTTAATGCGTAGCTTTAAAAAAGGTTTTTAGAAAGTAACTAAAATTGCCATCTCTTTATTTTTTTCTACCATGTTAAAACATGTTCCTTATTTTCTACTTTTTTTTCTACTTCTTAGCTTTTATTCTTCCCCTTATACTCCATATCCTTTGTTTAATTTCTTATGTAGTCATCTTCATAAATTTTCTTTTAACATAAGATGTCGCTTTAAGTGTTTTTAATATCGTCGGCATAGTTACGAATTCTTAAAGTACTTTAAAATGGGTTTAGACAATATGGATATTTTCCTTTGCAAATGCACGAAGTAGGCTGTTTTGTCAGTAGCAAACAACAGTCTGTATTCGTTTATCCTTTCCTTCCTCTTTTATTTTAGAAGGTATTGTAATGTTCAGAATATTGTTCTTTTACAACGTAAATGTCTGGGTTTGAAAGCTGAGATGGGAAAATTATTTCGGTGAAGGCTTGAGGCAGAGTCTGAATGTGAAGAAATCATATTGTGAACAATAAACTTTAGAGACATTTTATGTGAGGTATCGGTACAAAATTTGGAATTTTTTTATTATTATTATTTATCTGAATTATGGTATTTAAATTTGTTTTTACTGACATTCAAGTAGAGATATTTTTAGTAATAATTATTACCTTTTTTATAATATAACTCACGTAATCAAATCTGAAGCAAATAATAACATATTTAAGGTAGGATTAAGTATAGTAGTTTAGAAAGTATAAAAATTATGCAGTCAATTTTGGACTTTTTTTATTGAAATTCATGTAAACATATTTTATGTTAATAATTATTGTCTTCCAAATAACACATGTAATCACATTTGCGTCAAATAATAATTAATTTATTGAATGATTAAGTGTATCAGTGATCTATTTTATTACAAATTTTCATTTTACTTCACATTTTATTAGGAATTACTATATAATTAAGAAATCTTGATTAAGATTTAATGTCTTTATGTTAATTCCCCGAGAAGAGACTCGATTTGAAGAATTATAAGATAATACGCCATGACAATAGCAATCTCACCACAGCTGAGACCAGTGCCGGAAGATCTACATTTAACATCCAGGAAAGGAATATTAACTAATATTTTTTTCCACTCATTGTGGGTTGGCGTTATTCAATTTGACTATTTATTCTTTATGCTTTGACTATTTACAATTTATGTAAATCGTAATAGAACTACGTATATACTATAACGTATAATAGGAATAGAACAGTTATGTCATAAAAGGTTTGAAAATAATTCAAAATTACATGGTAATGCTATGGAATGGGCAAAAGTAGGAAAAACAATTAAATGCGCAAAACTATATAAAAGTGTAAATTCAATTTTAATTCCACACTTAAATTATACATACAACAGTTTCTTTTCATTAAATGCTGAATTCATGTTTTAATTCATATAAAAAATTATTAAATTATTTATTCATAAAAAAAATTAATTAAAAAAATATATGTCGACCATTTAAATAATTAAATCACATCCTTGCAATTATTTTAATTTTTTTTTTTTTTTGTTACCTAGACCTTATTCATAAACGAAAAGTTTTCGTTGATAATGATATAAGGAAAGGGAACGAGATTGTGAAATTAACAGACTATTCTTATTTCCTATTTATCTTCAAAGAGAAATGAAGTTATTATTTGTGAATAAAAAGACGAGGGAATTTTTCTTTAATCATGCGTTTATTTTAAGAATTTGTCGACATAAAATATTTTTATGTAGTATATTCCATCAAGAAGTAAATTGCGTTTTTGTGGAAAGGAAACATTAAAAAAAAACTTCATTATATTTCAAAAGCGAATTGTTTGACTTCGTCCAGATTTATTGCTCTTTACAAGCAATTACACGGAACAGTTATTACGAAAAATGACTTTAAATCATATCTTCATCACAGCATTCACAGATTTGTTTATTAAACGGGAGATTGATAATAATATAGGATTTAAAAATAGCTAGAGGAATATTTATTTTATAAAATTAAAAATATATATATATTATAATAATTTATTAATCACTTACATCAAATCATATTTTTAACTATCACCGCGTAAACAAGATTGAAAGATTTTCAGTATTAGTACGTCTTTGTCAGAAGTAAATACTGAAAAATCTTTCTATCATTTTACGAGGTTATAGTTAAAATATTTCTGTAAAAATAACATCCTACTTAAAATCACATTTAAATATTAATTTTTATGAAACATTAAAACAAAATAATTTACTATTAAACAGAGGAGAAATATGCAATATATATATATATATATATACTTCTCCAGTTAGAGCATAAACCACGCAACTATAATAAATATTAAATTAGAATGCTATCAATTACACAATTGTAATGAAATGGATCTAAATAATATATATTTTTTGATTCTTACTTGAATGAATTATCTCTATCAAAATGAACATGTTGAAAGATTTGTAAATATAATATTTTTGAAACTTATTTATTTAATGGTATTTATTTTTACATAAAAATTAAAGGTATCCCAAAAGGGAAATAGTTTTTCGAGTGCATTTGCTAAGTATCTGCTCACACACTTTGGAAGCAAAATTCTTAAAAAATAAAAAATAGTAGTACAAAAATATTAATTATATCACAGACAAATTGACGAGCTTATAATATTTGATGTTCAAGATTTGAGTTTTTTAAAAGATATATATCCAAAGGATTTTATAGTAAATAAAAAAAAATAAGGCTTGTAATTATACTAAAATTATTTCAAAACTTATTAAATATTTCAAGGAAATTTATTAAAAATAATTTTCCACGCAATTTTTGTGATTTTAATTTCCAGTACTAATTTTTCCACTTTCGGTGGCAATATTGACGTCCTATAGGGTAGCCACTATGTATGAAGATATGGTCTTTATTCTCAAAGATTATTTCTATAAATTTTAGCTCAATGGAGTTCAATAGATAGAGTCATGACAGTAATTTAATTTGTAATAATTTTATTTCCTATGTTACGAAACTGTTATTTGTGCGAAATTAAAATAAAGTGTTTATTTCTTGGTATTTTAAGTCTGCTCTGGCAATATTGGCTTTGTTATTGTACTATTATGTCATTTCCCATTTAGAATATCTTAAATTATTTGGTTTAGAATTTTATACTGTATTTATCATATTTCTAGTAATTGAATTTCTTTTTCATTCTGTTTCACCTCGAGGTTTCGGAGGATGTTGGGGTTTCTGGATATGCGTTACGATTTATTCAGAATATCCAGTCAGAAACACTCCCTTTATGGTCCTCAGCGTATCGAACAAACGATGAGAGGCAGGTTGGGATCCCATTGCTCATTCTATATTATTTTAGTTTCTGTTTTAGTTAAATAGTTTAACTGATATACAAAATGTAATTAACGCGTTTCATAAAAAAAAAGTCAGTTTACTTAATTCTCAAAATTATTAATCTAAGCGATGGCTGGAAGTTTTTGTACTTCAACGGACATCCTTATGAATTTGTTATAGAAAAAAAAAGAAATGCTAGTAGACTGAGAACATCTACAGAGTTGCTAGGCAAAAATGGTCGAAACTTTTCAAAACAAGTTAGTTGAATTAAAACACAATAACGAACATCCTGTTTTGTATGGTAAGCTACACTGTTAAAAAAATTTGTCCACCATGCACCAAAATTTGGTTCCCATTTAGCTGCCACCAACATTTGGTGCTTAGTTTCGCGATTTAGTGGTGCTTACGGTCCGAGGTTGCACCATTAAATCGTGAAACTAAGCACCAAATGTTGGTGGCAGCTAAATGGGAACCAATTTTTGGTGCAAGGTGGAACAAAATTTTTAACAGTGTACCACTCTTTAATTTTCAATTAGAAATGGAGCAAACGACTTTAATGCTCCAGCGCCAAAGCATTGCTTCTTTTCAAACTGATCCAAGTTAACATAGTTTTTTTTTTATATAATTTTTATCTCTGTTGACGTAATATCCATTATCAACTAAGCTCAGTTTTTAAAAAAGGGATTATTTGGTGCTGGTGGAATAAAATCATCTGCTCCCTTTCTCATTGAAAATTAAGGAGTAATAGGTTACATAAAAACATCACTATCATCACCATCACTAAACATCACTATCATCACCATCATTAAACATCACTATCATCACCATAACTAAACATCACTAAATAGATAGTTTATTAAAATTTACAAACAATTCAACCTTATTAATATTTGGTTAGCATTAGAGTGTGAATTCAGTGGAGCATCAACGGACGGATGACAGTTTTAAGCAAGCGAGTTCAATGTATCCACAGTATCGGTGAATATGTATAAGTTAAAACATATTCTAATCAATATTTCATAGGTTGCCTAGTAAAGGTTGACCAATCAAAATTAAAGCATTGTAATTTCAGAAACCTTGCCTTTGCGCATTTGCAATATTTTAGAATGAATACTTTTTCAGAAAAATCAAATAAAAAAAAATTAATATTTCAAATCATTTTTATTATAGAAGAAAATAATATTAAAAGACAAGATACAGATGATTTTTGTGGATAAAAGTGTGCTTAACCTTTCAACCTCGAAGTCTTTGAAGACTAAGAATGATTATTGTATTAAGAAATCAGATAACACCTATAGTAGAATGATTCACTTTTTCAAACTTTAAATTTTTTACTGGGGCAATCCCTCAAAAGTTGCTACGTAATAAACATTATGCCATGTAAAATTTTATAAAAATTTATTAACATTTAGGAGTGGCGTATAGCGATAAATTATTGCAAATTTTGTAAATATCTATACTAAACGCTTATTACGTTATTAAACCATAAAAAAATAATCTAAAATCATTAATTTCAAGCTACAACATTTTTTGCATATTACAGCATCATATAAACAAAAAAAAAATCGGTGTTTTGATTTAAAATGACACTACGATGCCAGAGAGACATTGAGATTTAGTCTCTAGCCCATACGCATAGGAAGTGAATCTGCACTCGAACTGTTGTACAGTAGTGGTCAGTTGATTAGTGTTATTTCAAAGATCGTATGTTTTTGATGTTTAATGTAAATTTAATCTTTTTGGGAGGACAAATGTTAAGATACGAAAATATACGTTGGTAATAATATGGTTGGTTGGACAGTTACATGAGACAATTCCTGTACGTAAATTTTTCTCGAAACGCGAAGTTGCTGTAAATTTCTTTCATCGTCTTATTCGAAATATAATTGGTCGTGAAGTGCTACAAAAGTCACTGAAGTTATTCTGTCAATCTGAGGCAGCTAAATTTAAAAGTTTAAGCTCAATACAATGGGCTAGAAGCAATCAGCGTAAAAATTTAGCTATAGGCATTACCCAACACAATTTTCTTCAACAGTGCTACTGGAACGGCAAGTCTTTATATAACCAGATACTACAAAGTTGACAGAATAATAGTTATGGTCATGGGAAAAGACCTAGAGCAGTTGCTTCCAAAGTTTACTAGATCAGGTGCCAAAAATTTATTCTGGTGATGCAACAAGTACAGTTTATGAAACTCTGGAGCACTGAGAATTAGCTGAAAACATAAAAGCTATGTGTTTTGACACAAAGACAAGATTTCTGATTGAGCAAAAACTTGGTCAAGAACTTTCTGTATCAAGCATGCAGGCTGCATATCTGTGAAAATGTGTTAGATGCAGTGTTCACAACATGACTTTTCTTCTGACACCGATACTTTTCTTTTCAGACGCTTTAAATCGATTCGGAAATCCATTGGTAAGAACAAATACAATGGATTCATCACCAATGTCCAATTTGTAGCAGACCGAAAGGATGACATCATCTCTTTGCTAGAGAAATGTTCATTTCTCCTTCAACGATTACTTTGAGCTCTTGGAATTCGTATCAATTTTCTTAGGTAGTTATCCTGACGTAACGGTGCATTTCATGGATCCAAGTGGACTTTACTGGGCAAGGTAGATGGCAAAACCCATACAAGTCATCAAGATATGGATATTAAAGTAGCAATTCAGACTTACGAAGAGAGAAGAAAAAATACTAACAGCCATTGCTATATTTGTTTCCTGCGTCTACTTAAAGTTGTGTTTTCTTGCCACTCTTCCAATTGCTGCTCCAAATAACAACTTAGTTATCTTGAAGAAGCTTTATGACTACGAGAACATCATTGAAGGTATTTCTAGTGTTTCAATCAAAATGCTTCTTCCTCAACTTTGGTATCTCGGAGAGGAACTTGTTTTTCTCATTTTTTTTATAGGAACTCCAACACAAAAACCAAATCCAAAATTATTACAACACTTTATAATGAAAGTTCAAATTTAGAGAACATTACAAAGCAATTAACTCTCACTGCAAATGCTATCCCCGAGCAAAGCACGAAACAATTTTTCCCTTCAAACTCACTGAGGTTCTGTGATGTAATGGGCATTAAAAAAATATTTTCTTCTCACTGACCCAGAGAAATGGCAAGAAGACGAAGAGTACCCAACTGAAGAAAACATTGTTAGGGGCATTAGGGTGGGGAACAATGTGGAAAGAAAGTTTCCAGACCTCAGAAAAGTACTTTATTATGAATATTCCGGTATAAACAGGTATACTAACAATACCATCAATCTTTACCATAAAAATATATACCATTAGTTTTGTGTTCTACATCAATCTTTTGTTTTCCATGCAAAATATAAAAAGTTTATATTGAGTAGTGTATGTTATGTTAAGTTGAACGCCGTAAGACTATAGAATGAAATTCTTAAAATACATGTTGATTGCATTACCACTAAATATCGTCCAATTTTCATCAAATTCAGTATTACTTATATTTTTTTAGTGGGAGAACAAAATTAGCTAGTGCCCCAGTAAAATTTCAAAGTTTGAAATTTTTCCTATTTTTGAATCACCCTAACCTATAGTAATGACAACCAGTGTGATCGAATCATTTATAGAAAAACCGGATAATCAGCAGATTCCCGATTCTACACAAAGTATGACATTTTTTTAAAACCAAAGTGACTTACATTGAACACCTTTTGTTAGATTTATTGTTAGTTCAAATTTTTATATAGTTTTCTAAAATAGTAAGATTTCGATGGAGTTCGACATGAATGATGACAATATTTTAAATTTTTAAACCTACGGTAATTTTCTGTTTTATCTTGAACACCAAACCACCTAGTTAAAGATTGAAAAAGAAGAAACTGAATAAAGAAAATGATTAAAAAGAACAATCATATAAAGTATAGGAAAATATTTTTCTTCAATCACAAGTTACAACTAAACTCAATTTAAATAAATCCTGGAAGTTTTCACGACTGAAAAATTCCTTTCAGATCAAACATTTATAAAATGCAAACTTGATGTTTAAAAACATTATTTCATAAAATATATAATAATGAACGCTTCTCAACTCTTCAAGTCATTTTAACTCCAATGTGATCTGAATGGGCTCCCTTCTCAGTGCACCATAATCAATTTTCTCTTTTGCTTATCAAAAACTAGCGGAACTTTGATGGATAGATAACGACTCAAGGAGAAAACAAGGAAACATCAAGCATCATTTATTTCCACTTTCAAGGAAACAGCCTTTTGGAGCATTGAGTATCTTGTTTCCACTCTGCAGAAAGATACTCAGCATTTTATTTTGAAGCTATTTTTCTTTGCTTTATTTGCATTTTAGTTTTTGTGTTATTAGCTATTTTCTGTCGTAGTAAAATTAAGAACCATTTGCATTCATTTTATTTCGAAAACAATGGTAGTATAAGCAGCAACGTATTTCTAAATATTTATACAAGATTTAATAATGATATTATAACTTGGGAAAAAGTTGTTGTAAAAAATTAAATATACAGCGTGTCCCCGTATAACCTGGCCGACCTTTATTTTCGACACCGTTGGTGTTAGATGCATAGTCCCAATTGAAGAAATACTTTAAATCGTTAAAATATTTTAATTGAATAGTTTTTACACTAGCAAAGGGATTGGTATTAAAATTACGGATTATAAATTTTTATACGGTCCCCAGTTCCCCCAACTCATATTTAGAAAAATGTTGCCCATGAAAAAACATTTCAAATAAAAAAAAAAAAAATTAAAAAATTTTCTACCAATAGCAACGGTGTTATTAGAGTTTAAAGTTTTAACGCTATTTGGGGGCCCGTACATAAATTGAAATGAGGAAATATCGTCTTATCGGAATAAGAGCAAGCTTCTAGACTAGGTTTGATTAAGGGCAAAAAAGTTGTTGTTCATCGCCTAAATGCTTGAAATGGTTTCCTCCGACTAAAATACATAAGCGCACACGTGATTAAAATTCATCTTCAAAAAATTTCAACATTACAGGCGTAATATACCTGGCAGTGGATAAAGTTCGATTCGGCAAATCTAATAGACTCGTCGATATTTTTTCATAGACCTTGCTTTTCAATAATCCCCAAAGAAAGAAATCTAGAGGACTTAGATCTGAAGATCTAGGAGGCCATTCTACCGGACCTCCATAGCCTATTATGTTGTCTTGAAACATGTTGTGTAGTATTGTTCGGCAGGAAGCTGCTTGTGGGGTGGTGCATAATATTGTTGAAACCACATCTTTATAAGGTCTGAAGGTCTGCTAACACGACATGGTCATCCAGAAAGTCAGATAATGGTCCCTGTAACAGGTTCGCATACTTTTTACCTGTTAATGTATCAGCAAAAAAGAAAGGTCCTACTAACGCTTCCTTCCATATGCCACACCAAACATTAACGGACCATCGCAGTTGACGCTTGTTTGGACGGATTTTGCAGGAACCAAAAGTGTGTGTTTTGAATATTTACTTCCTCAGTTCTTAAAAACGTGCACTCATCAGAAACTAGAATGTTATTCACAAATAATGAATCCGATTCTAGCTTGTTTATGAGGAAATTGCAGAAATCAAACCATCTATATTCCTCCTCGGGCAAAAATTCTTGCACCAATCGCGGGCGATACGGATGTGCACCGTGTCGATTTAAGACTCTCCACACATGGGTATTTGAGTATAGACATGCTTCTTTAATGTCCTTGACACTGAATAAGGGAAAGCAACAGCATAGCCCAAAATACCACTCTTGAATTTTCGGATCGCGGACGTCTTCCTATGCTACCCGTTTCTCGCAAACGCTTTAAAACATTTAAAAATTTGGAAATTTTTAGAAATTTACCAATGGAAATTAATCATTTGGGAATTTAATAGCGATATTTAATTTGGAATAGTAATATAAGAGAATAATTTTCCAAACGCAATTGCTCTTTCCCTGTATTTCATTTTATGTACATGCCCTTAAAATATGTTAATGACTACGGGTGTAAAGTGGTATAAGTCACTAAATTCAATTTTTCGTATCTCCATGAATATTGGTCGTACAAATTTCGATTTTTTTTTTGTTTGAAATGTTTTTTCATTGGCAACATTTTTCTAAATACGAGTTGAGGGAACTGGGGACCATATAAAAATTTACAATCCGTAATTTTTATACCAACCCCTTTCCGAACTTAAAAACAATTCAGTAAAAATATTTTAACGATTTAAAACATTTCTTCAATTAGAACTATGCACCTAGGACCAACGGTATCGAAAATAAAGGTTGGCCAGGTTATACGGGGACACGCTGTATAAAACCGAGTATAATTGTTACGTAAAAAAGAATATAGACTCCTCGAGATAGAGTTGCATCATAAAGCAAAAGTATGGATCATGTATAAAATTTATGTAATTATAAATTAACAACTAGAAACAGCAACTAGAAATTAACAACAATAATGAAAATTAACAGAGATCCACACAATAAATTACCATAATGTATTAAATTCATATATGGGCAATCATTCAAATAGTTTTTTCAAATGTGTATGTAAAACCAATTAGCTCTACTGATATCACTACAGTATGATATTAAGTTTGAAGTTTAGGCTTATCATTATTAGTTCATTACATGATGGAATTGATTTGATACTCTGGTGTTTCTCGCACTATCGTATACAATAAGTTAACTCGACAGTGGAATTGAGGGAATCTAATTTTAAAACAACGATAAATAAGAGTGAATTTTATTTAATCAATCAATTGATTAGTATTTATTTAAAACATGCTTAGTTCCTCTGGTAATTTTACACTAAACATGTAAAATGCAAGCCTTTGTAAATAATATTCACTACAGCAATCCATTGCTTTATACATTTCAACTTACACTGAAAAATAAAATAACTTAAAGGTGAGTTATCTGAACACAATTTAGCCACAAAAAGTATAAATTATTTTAATCAATTTGCAGCATAGTGTCCTGATTCACCTTTTTTACAAAACGGTTGCTTTATGATTTATTGCTTTAACTATTGGAGATGAGGATTAAAAATAAAATCCAGTTTAAAAAATTAAAAAATTATATCCTATATCAGTATCATGTATTTTAGTTATTCTCCAGAAATTAATTGAAACATCTGCGGTAAGAGAAAGAAGGAAACACTTAAAAAAAAACGATAAAGTTATTATAAGCGGCAGTATAAAAATATTACAGTTTTATTTACATGAATATTTTATTTGAAACATTATTGAAATTTTATTTTTATATTTACCCTGTAAGGAAAATTGACAGTTTCAAATGTGTTCAGACGTCAAATCACAGTAATGCAAAAATTAATTGAGCTTCCATATTTAAAATTTACCAAATTAAAAAGATTTTAAAATTAAGTGCTTCGTAAAACTCTATGTTTAGACTTTGTCAAAGTCTTTATTTATGAGCATGCTTTGTTAGATGATAATGCGTCATAATTTTTATAATGCCTTGTATTTACAATTAAAATAATCAATTTCGTTATTATTCCTAATTCTCCTAATTACACATTTTTCTTGAAGTGGCACTATTCATGTTTTTTCATATATTCTGTATCAATCATTTACAAATATATAACACTACTTATTTATGGCATAAGAGATTCATTACGTGCATTCATGTTATTTTAGAGATAAATTCCTTAGTTTGTGCACATTTGTGATTTGCACTTATCTCATAATAAATAATCAATTTCGTTATTATTCCTAATTCTCCTCATCACACAACTTTCTTGAAGTGGAACGATTCATGTTTTCTAATATATTCTGTATCATTCATTTCCAAATATATAACACTACTTATTTATGTCATAAGAGATTCATTACGTACATTCATTTTATTTTAGAGATAAATTCCTTAGTTTGAGCACTTTTGTGATTTTCACTTATCTCGTAACAATTAAAAGAATAAAACCTTACCAATCTTTTGAAAATCAAGTATAGCTTCATGTACTGTCCCCATAACCGTATATCCATATCTGCAGTTGGAACCCAGTAAAATTGTTATCATGCAATAAAGCAACATCTACTCATCTAAATCACCTGTATTTAATACACATGATATAAAGCACTTCTTTGGTTACCTACTTTCCATCTATTGAAATAATTATAGTTATATGATCCTTCTGTGACCAACTCAAAGAAATTCAGTTAAATATTAAAATAAACAGAGATGAAATGACTCGAGGACTATTTTTGGTTCAAGGGTCCTTCCGAAGTCATTAATATTTTATAGATTTCTGGCGTCAATAATAAATGGACAGATGCAGGAGCCTATATTGAGGCATGCCGAAATGGAGTAGAAAAATTTCCTTCATCTGACACTCGGGTTTTTATTGGGATTTCTCCATCTTGTTTCTGCACTTTCGAATTGAGGATTTGGTATTGACAGAAATAGATCTTTCGCATCACCTCACAACGTTTTTATTGTGATTTTGGGTACCTCGTAAATATTTAAAGGGATGAGTATGCTATTTTCTTTGGGACATAAATTTAAAGGACTTCCTGAGCTGTATCCCAAAAGAAATGTTGACATAGGTTCGATTCTATTTTCTGACTTTACACGAAGCTTGTCAACAAAGCAACCTTTGGTTTACAAGACTTTTTGAATAAACTAAGATTGTTAAATGATTTTTTTAATCAATTCCAATTCTAAATGATTTTTTTTATCAATTCTATATCTAAATTATTTTTTCAATCAATTCCATTTTTAAATGATTTTTGTAAATATCACTAGCTTTTTAAATGAACTTTCAAAATAATTCCTTTTTTTAAATGATTTTTCTAAACAACAATTCCATTTTAGATATAAATTTTTTTAGTTAGTGTTAATGCCTGTGTTATTGCGCAACATCCATTCTACCACACCCCTTTTTATTCGTCTATTATTTATTATGGCTTGATTCCCGCGCTTGGCGGATGTGTGAGAGCTTACTCGCCTTTCTCATGGTAACTCCTTGGAAAGTTATAATTTTCATATACAGTCCACCTGTGAAAATTAATAATAAAAACTGTGCAAAACAGCCAACACTCGTGGACAATTTTTCCTTAAATTTATAAAAACTGAGCTATTGCCGAACAGTTAATGTTATCAATTTTAAATGAAATGTGTTAACTGTTCTACATTTTATAAATGATTGGTTTAAATAATGCTATATCTTTTTTAAATCATTTTTTTTTTCAATAATATTATAATTTTGTAATGAATTTTAAAAAAATACCACTTTTCTTAAATTAATTTTTTATATAACACTACATTTTGTTTACAAGAATTTTTCAAATAACTATTTTTGAAGAATTGTTTAAATAATACTACCTATAAAAAAAAAAAAAAAAAAAAAAAAAAGCAATCACTTTTTTAAATATTTTTTTAAAAATAATACTATCAATTTTTTTAGTAAAATTACCTTTTCAATATAACATTTATTTCCAAAAACGTTTTTTACATCAGATTATTATTTATTTATTTTTTTCCATTTGCTACATTATAAAATCTGCCGCAAGTTTTATTACGAACATATATAGAACATAAAACTAAAAAAGGTGAATGGTGATTATAATTCAAAATAATTAAAACTTGCAAAAATATTTATAATTTAAAAAAAAAAAACATACTCTTGATACCGCCACTTTGTTTACACTAATTTACAGTTGTCTTTACTCTTTATCAGACTTTTTTTTTATCTAGAAAATAACAGCACAACTTTTAGTTTATTCAAACGAAATATATGTTAAGAATCCAATTAAATTATATTACTTCAATACATACTTTTAAGTGCTGTGTGTAGGCCTGGGCGATGTTAACATTTCTGCATCGCGATATATCGGGAAGCAAACATCACGATGTCACGATACATCATGACGTTAACTATAAAAAAATTTTACAAAATACTATAAAACAACGTTTTCATGCACGCTATGTAGCCGAAAGTTATGCTTACTTAACTTTGTAACATTTTATTGAATTCATGTATAGAAGCTTATTTTAAATAACATGAGCAACGACCGAATTACTTTCAGGGGGATACACAAAGCACCCAAAGGGGTATAAGCCAGTTATTTTTTATTTTTTTGGTTTAATCCGGATTTTTCAATTTCTCTATCTTAATGAAATTTTACTTTGTTATTATCCAGAGAAGGAAGGGGGTGGGAGGACAAGTGCACTTCCTGGCGGTGCACTTGCTACTTTAGTTATTGGATATTCTTAATTATTTTAAAAATATACTTTACAATGAATATTTTATTACTTACTATATACAATATAACTATTGAACAATAAAAATAAAACTAATGCATAACATTTTAAAATTATAATGATCTTTATTTTGTGCCAAAAAAATCTGTATTTCAGCATTTTTAACAAGCAATGTTGGATTGAGTAATTAATCTTATGGAAATAAACTTTATTCAAATTGTACAAATTGAAAAAAAAATAAAAAATTATAAAACATTTATTTACTTACGAATCAGAAGAGAAAATCCTTCAGCTTAAATGGGAAAAAAATCATTTATAAGTATTTAAGCAATCAAACTAGAGAAACAACTGTGATCAGTCCATGCGCTAGTTCATATTGACTTTGGCAGATATAACAAACCATCATAGTAATAAATAACCTGATTATCTTAACTAGATAAGAACTAGACAGAAATTACCCCGCTGGAATACCGCAATCCCTTTGAGTTAATAAATAAAACAAAGCTCTCAAAGGGTAAAAATATTAGATATAAAAAATCCTGAAGTAATCCTGATGTGAGGATTTAAAAATACAAAATTTTTATATTTTATTTCTTCCAAGTTAGAGAAAAAATGAAAAAAAAAAAAAAAAAAAAATCAGGAAATACTCAATTGAATTCCAAAAATAGAATTTCAAGGTCTTATATCTGATGACAAATTAAATAAAAATCAAAACGTTTTTTTAAGAGTTGAGAGAACAACCAAAAAATTTCAAACAATAAAAGAAATACTTCTTTTATCGAATCTCCAATATTACTAGACTACTGGCGCCTAAAAATCACCTAGCAATTTATATACTCAGCTTTAAAAACGAAATAGGAAATAAACGCGAGACCTAAATTGGAAACATCGCACATACCGAAGGTGGATACGATTATCACGATGCGGATGAAGTATCGCCTCAAAAGGCGCTGTGTAGCTGTTACACTACGTTTCTATACAGTCTTGGATACACCGAGCATATGCAGGGATGATTAACTGCGATATGGTAAAGTATCGTATCTCAAACGACACGGTGGCGATGGTTTCAATACGTTTCTATAGTATTTTAGAAATACCGTGAATGAATCGTGGCATCAACAATTCTTCGTCCTTGAAGTGCCAGGCAAATATCGCGCTCTCGTCAAAAAAGATCGTGATGTATCGGTTTGGGGAATATAGTGAAACCGGTTTGACGATGTTGATTTCACACCGGTTTTGGACGATGTATCGATACATCGCCCAAGCCTAGCTGTGTGAATAAATGTTATTACCTAATATGAAAGAACTCTTTATCCAAATATATAAAGAAAGAAAGCTTTCAAAGCTGAAATTGAAACAATTTACTCATGTCTAAGACTTTTTTAGTATTTCATGCCCTAAAGGTAGATACGGATATCAAACGTATCAGGGTTGATAGTAATATCATGTTTATTTTGTAGGTAATTCACACTTTTAAAATTGGATGCTTGAAAATAAGCTAAGAGGACTTCTTTTCAAATACATTAATTGATCTTAACAACTTTTATAATTTCACTTCCTTCAGGTGTGAATGTTTGGAAATTTGTAATTTTTACCAAATTGCTGACAGATTAAAAGAATTTATCTAATAAAGTATATTTAATACATGTTTCATCATTTTCAAAAATTAAAACATATTTGATATGATGGCCCTTAAAAACAATTCTTAACAATATAAATCCTAATTCCCTATAATATTAGAATTTTAGATCAAACTTCTCAGCACATCTGAGCAATTTTAAACTTAATAATTACATGAATTTCCATACAGGTATTAACCTCTTAAATGGACGAGAGGAATAATACTGGCCAAGCATAAAAGAGGTCTCGCTAACGTTTCTTCAATCTCTCTTTTAAAGTGAGTCATGGTGACGATCGTATCTAACAGTCTAATTTAGTTATTTTAGATGCTATTCGGAGGAATTGATGGGAACTTTTCAGGTTTCCTCCCAATCGCGAATCAAATGCGAGGCAGTTTCTAACTTCCTCGCTAACTTCTCTTTTCCAACTAAAATATTTATTGGAAGACATTCCTCTTTCACACAGCTTGATCTAACGATGTTTCGGTGCAGTATAGCTCTCGAATACCTCCAATATAACCAATCATATCGTTATCCAGTTTTAAAATAGATCTTTTGTTTTATTTTTTATAAAAATATTCCTTATTATACTTTAAATTTCCATAGCATTGCCGAATTCTTATTATTTTATAATAAATCTTATGTATACAGTAGATGGCAGCACTATAGAAATAAGAAAATTGCAATTCAATAATGTAGAGCAATCCTAAGAAATTTTATATCTCAACAATAGAATGCAATACCCAACTCTGATGATATGTCTTGATAACGGACACAAAATAATTCTTCTTAGCCATCCTAACTGCGCAGACAGCATAAGGGCCTACTAATAAAACTTATAAATAACATTGCAGAATCTTAAAATTTGTAATTGCTTAAATTTCAAGATAAACTATATTCACTCCAGAAATGAGTAGTTTTGTAGATTTGTGTTGATATCTTTTCTCTGAATGTGCCCCGATATGCTTACGATTTTTATGAAAAAAAAATTATTTAATTATAAATGGACATAAAATCTCAAAGCAACAAAGTCCTCAATAATACTAACTCCTCTTAAAGTTCATTTAATACATTTGTAAATATATTTTCGTGAATTCAACAATGTAATGGGTGTTACCTAAAATATCCTTAAAGGTTGACGGAGATACAAAACTAGATATCCCATTCTAAATTCTAAAGTACAATATCAGCTTCAGCGCATCGGCTTAGGATCACTGTAATTTGAACAAGTTCCAATTGCCCAGACCTCACTCTCAAGTAATTATCTTGTTCTAATTAACATCAACTGTAAATTTAATTCCAATCTACTTGAATTATTAACTAGAAATATACCTATCTCTAACATGTCTTGATGAGTTGTCTGTACACGTTCACCAACTCATTAAACATTTTACAGGATAAAGCCATTAAATTGCTTGTCTGATTTCAAGTAAACATTACTGCAAAATTGCATACATTGCGTAAAGATTTAGAGTTACCATATTTTCCAAATTATGTTGTTTGATATTGCACTTAAGCATCTAGTGGTAGTTTGAAAGATTTAAAACTTGTAGTAATGGTAATGTTGTATCGAATTCTAGTCATACTTAGGATTCTGAACATCTAGTATTAATAGGGAATAGTCAATGTTTAATAATTTTAAGTACAATGTCAATTCAATAATTGTATGGTAATTTGATGGTTTTAAGTCAAAATTATTTCAGAAACCAGTATTTGCTCCATAAATGGCTTTCACATTTATTGGGAGCCCATTTTTATAAACGTGTAGAAGAGTTAAAATTCTATTGAATCCTAGATTATATACAGAACCTATATCATCAGTAGGGTCTTTACCGATTTGAACTATAATGCCACTTAAAAAAATATATGTTTTAATGGTTTTAAGTCAAAAGATTTGCAGGAACCAGAATTTTCACCATAAATACCTTATGTAATTCTCCATAAGTACCTTATAAATTATGTATATTTTTAGTTTCATTTAAGAGATGTTTCCAGTTTGTGCCTACTCCATATACCTATATCTTCCAGAGTATAGATTTAAAACTTATGAACATCAGGTATAACTTTAGAAATATAAACTTATTAACAAAATTTGAAGGGAAAATAAGCTGGTGGCTGTTTATTATTAATATTTAAAAATATTAATGTTGTTATTTAAAATATTAATTAGTTTTTAAAAGCTTTTAAGGTATCCGACTACGTTCGGAGTTATTTCGTTAAAAAAATCTTATTAATGAATTTTTTATTGCATTAAAATGTTCATATTATGGTAAAAACGTTAAATTTACACAAAAATTAACTTTTTTAATTTTATTTTTCTAAAAAAAATGAGCTTTTTGGTCGAAATTGATCAATATTTTGTCAAAACGGCTAATGTTGTAAAAAAAAATTAATTAATATACATTTGTTTTACTTTTTACTACAAGATTCAATAATATTAATGAATATAATGACCTAAAATCTAAGTAATATTTTAAAAAATAAAAAAGATATAGGCTGCTGTATAAGATTACACATAAATTTCAATATAAATAGTATGTATATATAGCAATAACGTTTCGAAAAAAATAGGTACAATTAAATATGCTGGCCCTTATACTCAAGATAGTATAACGAACAACTGTACAAAAAATATAACTCTATCATAAATACATTTTAAGATAGAACAAAAGCCATATTTCAGTATTAGAGAAAAATCTTTTCTGTAGAAAATGCGATTTTGGAATCTCTCAGCATGGATTTTCCTATTAACAACCGTTTTTGAACGACTGTAACTAAACTTCCATTTAAAGTACTAGAAAAACACAAATGGATTTAAAAAGAGAATTTTTCAATTCATATCAAATGGGATTGAAATTTTCATTGATTAGTCGAGCACCGTAAAATTGAAGAAAAAAAAACCATCGATTATTCTCCATTCAAATTTTATTAATAAGTTAATATTACTGTTGTTATACCTTGTATAAAAGTTCCTGTTTTAAAATAATACTCTAGCAGTTATTGTTGCAGAATAAATGAGGCATTAGGTGAATGGAGCAGGAACAGACTGACTATCCTCGGCAAATGTAGCATATTGATAGCTAAGGTTTCTCTATTTCAAGCCGTCTGATGATTATCAACGGAATACCATAAACTATTTTCAATACTTATTACTGAGGTAAAGCGGAAATAATTCATGAAAATTAACATTTCAGTTCTAAGTTCCTCCAACACATAGAAATATGACACTTATATCGATGGTAACATACTGATTTATTAAGAAGAATATAAAGGAAGTTTCAGACCCAAAAATTCCAATAAAGTTTTAAATATTTACGATTTATACATATCGTTTTCGAAAAGTAACTTGAGACCAATCTACATTTTTTTTTCAAAAACTTTTAATATTTTTAGAGATAATTTTTATTTGAACTTAGTAGTACATATGCACATACATGGTGGACTGAAAATCTGAAAATCAATGATATTACTTAAATTTCAATCCAATATCACGTGACGTACCATTGCTTTGTACTAAAATACTTTTCACTAAGGAAAGTTTCTTAAACGTTTCTATCGAAAAGTTTCTTCTCACTATGAAAAGAATTGTTTAAACAAAAACAAACAAACAAAAAATAAGTTCAAAATGTTTCACATAGAGGGCACTGTACCGTAAAACAGCAAACAATGCATGCAGGAACAATATAATCCCCAAGAACTTACAAATAACTTTTTTTACCGAATATTTTCAACCATATTTTAATATGTGTGCACTTTATTCTTGAATCTCATCCGCACAGTACTCCATTCACTAGCATTGTTTGCGGAATATACTGGATTATATGCGAGAGAGAAAGATTACAATACTCAGTATTTTAATGTCAGCCATAGTAGTTGCATGAATAATTCGAACACATGGACAAACCTAGATGGATTAGGTGTAGGATACGAAGCAGCCATAACCCTGAACCCTGTATTGCGTTTTGTTTGCTGCTTTGTAAAATATATTGTCATCTATGAGCAATACTTAAACCTATGTTTTTTATTTATTTAATAAATTTTTACTGGGCAAAGCATTTGAGTTCAAATTGCACTCTCGTACTTACACTGTTTACTTGATTTTATATTGAAACGTCATATGTATCGGTAAAGAAATATAAGAAGTGAAACAAATCTATCTACAATAACTTCTTTAAGATAATTTCGGGAAAAGAAAGACTTACAAAGACAGATGTTGTATATTAAATTCAACTTACATCACCATCCGAGTATTTTTTTTTTTTTTTTTTTTTATTTAAATAAATTGCTTATTTTTTCTCTTTCGATTTTCAAAAGTATACAAAAAATTCTTAGCCTTAATAAAACGTGGACTCCTTGAAAAAAATGCATTTCAACTCAACAAAATAGCCTTTCTATTTTACGATTCTTCAAAGGATAAAAACAATATTTTTTCTAAACATTAACTGATGTAGTTAAAAAAAGCATCGTTATTTTATTATAAAGCTTTTCTTTGTACTTTTCTTGAGCACTGCAATAAAAAAAAAAAAAAAAAAAAAACGCCAGCGTATCAAAAAAGCTGTAAAATCATATTTAAGCGACTGTCTTGTCCATATGCTCCACCTTTGAAACACAGGTACTTGAAGAAACATTTTCAACTTTGCATTAGATCAATTTTTAAAATTGCTTCGGTTTCAGTAGAATTATCTTATTTCATAAACCATTAATATCAACTGAAATAAAATGCTACAAAGGAATTTTCTTAGTTAATTTTTAGCTAATTGAGTATACACAAATGTAATGAATAGTTCAGTTTTGTAATGCTAACCTGCATTTTTGTATAATGTTTCAGATAATACCTGCTCCCTGTTTGAATTACTAAATAAATAAGAAGTCCATAAAAATCAAGTTTATACAATTTAATTGATAAAGAGCAATATTGAAC